>JALIZF010001451.1:0-327882 GCA_029948255.1 Telmatactis stephensoni | reverse complement strand
CCAGAAGAAGAGAAGAAAATGCGCTGTTTGCACTGTAATGAAATCTACAGAGAAGCAGAGTTTGTGGGCCACCGCTGTACGGCCGATCTAAAGGCCCACCGCACTAAAGATGATGGTATCTATCAGGGCGCCGATTAGAATACGAAAAAAAAAGATGCCACGGCCTGTTTTGTGTTATTTTTTATAAATAGAGGTTATTTTCACGAATTCTATTCTGTGCCTTGTTTTTTAACAGCGGGTTAAAATAAGGGCCTATTGAGCGTTAAATATTTTATAGATATAATGGAGTGTCCAGACTGTCACAAAACATTCTCTTCTAAACAAAAATGCCAATACCATTACAATCACAACGTTTGTTATAAACACATCTACAGATGCCCCATCTGCCAAAACAGTTCGCCTCAAAGCAGGGCGCCCAATATCATCTCAAAAATAAAGTATGTGCGAATCGCCGGCAGCGTGAAAACAAGACCTGTGATAAATGCAACCGTGGGTTCTCTAGCCGCCAAAGACTAAAGTATCACACAGATAATAATGTCTGCGGCGGCCCTTAGTATATTATGTTTATTCTTTATAAATAGAGAGTATTTTCACGAATTCTATTCTGAGAGAATATGAAAATAAATAGATAAAAATGTCATTATTTGCCGCTGCCGTCTTAGAATACGAAAAAAAAGATGCCACGGCCGATGTTGTATTTTATGTTTTATTCTTATAAATAGAGGTTATTTTCACGAATTCTATTCTGAGATTTATTTAAATAAATAGATAAAAATGTCATTATTTGCCGCTGCCGTCTTAGAATACGAAAAAAAGATGCCACTGCCGCAGACATACATTTATTTTCATATTCTCTCAGAATAGAATTCGTGAAAATAACCTCTATTTATAAGATATTTAACAGTGGCCAGAGAAGATTAATTACATCTATTTGCTTTATTCTTATAAATAGAGAGTATTTTAAAGAATTCTCTGGTGGATTTTTTTATATAGATAAAAATGTCATTGGCCGCGAAAAAAAAAAGATATATTACGGCCGTGGCATCTTCTTTTTCATATTCTCTCAGAATAGAATTCGTGAAAATAACCTCTATTTATAAGATATTTAACACAAAATACAGACTCGCCGGGGCATCTTTTTTTTTTCATATTCTCTCAGAATAGAATTCGTGAAAATAACCTCTATTTATAAGATATTTAACAGCACATAGATCGGCGGCCGTGTCATCAAATCGCCGGCAGTCATATTTTTTTATAAGGTCTTCCCGTGTCAACGGCGTCGGGCGCTTTATATACCGCATGCTTTTCTTTGTATATGATAATTCAAGCCGCCAGGCGGATGAGAAAGTATGATTACAAGCGCCGCATGTTGTATTTGGCCCGCTCTTTAAGACATACCTTTTTTTCGGTATGATATTTAAGCCTTTGCGGCGTAGCGAAGGTCTTATTACAGGCGCCGCATGTGGTATTGGGCCGTTCTTTAAGACATACCTTTTTTTCGATATGATATTTAAGCCGTTGGGGCGTAGAAAACGTATGGATTACAATCGGCGCATGTGGTATTGGGCCGTTCTCTAAGACATACCATTTTTTCTATGTGAGCTTCAAGATTTTTGACCGAAGAAAAGGTCCAATGACACATGCCGCATGTCTTATTTGGCTTTTCTTTGTGACAGACTCTTTTTTGGAGATGATACTCTAAACTCTCAAGGGCGGTGAAAGTCTTATTACAATCGGCGCATGTGGGCCTATTTTTAAGGCACACCATATTTTCGACATGGTAATAAAGACGATCAATATCATAGAAAGTTCTTGGGCAGTTTGGACAGCTTTGCATTATATAATAGAAAATATTTTAACCTCAAATAACGATTACACCTTAGAATAAAAAAAAAGCCGGCACTATATAGTTTTTTTTCGTTGACTTCAGCGGTCATTAATCTCTGGCAGTATTTGCACTATTGCATATATATCGCCGAGCCTAAAAGGCCAATATGGGCTATTTCTTTCCTCGTCGCTGTCATAAGAAGACAAGGAACCGTAGTCGCTGGAACTTAAAGTCCATTCTTCGCTGTCAATGTAAATCTCTTGGCTGTCGCTCATTATATATTAAAAATCAGAGATTTTAGGAGAACATATCTTTCTTTTCTATTTGACCGCATTAAAGCTCCAATGGCTATTATTGCTGCGGCCCTTTTTAAGCCCATTACTTCGTATATGAGTATATTCTTTGCCCTCTAAAGTCTCTTTGACCCGCAGCGGCGCCCACATCGTGTAAAGCTTATTATCGCCATCCTCCAGGGTCAGCTTCATCGTCTCGGCCGCATGTAACTCATAGACATCATAGTCCACAATCTTATAAATGCGCCCGACTTCTAAATCGCGCCATTTTGTCATGGTTTCGGCTTCTTTGATGGCTTTATTAAATTCGGCGGTGCTGATCATTATATCATTATTTTTTTTTAACTTTAAAGCCGATGTATAACTCTCATATGCACCTCCAAGGTTTCTTCGCTTTTAAACCGCCGCGGACAACGCGGGCAAGTAACCCTTAGGCCGTTGCAATATTCCTTTAAGGCATCAACTATTTCATCATAGTCGTGGCTGACCAAAGTAAGATAACCCTGCTGTTCATATCTTCGTAATGCCTCTTTTTGCGCCTCAGAGACCTCTCCAGTGCCCTTAGGCGTCTTTAATTCTATGCAGAAGCCCTTATAATTTTTATGCGCATTTTGCACGATGATGTCCGGTTGTCCTTTCTGATAGCCCTTTTGCCAGCTTTGTATACGCTTTTCCCGGGTATCTTGGTTTTCTCCGAGCCCGGCGACGAGGATGAGATTATGAAAGCGGCGAGTGTAATCTATTACTTTTTTATGTAAGTCAAACTCATTTTCGATCTTAAAGCATGTCAAGGCTTTGATGTCTTTTTTCGGCTCATAACGGCCAGTTTTGCGGATCTCCGGTAATACTTCTTTAAACACCCACTTTCTGAATTCTACGGCCGCGGAAAGCTTACTGCTAAAAATTAACTCATACAGACCAGGCTCAGTAACATAGACGGTGTTTGGCTGCTCATTCAAGGGGGCATTATTTCGATGCCCCCTTATATCACACAGGGATTTCTTGTACTCCTCAGATACGTGGTCTCTTATAGCATTTTTTTCACTAACATAGCCTAAGGCCCTAGCAACATCTTTTGCCTTAAAATACAATTCATCTCCTTTTTTTAGGGTATTGAGTTTTAGATTTAGCTGTGGGTTTTCAAAAACGCGTATCATGGTATATCAGTATTATTTTTTTAATCTTAAAATCCGATGCTGCTAAAAATTGGCTCTTATATTTTTTTAATCTTAATATGCAATGCCGGGTGCAAGGGAGCGGTGAAATCGCGCGGCCTCAGGAATTTCTTATAGTCCTCAGATACCCGAACATAGCCTAAAGCCGTGGCAATATCTTTTGACTTAAAATACAAATCATCTCCGTTTTTTAGCTTTACAAAAACGCGTAACATGGTATATCTATTATTTTTTTTAATCTTAAAAGCCGATGGATTTAATAGGCAATGGACTGAAGTTGATTACCTTCTATGTTCATTTGCGCATCGCCGACGACAAAGATGTGGCAGTTGATCTTGTCATCATTGCCCGCGCCAGAATTTGTTGTGCGTTTTATCTCCAAAGTGACGCCGTCTTGTGTGCTGACCAGTTTTAAGCCCTGGCCGTGAATATCATTGTCCTCTGAGGTTCTTAGATCCACCCACAGGGCATATTTATTGCCATGAAAGAACTGCGCGGGGCTTATGTGGTCGCCAAACCGTCTTACTACTTCTTTGTAAATGTCGGCCGGCTTCAGGCCCTGCGAGTAAATCTTATTAGGAACGCCGTTGATATTGACTTTGACGTCGGTAATGTTCGGATTGACAAACTTCTCTGAATCTCTCTGGCCGGCCGAAAACGGCTTTACGAAGAGCAGCAGCAGCCCAGACAGAGACCTGCGGGGTATATTCACCGTTTCGGTAATTAAATCTTGGGTCTTGTCTAGAATGGGGATGGTCTTGTGATGATGCACGTGGTCATAGAGAAAAGCCTTGCCAGCAGAGTATTCACCGGCGGCACTGCGGGCTAAGGTATCGCTGTGAATGGTTTCATACTGCAGCTGTAGATTGGTCATACTGTAGTCGTGAATCGCCCCAGACAAAGCCGCGTCAGTGCCCTGCAGTAAGTTAGTGGTGTCAGCTAGCGTCACTTCAAACTGCATATCAGATGATAAGATTCTGGGGTAAAAGACACCATGGGTCTTCAGAACTTCAAAATCCAAAGGGATGACATATTTGGTGCCATAGGCCGTTGATAGCGCCGTAGCTTCTGCATCACTTCCCTTATTGGATGAACTACTTCTCATCTTTCTCAAGGTATCAGTGCCAACGCCCTGCTCCACCAGCACATCTCTCTCTTTAGGCCATAGGAATAGATCTTTGTAAGTGTGGTAAAGGTCATACCTGTTGAGATCCAAAAGGCATTCTCCGGCAAATTTAACTTTCATCCTATTGACGATGTTGCGGCCTATGTTGTTAACGCAATAGCGCTTGTCGGCCGTTGATGGTTGTATGGCCAAATCAAACCGCAGCGCCAGGGTGCCAGGCACTAAGAGAAGATTTTCTGAGAGCGTGGGGACGCTGACGTATAATGTCTCGCCGGGCTTTGCACTAGAGGGCGTAAAAGTAACGCGATGAAAAGTCCTTTCAGCCTTTAAGCCGCCGGTCTGTTTGGGCAGAATACTGGGATCTATCTTTGAGCTGATCATTATATATATATGGAAGGCGAAATAGATCCTGATTTTGACCCCACCACCGAAGAAGGTCAAGAAGATATTAACGACGACGAATTAGCGCCCCTGATAGAACAAGGAAAAAGAGATAAGTGGGCCATCTTTAGAGATGCATTTCGTCGTTTTGGCGACGGCGCTGGCAGTTATATCAGACGCCTCGGAAGGGACTACGAGCGTTTGCATCCCGAGGAGCCCGTACCTGAGTACCTTCAAATGGAAGAATTTAACAAATTTCACGATGAAGAAACACTAAAAGAAATTCTTCAAACTCCGGTCGAACTGGCCGAAAAACGCCTCTTAGAATTATACGAACACTTTAACTTCGATTATGTAAGACTAACTGAGCAGAAGGGCCAAGTTTACATCTCGTTTCCCAACGAAAAGAAAAAAGACGCCTGGACTAAGCCACAAAAACTTTTTACTCAAGAAGGCGAGGTTACAGAAACGGTAAAGGCGCTCAAGGGATTTAAAATGGCATCGAAAGGCCTCTTAGAGCTATTGAAAGAGCATAATGCAAAGATCGCATTACAAAAGAGAGCCATCGACCTAGAAGATCAACTAGGCGAGGCCGAACAAGCCCTTGCGGTCAAAACCCAGGCCCTGTCTAATCTACAATCCCGATTTGATCGCGTCCAGTCAGAATACGAAAAAGCCTTGGCGGCCAACGAAGAACGCCACAACCTGGAGACAGAAAACTTCCTCGAAGATGCCGAACAACGCTACAATTCTATTTTAGAAGAAAGAAATATCATTATCACCGAGGCCAACAAAGCCCTGCGGGAAAGAGACCGTGCCCGCGCGGCGCTAGACGAAACCACCCAAGAGTTAGGGATGTCCAAAACCGACGCCGCCGCCCTTCGTTCCGAACTCGAGGCCTCGCAAAGAGAAAAGGCCGAGTTAGAACATAGAGTGCGCACCCTTGAAGAGCAATTACAGCAAGACCGCCAGGCCATCGAAGACTTAGAACACCAAATAGAAGAACTCCGTCGAATAGCCGACGATGAAAACCGCACCGAAGAAGAACGCGAGGCCGCCGAAAGACGGGCCCAAGAACTCCAAGAGCGCTTAGAAGAATTAGAGCACCAAGTAGAAAACCGCGAGCGAGAATTAGGCCTCACCACCAAAGAAAAAATAAAACGCATGCTTATAAAATATGGCATTCCTGCGGCCTTTGCCGTGGCTATAAGTAGTGTCATAGGAGTCATATTAACCTCTTTAAAAGGTGTCGGCGCCGGTGTTAAAAAAATAGGTCAAGGCTTGACCGCGCTAGGTAAAAAAATGGCCGCCGCCGTGCCAGGTCTATTAGGCAGCGTCTTATCTTTGGTGTTGAAGACCGGCGGCGAATTGCTGAAGTTTGTCGGCAACAACATTTGGATCCTTGTCGTCGCCATAGGCGCCGTACTACTAAAAAAGCTAAAGATATAAAATCTAAAAATCTGCGATTTTTAACGTAGCATAAAATAACCCAAACCAACAGCCGCAGCAGTAATGCCGCCCTTTAAAAGATCATGGTCGTATTCTTCTTTTATAGTCGGCAGCGGCTTAATAGGCTTTTTCTTTGTGGGTACTTCTTTTTTAGGCGGTGGCTTTTTCTTCGGCGGCTTATCAAAATGAGGCACGGGCTGCTTAGTGTCTACATTCACCTCATTAACACCCATCTTCATGTCTGCCGTCGCCCTTTGCAGCCTGTTATTATACCCCGCCACACTGCCCGCATTCAATATCAAATGGCTGGGCATCAACCAGCAGCCAGGCGCTATGGCAAAATCCAGCCGCACCTTCGCACTTTGAACCGCCATCTGATACCGCTGTATGCTTTTAGAAATGTCCGCCTCTTTTATGGCATCTTCAAACAATTTCAAAAACACCGCTCTCGTTTCTGTAGCAGAGCCGGCATCGCCTACAATACTACTCCTTGTATTCACCTGCGCCCCCAGCACCGTATAAACAAAGGCCTCGATCGACTGATTCAGCCTTGCCAGCCCCGCCTTGGTAAGCCCCTTCGACTTCCTTAGCGCAAAATAAAGATAAGGCTTCTTTTCCAGCGGCGAGATGTGATCTAACTCATGATCGCCCCACGAGCCACTTTCATCATTGAAATGAAAGAAGCCGCCGGGCCACTGATAGACATTTTTGCCGTCCATCTTTGCGTCATAAGCCTCCGTAACATCGTGCATACGACCAAATATTTTTTTATAGATTCTCCCCAGGCCTCCATTCTCGCCCTTCAAACGAAAATCGCTATCAGGAGAAATCTGAAACTCTCTGCAAATTCTATTATAAGCGCTTTTATCGTATTTATTCTCTAGAGGGTGAAAATAACCATCCCCCGGCAGCGGTACAGACATCTGCGATAGAATGCGCCGAGTGGTAAAAAGAACATGAAACTTCAGCAACGAGTCTACCCTCGCTTCGTAATGCATTTCTACGCCAACGCCACAGCCCGCCGTCGCACACCACAGGGCAAACGAAAGTTGCTGCGGCCAATAACTCATATCCGGCCCCCTCAACCACCTATGAGCCTCCGCCGCCGTCGTATGTTTTAACACCACCTCCGTAAATATCCGCCGCGGCCTCATCGTAAACTTTTCTTCGGGCGCCACATAAATCACCATCGCATCCACATCAAACTCCGCTGGCTTCTCCATCCCTATGGCATACGTGGCCTTCGTCAGCTCCAGAGCCTTAGGAAAACCTCCAGGAGCTTTAGCCTGCGTTTCATGGCGGTCTTTAAGATCTCTAGGTCCCAAGGCCTTTGAAAGCGCCGCATTTAATTTTGAGTCGCCATAGTGATGCACTGCCGTTGGAAAAGGCCCATCTGGCGTAATATCTTCTCTAAACACATCGACGGCAATTCCATCGTGTTCGAATTCGATGCTCTGAGGCCCGGCAGAGAACTTTTTAAAATCGGCGTGCGGGTAGGCCGTCCTAAATCTGTGCCATTCGTATTGTACCATTATATATAATGACCGACGTGATACAAGAAGAACCCTCTGCCCCATTATACCCTGTCATTTCTGATGGAGAAAGTTTTCGACTTCAAAAAATCAATATGATCCTTTCTGAATTAGGCGCCGAGGTCAAACATTACGACGGCGTCCGTAAAAAATACAATAAAACACGCTCCGTGACCCACGCCATTGCTTTATCTTCCGGTACTTTATCGGCCCTTTTAACAAGTTCGGGGATTGCCACGTCTTTAACGGGCCCCGGAATTATAGTCGGAATCCCTCTAAGCGCGATTGGGGGACTCTGTGGAATTATTTCAGCCGTCGCCACTATGGCCACTAAGCGATTGACACAAAAGGTTTCGAAACACGAGAAAACGACAATATTGTGTAAATCCAAAATAAATACGATTTCAGATTTAATTTCAAAAGCTTTACATAATAACAGAATTGATGAGAATGAATTTGCTTTAATTATGGCCGAGTCAAATAAATACGAGCAATTGAAAAATGAAATCCGACAAAAAAGCGTCGAAGTTTTTAAAAAAGACGATCCCGAGCTACGAAAGAAGATCTACAGCGAAGCGATGCAAGAAATAAAAGAAAAACTAAATCATTAAATATTCACTTCGAGAAAAATCCCATGGGCTTTAATTTGCATATCGAACGTCACTGTCTAGAAAATATGCATAGTTAAGTAGTTTCACAAAATATTTCACAAAATGCTACACAGGCTGAGTCGTTTTCACAAAATATTACACAGCTGTGTAAAAACTTGTGTAAAATACATATCATTATGGGCAGGTTTTCGATTGGCTGTACGGCTATGAGTCATCGCCCAGGAATCCATCTCAATAGGGGGTGATTGTGATCGATTTCATAAAATATTTTGTAGATGACGTCAGGGTAATAAGGGATTTTCCCTCGCAGCTGAATAAACATCCCTTCGGCCCTACGCATAGTTTCCATAGAAACGTCGGGTATTTTTTCGCCTGTAATTTCTGACAAAATATAAGAAATGCCCTTATTGTATTTTTGTAGCTTTAATTTTTTTAGAGTCTTTTTCAAACCCCCCGGTGTGTGCTCTTTGAGATGAGCTTTTATCCGCCGTAAGGTTTTCTTATCAGCATAGACTGGCTCTAAACCTAAAATAATTTGCATCCATTTTCTAAAGTAAATAATTCTCTTATATGGCGTCTTTTTACGACCGCCGTTGGCATAATATTGCCCTTCAGTCGCACAGCGTACAGCATTAAAGATTATTCGCCCACAACTTTCGCATACGGCCGAAGTGTCTTCTTCTATGGTCATCTTATCACCACAACACTTTAAGCGTCTTGGCGGCGGCGGTATAAGTTCTCGCTTAAGACAATCAGAACACATTTTATAACTTTCATAGGTTACGGCAGGCGCGTTACAGTCACACAACATTATATAATTGTTATTTTATAGTCTCTACCAGCAGCAGTAATCTGTTGCGAGCTTCCTGAAACGACGCAGTGAACCCCCGCTGCCGACACCCCTCGATCTACGCAGGCAGGGCCTGCATATTTCAAGGTCCAAACGGAACAAACCCTTACTGCTGCTCTTATAGCAGATATGGTTGTCGCTGTTTTTGAAATTTTGTTGAGATTTTGGCGGCAGTTTTGATTACATAATTTTGCGTAATTTTTTCGTAACAGGCAGCGCAAATTTTGTATCGCAACTTCTAAGGATTGTTCAAATTCTCGAATTTTTTTTCTAATAGTCGCAGAAAAATCATTATCGGTGCAAAGTTCAAGGCTTGAAGACAAATGGCTGCAAATTTCTTAGAAATCGGATAAGGTTTTGATGCAAAAACTGACGCGATTGAAATTCATGTCTGACAAACAAATCAATAGGTACGGGCCACCTTAAGCATTCTAGCAAGCGTTATGAGCAATTAAGCCTTTTGTATTCATATTCTATGCAACCAAAACATGCTATGATTACATTAACCACGGATACTAGAAAACTGCGGCCAAAATCCTTTGCAGTCTTGGAGTGTACACTGACTTGTGGCGACAACGTTTTTTGGATTAGGTATATATAGTATAAATGAACTGGAGAACATAATTGAACTAGCCGTTTCTAATAGAAAGTGAAATGCTGCGAGATGTCAATCTCTGTTTCAGTAGTTGGTGTTGCATTAGCTTTCCGCTGTGGTCAGTATGAACACAACACATCGCCTAAAAGCCAACAACTTCTCAGCCACTGGTGATCGCCATCAATCGAGTGTTGATGAAGGATTCAATACCACAGTAAGCCCATTCAACTGCTAATCCTGTGCTCTACTCATTTGTTATCCTCAGTACGTAAAATTTATATAAATTATGTCTAGATTTTCATAGCTACGAAAACCGAAAGAGCGCTTTAAGGTGAGTCAATAGTTCCAAATGGCCGAATCGGTCATATCGGTTTTTGGCTCATAACTTTGACTCCCTTTGAGCAATGACCGTCAAACGGCACCAAAATCTAAAACAGTCATTCAGCTATAATATGATATACACTGATCGCGTTTTATGTCAGTAATTTGTGATATATACGGCATTAAACGAATGAGCTGTTGTCACAAAAACTCGATTTTGTGGAAAATCTAGCCGTTTTATTTCGCTGAAAAATTTAGAATCCTTTTAGCTAAACATAACATACAACTCGGCCACGTTTTAAGAAATTCGTCGGAACTGAAGTCTCGCAACAGAAGCGAACAGAAAAGGCACCTAAATTCTATATTGTCATCATCTTGAATGTTGTGAACGAAATAGTCGCTCCTTAAACATGCTTTAAGGACGTTCGCGGGCATTGTTCACGCGCACTTTTACTGCGCAGGCTAGCGCGCGCGCTCAACTAAATTCAAGATGGCGGCCGTAAAACAATTTTTTCGATAATTTATTTGTTTCTTTTTTTGAAGAAAAAATTGTTCAAGTTCGTAGGAATAATTAATATAATGGAAATTCAAGGTCGAAAAAAAATATTTGGGTTGAAAAAGCGCAGAAAAAAAGAAAGAAAAAGGCAGAATAGGAACGCACGAAACCCAGTCTCCACTCGATTTTCAAGATGGCGATGGACTTGGCTTGTCACGGTCATCACGGATCCAGTTTTTAACGGTGAATATCTCTTCAAAATTAACGGTGACCCCCATTTTTTATTTTTTCATTTTGAAGAGCTACTAAATATCAACATCCTGTTAGTTTTTCAGAAAATCGACATTTATTTTTCGTACCGAAAAACGACATTTTCTGCCTAATTTTGATCCACGAATTCGAAAGAATGCGACAATTTTGGTGGAGACCATTACTTGTTGTTGCCTAAAAGAACAAGTTGCTTTTTTCATACGGCATCTAAATAACGTTTTTAAAACAGATGGATAGTTGGAGAAGCATTCTTGTACCTTTTTTACTATGTCCGGTGATTTTTTCACGGAAAACAAATTTTCGTTCTCTTTACTTTATGCTTCGTGAAGAAGGCTCTGCAAAGTGCAAAATTGGCCAACTTCTCAGCGATATAGCTCTCGAAATTTAACGGTGACCCCCAACTTTTTTGGCCTTATTTGATGAGTTTCATGATGATTTATCAACATGCTAAATTGCAGCGATTTTTCATTTATTTGCATTTTCCCGCGAACGTCCTTAAAGCCGCGGTTTTAGGCTAAAGCTGGCGGCAATTCATTATACTTTCGACTGTCATACCGCGATTGTCGACCAAACTGACCGTTTTAAAGTATTTTAAAGTTGTATGAATGTAATAAAATGCTCAAATACCTGCCTAGGTCCAAGAAGTTGCGTTTTCTCCAATTTCTTCGTACGTTTTTCAAATTGTTCCGTTAGAATTTTCCCACATAAGCTTCAAAGCACTGTGATAAAGTATTAACCAATTTTGCTGCTGTTCGTGGTTTGGAATAAGAGAAATTACGTTTTTGGTTGAGCTCAGTTCCATCTCGTCGCTCAAAGCAAAATTTTTGCTGCTTTGTTTTTGAATACGCAATGAGGCAAGGTGCAAGATATGTCAAGAATTCGCACCCTTGTTAGGGGGGAGCCTCTATTATACAGTTACGAAATTATAACCACGAACTAAATGCAATATGCATTTTGTCGGCATACTGTATAATAGAGGCTCCCCCCTAACAAGGGTGCGAATTCTTGACATATCTTGCACCTTGCCTCATTGCGTATTCAAAACGTTTTCACGGAAACCAAGAGACCATAATACTAAGAGAGCGAAACTCAGCATTGATGTTTGTGCGATGTTCGTGGCGCCTAAGGCTATTTTTAGTAACTTCGCCATCGCGCGCGCAAGGCACTTAAACAATAGAATTCAAACGGTCCCTTCCGCGCGCACGCCAAAAAGCAAATTCTATTGGTTGAGGGCCTTGAACGCGCGACGGGCGAAGTTACTAAAAATAGCCTTAGTCGCCGCGAACATCGCACAGACATCAATACTGAGTTTCGCTCTCTTAGTATTATGGTCTCTTGGTTTCCGTGAAAACGTTTTGAAAGATTTTGTTAAAAAGTTCAGAATGACTTTATGAAAACACAGAAAGCATCACGGCGAATCATCGTTTTCGCTGGTTGTAAGTAACATTCTTAAATTAATAATTAAAGTTGGCTAATGAAGTGGTAACGAAGTTTAGCGTGACAATTTCATGCCGAAAACGTTTTGAGTCACGGCCCTCCATGACAACTAGTTTACTTTGAAAGCTGGAAACCTGAGGGCATTAAGGCAGTTATATGCTTATTTTGTTTAATAGATATTTATCTCATTATCCACTAAGAAGTATCCACAAAAAAGGAAAGAAAATGCAAAATCTTCATCGTTTACAGTTTTCGAATTTGCATAATGTAAGGAATCAACACTTACTAAGTATGTTAAAGAAAAATTAGTCAATTTTTGTGTAAAAAAGTTTAACGCTCAGATTAATGATTCGACTGATAATGGGGGAAAGCTTCGTACTTATAGGCGGTTTAAAAAGGAAATTAAGTTTGAACGTTATCTTAATTCTGTGCGTGTTGTAAAATATAGACAGGCTGTTACACGGCTTCGTATCTCTGCGCATAGTTTCCCAGTTGAACGTGGCAGATATACGAAGACACCATACGAATTAAGGTTATGTTCTCTGTGTGATGATAATGAAGTGGGGGATGAATATCATTACTTGTTCAAGTGTAAAAATAGTCAGTTTGTTGGTGTTAGAAATATTTTTATCCAAGATATAATATCTATTAATAATTCTTTCGTTTCTTTTAAAAGTGAAGATTTTTTCATATACCTGTTATCAATGAATGATGATTCAGTATCAGGTGTTTTTGCTAAATATTGCTATAATATTCAATTGTTGTATGACAGTTGTAATGGTCAATAGATAGCTACGATGATTTATATATTTATATACATATCTATATACTTTACACTTATTATATTATATTATATTATATTATATTATATTATATTATATTATATTATATTATATTATATTATATTATATTATATTATATTATATTATATTATATTATATTATATTATATTATATTATATTATATTATATTATATTATATTATATTATATTATATTATATTATATTATATTATATTATATTATATTATATTATATTATATTATATTATATTATATTATATTATATTATATTATATTATATTATATTATATTATATTATATTATATTATATTATATTATATTATATTATAGTGTAGTCTAGATTCAATTTTTGTTTGTATTCCTTATATACCTTACTGGTATTTTTGTTTGGAATAAAGCTATTATTATTATTATTATTATTAAACAGAAGTAAAGCATAAAACATAAAGCATAAAAGTTGAACGATTCTGTCTAGACTGAAATATGGTCGGCTTGGGCTTCTTGTGGAATCATCCATCGCTAGCCCACGGTATCGAGCTGTTGTCACTATTAGCAACTACTTCATTTTCTCAAAATTCAGGAATCATGTGTATCTTCGAAAACTTGAAACACAAAATATTAAAAAGAAGACACTGGGAGTGACTGGAAGACCGCAGTGAAGGGATGTCCTCAGCGCTGCACGTTCGGGCAATCATGTGGAACGCTTTTCAAATTGACTTACGTTAGACAGACAGACAGACAGTTACGTTACGGAGGCACGTCCCGGGGGGGGGGGGGGGGGTACGCCCTATATTGGTGTGCTAGGGATGATCGTCGTATTTTTTAGGGGTTGAAATCGCCGATTGGTATTTTTTAGGGGTCGTCAGAGAAAATCCAAGGTTTTTCAGAAAAGATGGTATTTTTTAGGAGTACAAAATAAACGAGACGATTTTTTTTACTTACTGCCTTTTTATTTTGTTTGATTTTTTGGTATTTTTAGGGGTATTTTTGAGCTGTTAGGTATTTTTTTAGGGTCGAAAATTTTGGCATTTGGGTATTTTTTAGGGTACGTTTTGGAGGTTTCCGACGATCATCCCTAGCGTTTTGACCCCGAAGAACCCCCCAGGGAGGCACGTAATTCCAAGTATGCCGATGATCACCAAATCTATGTGGCCAGTGAATCAAACAAGAGGGTAGAAGAGATTGTGCAAGTGACAAATATCAAGGCATGCTTCGTGGACATATGAATAAGGAAAGGACGATGAACATTAATATAGGGGGTGAAAATGTAGAACAAGGTCAACAAGCGCAATCGATTTAAGATACTTGGAGTAAATCTTGATGAGCAACTAAAATCTGCAAAAGGGTCAGTAAGCAAATAAGGATTATATATAGACTAGCCTAATTGACATTTAGTGAGTACTGCCTAATATTGTGTTTCCTTATACAATAAACCGATTGCTCAAGGTTGTTCGCTTCAGAAATCGAAGCGCGAAATGAAATGCATGATAACCACAGAATATGCAAAAAATATTTCCAAAGAACTGGAATGTATTTTGTTTTCAAATACCTCATTTTACATTTGAAAATAGTGACAAACTATTACGTGACCCCGGATTGCTGTCACCTTGTCTTTCACGCCGTTGTATGCCCTTTGCCCTCTATTTGAAACTAAATCTTGATAAACATTAGATCTGTCGTGAAGATGCGAAAAGCACGAGGTGATTCAAGGCAATTTAAAGGCACTAAATGAACTATTTAAATAAGCTATTATTTACCGTAATTATTACTTCGAAAGATAGTATAAGAAATTGTAATATAATGAATTGAATATAATAACATATGCAGGACAACCCTGATTAATATTAATCCGCGGATTATAATAATGATGGATTATAATAGGATTATCATAATCCAGTAATGATTATAATCCAGTAATGGATTATTATAATCCAGTAATGAATTATTATAATCCACTAATGGATTAAGAAGCGGCAAAAAATCTGAGGGATTAGGTTATTATTAAGATTAATATTAATCCTCACTAATACTTGATCCGCTGCTCATTGACTTTTTGTGTCATCACATGCAACAAATCAATCACGTCGCAACACCTGAACATCTGTAAAGCTGGCCATAACTTCAGCTGCTACTTGGCGTGATGGCAGAGTTAACGGGAACTAAAACCTTGTAAATAAGCGAGCGACCCGAGGCGCCTCCTGGCAAGCACATCCGTGCTGTTGGCATGTTCTTTTATAAAAAAGGAGACCTTGAGAAGAGAAGCGTTTATTGTCTCAAAAGAAACAAATCCAACCCCAAAGACTCGAATTGTCTTGAGGTTCGAAGGAGCCACGTCACAATGGCAACCCTTAATGCCAATGTCGCAAGACTCTTGGCACCTCTATTTGACGAGGATATTATAATAAGATTAATATTAATCATACTTGCGATTAATATTAATCAGATTAATATTAATCCTACCCAAGATTAATATTAATCCTGATGGATTAAAAAACGGCTCAACCTTCAGTAATGGATTATAATAATCCATTATTGGATTATAATAATCCATTACTGGATTATAATAATCCATTACTGGATTATAATAATCCATTACTGGATTATAATAATCCATTACTGGATTATAATAATCTATTACTGGATTATAATAATCAATTACAGGATTATAATAATCCTCGAGATTAATATTAATCTGATTAATATTAATCCGGGTTGTCCTGCATATGGCAGCTTTTTCAAAGCATTACATGAAGTAATCAGTTGACACTCAACGACGAGAAGACGCAGACCACGAGTTTTTATATTCTAGGCTCGCAAAGCATGGTGGTAATGAGTAATTTTGCATTGTGGGATAGCAAGAACAAAGAAATCTATTGTTTTTTACGACACTCGCTAAGCATTGTGGTCGTATCCAAATCTCGATTTTAGCTAGCTACTGAAATAGGATCGCTGCCTTGCTCCGCTCGCTCAGGCTCGCTCCGCTGCGGCAGCAATTAAAGAAATCTTATACCATCTAATGCTTAATTGCATTTGTACAAATCAGTCACACTTATTGCCACCTCGTGTGGCATTTTTCTCGAGCATCTGATAGAAGAAAATTAGAAAGACTTCAAGAACGGGCACTATGAGTGCAGTATTTACAGTGCTACGCTTCGAACCGTTGCCACTACCACAAAGGTTTTGATTACTTTTTGACAACATTGAATACCGCTAACCAATTAGATATTTTACATTCACTTTGCGTATCAGCCCATCCCTTCCCGAAAAGAAAATCGCAGCAAATTTCTATATTCCCTGCTACAATCAAGAACCTTTTTTCCTCCAAAGTACAAATTTAAGGAGTTTTCAAGGAGTTTTAACAGAATGTGTAAAATTCAAGAGCTCTTCAAGCGCCCTTGAAAATGTAAATGTTGTTAGGGCCCGTTCACATGAAGGCGAGTTGTCCCTGCCTGTGGTAGCAGGGATAACTCTTTTGTTTTCTTTTCCCTGGGGGACACAAAACAAAAAGAATTATCCCTACTACCAGGGAAAACTCGCCTTCATGTGAACTCTCATCTCGCGCGTTGTGCATTTTCACTTGCCCCCCCCCCCCCCCCCCCCATTAAAAGGGACGTCGAGCCCAAACACAGCTGGTAAACCAGGTTTCCCACATACTGGCGACCGAGAAAAACAACAAGTTTAAAAGTTCACCCTTACATACCAGCAGCGAATTCTGGACTTCCTCGTAGTCTGATATTTCGTTGTTGAAAGAATTTGAAGACTGAAAATAAAGGAAATAATTTTTGAATCCCGAAGAATCCATTTATCTACCTACACAGTAGTCCCACTCGTCATCATAGAGCAGATTTCGTTATGAGTGTGAAACGAACCGCGCCGTACCGTGGCCGTGTCAGTGCCGTGATGTCTATAGAGTCGTTTTCGTATGAGTGGGAAACTTACCGTACCGTATCGTAACTATACCAGTATCATAGTTTCTATAAAAAACATTTGAAATTCCTGCTGTAACTGTATCGTATCGTAACCGTACAGTGTTCCCACTCGTACGAAAACCACTCTAAAAACATTCGAAATTCTTGCCGTAACCGTGCCGTGACCGTGCAGTGCCGTTTTCACACTCATCACGAAATCTACTCTAGCAGAGCGCGTCAGTAACGTCACAACTCAGATGAACGAATTAAACCAATTTTTTCATCTCCTTGAGTCTGTCGGCAGTGTCATTTTACTGATCACAATTTTTGAAAATAAGCAATGTTTTCACGATAAAATGTATTGTTTTCCATAATCTTTTCAGTACGATTACAGTTTCATAATGTTTGTCTGAGTCATATATCTATTACAGGCTCGTAACATGGTATATTTTTGTCTTATTTATCCCGGGTTTTTAAGGAAATTTTGATCCCTGATCCTTGGTGCAAAAAACTGAGCTGATCCCTGACCCTGACCCAATGTCCCTGATCCTCGATCCCACCTATTTGATCCTTGCGCCCTGGCCTCTGATCCCCGATCCTGGCCATAATTTGGGGCTTGATCCCTGATCCCATATACCATGTTATGAGCCTGCTATTAGCAGGTATTATGTGAGCTATATTTAGAACCGACGCGCAAGGTAAGTTTCGATCAATATAATGACCACCCTTCGGGCCGTAGTTACAAACTTTTCAAGTCAAAGCAAGCGCAAAACTGAATAAAACCAAAGATAAACTATTACATTACAAATGATTATCAAGTCATGGTCATTTAGTAAGATTACCTGTGTAGAATAGCATGGATTCTTTGGTAGCAACCGCTGCCTCCAAGAACTTCCGTGGAGAAGCGGAATCCTCGGCACCAATAGCCCGGATGTAACGCAGCGCGGGAAGAAGCTGAAACGGGTCAGTAGAGTGATTTAGCGAACGCGACGCGACGCGAGAACAGAAGGTAAGATGACGAATATATCACATTCGTTCGTTACGTGATTACCGTGACAACGTCGCGACGCCACGTTCACGACGCCATTTCGCTTGTTCTTGACGTCTACGTCAACGGTCATTTCGAACAAAATTCGCCGGTCAGCGCGCGCGACGTCCTCTTTAACGTCGTGCCGTGTTTGCTAAATCACTCTAGTATTCCATCTAAGACTCAACACCAGCCCTGAACCTAACCCTAATTAATCACTGTCACAGGACATTTCATAGGCACTAAACGACACAAATCTGTTCGGTGACTTAGGAAAAGTATATTAACAGAGCTTTTCAAAATAACTCTTTGCAATTTTCCTGTAAAACCCCAAGAAGACTGTACTAACGGAATACTGAAGTAATTTGATTTGAAAATGAAAACCATGTCAAAGTCAAATTAATATACTAGCCAATTTCAAATATGTGGTAATGCTAAACGACACTATTTTTAACGCAGCATTGTTGTAACAGTTCAGGCGGGAGCTGGAAATTGTTGGAAAAATGTGTTTTTATATGTTGCAGCAGCAATAATGTTTTGTTAAAATTCGTTGCCGCGCGCCATATGTTAAAAAATTGAATTCGTTTTTTACAACAATTATTTGAGATAAATGTTAAAAAATCCTTTTCAAACGGGGCAACAGAACGAGCGCGCGCGCTGAAACGCGTCAGCAGTGTGTCTGTCCTCTTATTGACACACTCTAATCGACCAATCAGATTGCGAGATTACATGTAGTATCAAGTGTTGTAAAATACAGTATGTCATCTCAGTTTAAATGCAACATGCAACGTTGCACTAAAATTAGTCTGATGTCTAGCTAGTGTAAGCATCACCTAAAGCTTTTTTAGCAAGAGACTGGGAGGCGTTGTGTAGAACGCTACAACTTCACTCAAATTCCGTCTTTCCAAGATAAAAATAGTTCAAAGTTTGCTTGAAATTGAACAGCACTGAGCGAAAATCACCACCATACACCTTTTAACTTATCTCCACTGGTCTCTCCCCCACTGCGCCAACTATACAACTCAATTGACACAATGTCATAGCTCCCTGTAGCTTTCACGGCAGTAACTCAGTAAAAAACAGCGAACGTACCTGATGCTTTGAAAGGAAAACTTCAACAATGTCTTCACTCGCTGTACTAAGTCTCTGCAAGAATGCGAGGAATAGAAAACCAAGTCACAAGTCGTCCTAGTTGCAAGGTTCCCCTCCCGTTCCCCTCGCGATTTCTTCATACAGCGGGATCTAAATTCACGATATCAAAACATACTTTTTTTAATTCTGATTCATTACTTTATAACCAGTCTAGCAGTCCCTATAGGCATGTTTATTATCTTTATGAGCTACCCCAAATTAATTAATTAATTAATTAATCAATTAATTAATTAATTAATTAATTAATTAATTAATTAATTAATTAATTAATTAATTAATTAATTAATTAATTAATTAATTAATTAATTAATTAATTAATTAATTAATTAATTAATTAATTAATTAATTAATTAATTAATTAATTATTATTTATTTATTTATTTATTTATTTATTTATTTATTTATAATCTGTGAGTAAGGTTACCTTTAACATGTCAAGGGCCAGTTGGTAGGCTGGTGGATAAGTACTTTCTAGTGATAACATAAGACATGCCTGCAACACAAATCAGTTAGTTTTAGGGGTAAATGAGTTGGCTATATCGTCACGCTCAACTGTAACGTGCAGGAGGGCGTGGCTGGACCATTTTCTCATTTATTCAAAGATTCTGAATGTTAAAAAGTGGCTATATCTTGATCTTCACGTCTCAGATAAGCACGTTAAACTGTAGATCCCATCTATATGCATTACCTTGTTGACCCAATTTGAGTTGACAATAACTTGGTGAAAATAGGGGAAGTGTCTTACAGCATGTTACAGCAGCGGAGATTAAAAAAGATGTAAAAGAATTCTAGCTTTTGGTAAAACTTACCAAGGGCTTGGAATCACTTATCACATGGTACTGTAAAAACTGTAAGTACAGAAATAAAAAAACCGTTACAGCGCTGTAAAGTCCCAGCGTCGAGTAGGCAAATATAGAAAGGCATTGTACCTTTTCTAGAGATTTATTGCTTGAATGGCATTGAATTTTCTCGTGAAATTGTCAGCTTCCCTTACCTGGTGAAGTTGATAATAACATTTGTTCTCAACGAGAAGATTTATAACCAGTTCGTATAGGTAATGCTGTAAAGATACACAAACAAATGATTGGATGGATCAGTGGAAATGGAAACGAACTCAAGTATTAGCCGTTTCTAAATCGAGTAGGGGACTGGGTACTAGTTTGAAAATAAACCCCACAATATGAAAGAGCATATCAAAATATGCAAGATTATGGAGTTTCATTGTATTCTGTGGAATATGGACTGTGTGACAGCCATTCAAATATGTGAAAAATTATAAAGAAATGTATGGTTTGGAGGGACAGTACCATCCATTCCCTTGTAATTTTATGAATCTTGGAAAGGTTACTACTGTGGAAATATACAGCCAAATACCATCAAAATTTGGAATCTTGTATATTTTGATGTGCTCTTTCACATCATGGAGTTTATTTCTTAACTTCATTTAACATACAAACTAGTACCCAGTCCTCTATTCGATTGGGAAATGGCTAATAGATGGGTTGATATACAAGCAATCAGACAATGTAGGTTGAATGAAAGGTGGGTAGTGCTATCTGTTGGATAAATCCGTATCATGTTGATAAAATACTGTGTTAAATGCATCTACTGGATTAAGATTTATCCAAGAAAGAGTGCAATCCACCAGGGCCCAGTTGTACAAAGGTTGGATAAAGTTATCCACCGGATAAGAGTTATCCACTGTATAGATTTTGTATAGATTTTATCCGCTGGATAAGGATTTATCCACTGGATAGCGCTATTCACCCTTCATACAACTGGCCCCTGTTGTGTAACCACAGCTAGAATGACAGAACTATAATTGGAAAGGGAGGCAAGCAAAGTTGAGTTGTGCAAATGGGATTTCAAAAAATGCGATTGACAGATAGAAAGAAAGAATGAATGAGAGAGGGACATATAACAAATGTCAAGGAGACAGGATAGATGAACAGATTATGGACGAACTTGGGTGGAAGTTTGGGCTAGATGCATTGAGCAAAGATGGACAGACAGACACGAAATCAAACAACACACACAAAGCAACAGATCTTACCTCTGGATGTATTTCAAACTGGTTTAAAGATCTTAAATACTCTACAAGGACAGCAACCATAAACTTGTACTTGATATCCTGAAATTGTTGGATAGGAAACTTGTCATTTGCATGCAGGTTCATAATTTTATACACAAAAAATTAATAGAGCAGATTTCGTATGAGTGTGAAACAGACCACACCGTACTGTGACCATGTCAGTCCTGTGATGTTGAAATTCGTGCTGTAACTGTACCGTGACTGTGCGGTGCTATTTTCACAGTCATATGAAAACTGCTCAACAACATCATATATCAATGATCTGTGCAATCTTGATAAAACTTTTGGCTGGTCCAACACAGCAACAATAATAGTCTATGGATTGTAGGACCCAAGGATTCTGAAGCCAGCTGATTCACCATGCTCAAAATATATCCGGAAAAGGATTGGTGGGTCTGAAACCTGCACAAAAGGCAAACATGCACAAAATAGGTGCTTGTACCATCTGTATCATCATAGAAGGAAAAAATGGGGAGGGAGATATGGGTGGGTACTTAGAAATTTTTGACTGACCTTATTGTCTACAAACATAGACAGGACATGTGTGTACATATCATGTTGGTTCACAACTGTCTGTGGACTAAAAACAAAATAATAAAATGTAAGACACCAAACATTTTAGCATTTCAAAATGATGTCTGTGACATCATAAAAGAAATTCAAATTTAGGAAAGTCATTAAAATTTCACATAATCTTATGATCACTATTTTGAACATATCAGGAAGGAATAAGACATTTTTTGTGGCATAAAAATGAGGTATTCCCAATCATCCATTCAAAACTAACGTATATGCATAAATATTAAAAGTTGTCAAATGTAGAAGTTCAACTCTGTTTTACCTTGAAACATGTTGCTTGGTTGGTGTTTGTCTGCCAACTTCAGTGCCCTATTCAAACAACGACATTGACATCAATTATAAATTCTTTATTGGGATGTTGCATAGCAAGAGAATGGCTTCCTTACAAAAGTATCATCATGGATGTTTATCTTTGATTACAATATTGATTTCCAGAAATAGTAATGTGTTACATATAGGATGAGAATACTTACCTGAATGGCAGCAGCTTCAGTATCTAAAGCAGCACGATAGACTCTGTTTACCTTGTCAAACATATGTGCTATGACATTAAGATTAGACTGCCGACCAGGAATTAATGCTATAAAGAGATAGATAAAGTAAGTGAAATAGAGTTAACTACAATGTAAGTTAATGTCACACAACCATTGTCAACAACACATCCCTGTGTAGATGGAGACTGCCAATGGTTTAATGCTCTATCCAAGAAGATGCAGTTTAATCAGATCTATGTAATATTCATTACAATTTAAGGCAGAGCCTCACTTATCTAAAGGCACTGTTACATGCTGAAACTTTTATCTGAAACTTGTCTTGAGTGCTGATGCGAGACAGTTTTTCGTGAAACTTGTGAAACCAACCCAGGGAAAGTTTCAGCTAAATGACCATGTTACACGGTGCAATGCATTGTGAAACTTGTCTCGCAATGGCGATTGAGGCAATTCAGAGGAAAGTTTCAGCCTGTAACAGCGCCTTAAGACATTGAGTGTTGGTCAAGGGGACTCACACTCTGACCTCCCAAACAGATCTAGAAGACTGATGCTCAACAAACTGAGCCAACTGGGATGACAGCCAAAACAACATTATGATAGCAATATGTTACTCAACAGATTGGTAATGCAGTTTCATTGAAATACACATTACACATCATGGCTTAAGTAGCCTGGCTCTCAAAGGAGGGGGAGGGGGAGGGAGAAGATGGATGGGGAAGCACTTTCCTTCTTCGCCTACTGCTCCCTTCTCTTCTTCCATCAAGAGCCAGGCTATGCCAGGCTCTCACATCATTGATACTCTAGATAATTATCTTATATGGATACAGGTAAGTTTGTTTGTACAATACCTTGTTTAAATACTGCTAATATGACCATCTTGCTGTCACGTCGCAAGAGCAGAAAATCTATTAAAAGCCCCTGTAATAAAATAGTTTAAAACTCAGGGGCCAGTTGTACAAAGGGTGAATAGCGCTATCCAGCGGATAAATCCTTATCCAGCGGATAAAATCTATACAAAATCTATACAGTGGATAACTCTTATCCGGTGGATAACTTTATCCAACCTTCGTACAACTGGGCCCAGTTGTTTTAATCTGCATAAAATTTTATTTCCAATTCAAATTACTGGACAAAGCAAGCAGATATTAAACCAATTTAGAAATAGGCTAAATCCCAGAGAATAGTAAAGTAAAAAAATGGAAATAATAAAATAGTAAATAGTAAAAGTAATAAGATGGGAGGAATAAAAAAGGAAATAAAAGGAAAAAGGTAGGGCACAAGGGAAAAGAAAATACAGTACTGCAATAAATATAAGCAAAGATTAGCTGAAAGTAGCAAATAAACTCAGTACCTTATCTTGTATCATGGTAACTAAAGGTTCTAATTTCAGCATGATTTCCCATAAACAACCTGAAAACACACAACATTAAAATGTGGACAGCTACATCCAACAAAATGTAAAAAAAAATCACCATGTATATATTAAGTACACTCAGGTAGTCAATCACTTCATCTATGTACAAGAAATTGACTTATTGGGCTCCTTTAGCAAAATGGAAAAATCTCTGTTAGCAAAAATCACATCAAAGGCAAAGGATATGTTTTTATATGTAATCTTAGTGCAGATTTTATGTGAGTGTGAAAAGGCCATGGCATGGTCGCAGCACAGTTACGGCAGAATTTTCGAATGTTTTGATAGGAAACACGGCACTGACACGGTCACGGCACGGCGCTGTCCTTTTCACACTCATACGAAATTTGCACTATACACTCTTACCTAGTCTTGCATCTATTATAATATTTGGTTGAAAGACTATCCAGTTTTGTGAGTCTACACAAGGATAAAAAGTCAAGGAAACTTGTGTAACTAAATAAGGGACATAATTGGATACCTTAAATTGAGTGATGAAAATGACGTGACCTTCCCTAGTGATGGGAATGAAATTTCCTGACCCTCTCCTGAGATTTGGCCTAAAACAGCAAAATATTCCCTTTTTCACTGTCCATTATTTACGACCCTCCTTTTGTATGGGCTCAAAAAGTCATGACCCGTTTTCCACCCCTTACCCCCTGCTGATTTCTGACAAATCCCTCAGCACAAGTGTTTCATTGCATTTTCAGATGAGACTCAAGTACAGTAACCAATTCCAAAACAGGTGTTCATTCTTACATAAACATCTCCTCTCCCTCCCCCTCCATCTACCCCTCCCCCTCCCCCTCCATCTACATGAAATGATTGAGTATGACTACAGAGAACATTGACTGCACAATACACTGTAAGTGGCTGATAAGGATTGACTGAAACTCATTAAATAATTTATTATTTAATTATTATCACATAATTCACTTAAATTGTATAAGTTATTTACCATACTGCAGTGCATATTGTACAGAAGCAATTTTGTCTTTAAAAATGGCTAGGAGGGTCAGTTACATACATGTATTAATGACAGTATAAATAACAATCTCAAGGATACACATCTCACATGTGACTTTTGCTATTGGTGTGTCACTGGTTGATTCTGTCATGGAAGGATCTGAAAAATAGTTCGAGAATGCTAGACATGGTTGTCTGTGACAACTTTATATTTACTATTAATATTTGCATACTTTTTATTTCATTTTCCTCTAAATT
This sequence comes from Telmatactis stephensoni, assembly GCA_029948255.1. Classification (NCBI taxonomy): domain Eukaryota; kingdom Metazoa; phylum Cnidaria; class Anthozoa; order Actiniaria; family Isophelliidae; genus Telmatactis; species Telmatactis stephensoni. Next base: position 302,833 of record JALIZF010001451.1, on the reverse strand, counting down.
AAAGTCTACTCTCACCCTTACCTGTAGTCATATACTCAAACTACATTAAACAACCATAAGTCACTGTTAAATGGCCATCAAAGGGCGATCAAACAGCAGTTAATCAGCCATTAGTGGTCATTTTTTTCATGAGCAAATTCTTATAAATGTACATCACCCAAACAATGCACACAAACAAATATGTTCCTTGATGGGTCATACAATGTGCATGCCATGGGTGCGTCATGTCCTGCATTTTTGGTTGCTCTAAAGCAGCATAGTTTTTCACAGTCATATTATTGTGATTGTCATAGTACATGTACATTATTTTATATTTACCATCTTCAAGCATAGTCTGTTCAATAGGAAGAGGAGCAAGTACTGGTTGGTAAAATGTCACTTGACCATCAAACTCTCCACCCAGTTTAATATCAAACAACATGGAAGTCTACCATTTATAAAAAAACCATCCATTCAGCAACAATTATTTATCTATTGTAATTTCACTTCTCTACCAATACTGTCAGTCTAGAGCAGCTTTTGCATGACTTTGTACATTGCAGTCACACAACAGCATGAATTTCAAGGCATTGGCATAGTCACAACACACTTCCTCATGATCAAAGAAGTATCTTAATTGCTAGTGAAATGAATGTATGATCCTGCAAATTTGAACAACAAATACTAAGACAAGCAAGCAAGAAAACATCAAACACAGGAAAAAATGCCAATTCCCAACTTGGGGATTCCCTGGATCGGACCTGGGAATCTGTTCTATTTTTAATTATTAAACTTGGGAAATCTGTAGTACCCAAATTTGTAAAAATAGAATAGATTCCCAAGTTAAACCCAGGGCAGCCACATATTTGACAACTTAGTTGGGAATTGATTTTTTCCTGTGAAATAGCAAGCAATAGGCTATATGCACTAACAGGTCACGTGACCCTATCTCCCCTAAATCAAGCAGTACCGTCAAAATGAACTCCAGAAATAGAAAGAGCACCTCGATATTAGTAAAAGTGCAAAGTTTCGGTTTATAAGATGAATAAGAGAAAAAACGACAGCAAATTTAAGGTTGGAAATTTTCTTAAGATTCGTTCGAAAAAACACGTTGGATGGCACGAGCTTGCCATCCAACGCGTTTTTCCGAACGAATCTTAAGAAAATATCAAATCTTAAATTTACTGTCATTTCTCCTGTATTACCCCTTATGAGCTGAAACTTGGTACTTTTACTGATATCGAGGTGCGCTTTCTATTTTTGGAATTCATTTTGACGGCGCTGCTCGATTTAGGGGAGATAGGGTCACGTGACCTGTTAGTGCATATGGCCTATTAATAAGAGCAATAAGAACACTTACTTTAGAAGCCTGGTGATGCACAATGACCAGATTATCCTGACAAATAAAAAGCATGATCAAATATAATTTACATGTATATAGCTATTTCAAAAAAGGTTGACGGGGTGAATGGCAAATGGCAATTGGCGATTGGTGATTGCATGACTGAAAGGAAGTTTGGGGTAACAAGAATTGCTTCATTTTCATTTATAAAATATGCAAGCAATGCCGGTACCATGCAGTAAAAACCTTATTTGACAAAGTGGTCGATAGGTGATTCATATCTTCGCGCCGGATAGCGGTCTAATAGCGTGGCCACATGCACAGTTCCTTTAAGTTGTGCAATCACCAATAACCAATCGCTATTCACAGTTCACCCTGTTAACCTTTATTGAAATAGCTATATCCTTTATATGTTGACAATGAACTGTACATACAAGCCTTATGGGGGACATTTAGTATAATTATCACAACATACAAAATGAAGCAGCAGCATCAGAATTGTGGAAACTAACAGTCAGGCAATTTGAAATAAATGATTATTAATAAGAATTTTACATATTTGCATTGACTTCAATTCAATTAGTATTCCTCAAAACTATTCCATTGTTTAACTTGAGCTTAACTTTGAAATAGATCATACAAAAAAGTTTGACATGTAATTACAAACTTAGCACAATGCAAGAATTGACAAACATCTCAAACACTCTCTTTAATTTATGAGCAAAGGAGAAGAACCTGGCGCATAACAATATTAACTATTAACTATTACTATAGATAAATGCATTTACATGTACATTGTATTTTTTAGGAATCTAATAAAAATTGAAACACCTACCACAACGTTTACAGCAAATCTACCATTCATGTTTAGTTGCAGAACAGCAGTCTTCCTAGCAGGGATATCCCTGTGGATTGCATTCATATATTGTCACAGTATTGTAAATCAACTGCTAAAATGTACAGTCATTATGTACATGAAAACATACTGCTCCAAACTAATTTCATTTACAAAGTGGATAACCCTTAGGACATTTTATAATTCAGGTACTATTCAGGATGCACTTCTATTTTGAAAAATGTAGTAGAGAAGGTGTATGCATGTATAGGGGTTCTCATTGAAAGGAGGACACTTATTCAGATCATTATTAATGGTACTAAAATGCATTTTTATTAGTTTTATGGTCAGTCAGTTAAAGGTCACTACCAATGCTTCCTCTTAAGCAACGGGGGCGACCTGCACTTCTCGGAATATTTCATCCAAATGGTGGGCCACCCAAGAATCTAAACAAAAGAAACTTTTGAAAATGGTAATGACAACCAATAGATTCTTTTGTTTTATCAAACCAATTAGATGACATCTTACGAGGAGGTGCAGATTGTCTGTAAGCAACTACTGTAAACCATTTCATCTATGCATACCTTTGTAGTTGATAAAGAACTATCTCAGCCCCTGTTAGCTCTCCAAGGCCCCTGGACTGATTTCTCAGTATCACAACATAAAGTTGACCATATCTGAATAAATAAATTTGTATGATTATTGCTCAGCCTTTGGTCATACAGGAGTGCTTAATGAAAATAAGCCATGCCAACAATGTTTATACAGGGTTATTGTCTTACATGTTAGCTAGGGTACAATCTCTTTCAAGCAGACTGACTTTTTGTGTCTTAGAGGAAATAGTCAGGTCCACTTCAAATTTAGGAAGCCGCATCACTGATCCTGCCTGGAAAATAGAATTCAAACTAGTAACTAAATTCTTATCAAAACAAAAACAACACCATGCTGGCAGGTGCAATTTACCAACCACATTCAGTAGATACAAAATAATTGCAGCAAATTCAAGAAATTGATATTTTTCAAACAAGTCATGAGAAAAATGTTGGATACTGTTCTGGCAGGGTGATGAACAAAATGAGAACAACACTGGACACCATCCCTTCTGAGAACACCTACATGTACTTCAACTTCCAAGAACACAGATATTTTTTGAAGCAAAGTGATGTGGCTGTAAAACTGCCCCAGGATGGGGGGACTCCCCTATCTTCGCTATACAGGTAATAAATAATATGTGCCACCAAACAGGGTATGGTTTTCAGCATTTTTACTCTGGAACAGGGTCTATAAAAACATAATCAATCTCTGGAACAGGGTATCTATTTTACAAATTAAAGTTCGTCTGAAAGAGGATTAACAACTGGTATTCACTGGTGTTCACTCTGGAACAGGGTATATATTTTTAATGCATTTACATTTTGCTCTGGAACAGGGTCAGGATTTTTGAGGGGCTAAGTGGCATATCCCTAACCACCCTCCCACACCCCCCCTCCCACACCCCCCCCCCCCCCAACCCCCTCCCCTCCAGGTAAAACACAAACATTGTGTACTATACACATTGTACGATAACATGTATATTAAGTATGGATACAATGAGACCAACATACCCTAAAGTGATAGGGATGAATTACATTGCCATGTCCTGATGATGAGAGTAGCAGCATGGCACTTTCTGGCTGTAAACATAAAGACACAAGCGAAGATTAGTTCACAGGAGAGCTGTACGGTCAATAAAGAGACAACACTGTTGCAATGCTGCATGCAAGATGAGAAACATTTAATTGATTGAAAATATGAATTATCCTTTATATTTCAAAGAACTGGGGAGAAAATAGAAATTGGTCAAGGATCACAGACAAGTGTTCTTGCATACCCCCTCCACCTTCCCTCTGCAATTTAGGGTGTTTTCCATTTAGTGGAACCAACCAGCCAGAACGGACATTTCTTAAATGGTACAAGTCAATTCCTATAAGCTCTGGCTAGAGTCAGCCCTACGAAGTCAGGCCATTCTGGCCGGTCGGTTCCACTAAATGGAAAACACCCTTAGTTCAATTTGACAACATTGATTTGATCACAGTCATGAAGTCAGGAATACTCACATGTGGTCAACTTACAACTGCACTTACTATGCATTGCATGTGTACACATAACTGTGTTACATGTATACTACATGTACTTGTGTCTAAATCCATCCACAGGAAACCCAAAGACATGAATAAAACTTCAAAACTCTCTGATTGTCTAGATACAGGAAACCCATTAATTAACATTTAACCCCTTACCAGAAATACAAACCAGTTAACTTGCACATTGTAGTTCTTAATCATCTTTAAACTGTGTTTTTCAGGCATAACCTTAAAAGGAGAGAACATGGAGAAAAATAATTGAAGGGGTGAAAATAAAAGCGACCTAATATAAGTGACTTATTTTTTGCTTGCTTTTTTGGAAAAAATTATCTTAGAAAAAATGGGAACTTTCATTTTTACCCCTTCAATTAGAGATTCCAATCCTTATAATGCTGCCTTTTTTTTCTTTAGTTACTAATTTTATCATATTATAAATTACATGTAGTGATAGATGATATTGAAGTTACACTCCAATCACTTTAAACAAAGGTTTCAATTTTAGGCTTTTGGGCAAGTTTCCATATATTTCTTATACATTTGGCTTAATGACCTTTAGTTGACTTTCAAACCTTTGTTCAGAATCAATGGATTGTAACTTCAATTATATCATCGATTCACGTATTCAGAGTACATGAAAATGTAGTCTGTTTAAAACCAATGTAGTGGCTTGTCAAGGAGCAAGTTTCAATTTTTCAATAGGGCCACTGAATTCAAAGCATACATGCAATATTTTTTTATCAGAAATTACTTTCTTCAGTATTATGTACCTAACTTGTTATTGTGGTTTTGTTTCAATGATTTCAAGGATGGCATGGTTGGCCAAGCAGTGAGAGCCCTTGCCATTTACCTCTATGATCCAAGTTCAAGGCCCAGCTTGAGTGATGGATTATATGTGAACTAAGTTTGTTTGATATGTTGTTCTCTACCATGTCATGACAGTTTTTCTTCCATTTTTCCCTCTCTCAGCAAAGTCAACATGTCAGTTGATAAGCAGTGAGAGCCCTTGCCATTTACCTCTATGATCCAAGTTCAAGTCCCAGCTTGAGTGATGGATTATATGTGAACTAAGTTTGTTTGATGTATTGTTCTCTACCATGTCATGAGGGTTTTTCTTCCATTTTTCCCTCCCTCAGCAAAGTCAACATGTCAGTTAAGTGTTGTTTATAACATATTTAATGTAAAGGTAGTGAGTGTGAGCACTAGCAGATAAAGAACCACTGTCGGTATGCTGCTGTGAAAGGTTATTTATAATCTATTTTATTTATATTGTTGCTAGGTTACCTGATAAAATTCTAGACCCTGGTTAGTTATAAAGACTATTTCATTGAGATTTGTCCAGTTAAAACCAATAACGTGAGCAGACTTTCCCTATAGACAATAAATCAACAAATTGATTTTCAATAGTCACAAACTAGTATAATGTGTTGTTTCTGACTGAAATTGAATAAACTACATGTGAACATATTACAACACTTGACAAAGAAAAGATCAATGAATGTGTGAATAAGAAAATAAGATAAGAAAGTGGTTAGTAAACAAACCAACCAAGAAATAAAACAATGAGTGAATCAAAGAACAATTGAATAAATATATGAATGAACAAATGAATGAATGAACGGATGGATGGAAGGATGGATGAATGAATGAATGAATCAATCAATCAATCAATTAATGAAAAAATGGATGAATGGATGGATGGATGAAATGATGGAAAAGAGGTCATCAAAGGCATTTTCATGATTTCTTTATCTCACCTTACATGACTGATGATATTGGTGACTGTCAATTCCATCAGCAAAATTAATAAAATCCTGATAAAACAAAATAGGCATATGAAAATATGTACAGTATGGTAGAAAGGGTATTACATGGCCACACTGAGATACAGATATTAGCTTTGAGAGTTGAGGTGATATTGTTAAAGTAGTGAACAAGAAAGATATTCTAAACATGAGACAATATCATCAGTATAGCCGTACTACTCAGACTGCTTTATGCAAGACACCATAATACTAAGATAGTGAAACTGGTATTGATGTCTACACAATGTGCTTCCTGATATCAGGAAGTTGACACCATTGCATGTACATGCAAACAATGAAATTCAATTACCAGAGAAGAAATGGTTCCTACATGTACCTAAAGTATGCACATGTAAAAATCAAATTCCATTGTTTGGTAGCCCTGAGCCCAGGGGGGGGGGACTCCTATATATAAGAGGACAGGGATGCTCGTCGGAAATTTTGAAAATGACCCCTAAAAGGTACCTGAGTGGGAGTGGCAAACAATTCATTTCTACCCCCCAAAGGTACCAATTAAAAAACAATAATAAAGAATTAAAGTAATGAAACACTTTGTTATCGATGTGCTTTGGAGATTCAATTCAGATCATCGAAATCGTCCCTTTCATGCTTATTTTAGGTAGTTTGTTTACCCCAAAACAGTCCCTAAAAGGTACCACCTATGTCTCTGGTAGTCCACTTAAGTCTGAGACACCCCAAAAAGGTACCAGATTGCAGATTTTGACCCCTAAAAGGTACGACGAGCATCCCCGTCCATTTACGATTGGAGTCCCCCCCCGGGGCCCTGAGCATGTGATATGGCATCAACTTCCTGTTACTAAACATGACCTTAAGCACCAATAATTATTACTGACATCGCACAGACATCAATGAGTGAGTTTTGCTCTCTTAGTATATGGTCTCTTGCTTTATGCTAATGATACAGTTGATCAGAGTGTAACATGCTACTAATCAAAGTTATTTAATAAAATATTATGTACCACTGTCTTAGGAGATCTTTGTATAGCCAAGATTTTCTGATCATAGGAGAACTTTACAGAGTGAACATGACCTGCATCTGGGACACTATAAAAAGAAATAGAAAATGTTGTTCATGTTTGTAAATTATGTTATACTACAAATGCCTGGGATGGCAGAGCTTGTTTTGAAAGTGCTGGGGCTAACTGTATTAATTAAAAGTCATTGTTGATAATAATAACCTTGTAATCTTACATTGAATTGGGTCATCGAAAAAAATGTAAAATTTGGTTGTGACAGAACTTTTTTGTAATCATTTCTCGTGAAAAGTAGGCTGTCCCCTCCCCCTTTAGGGCCAACAATCATTCAATTCTATTATTCAAATGATACTGAAGAAACTGTTACTTACTCAAACATAACTTTGGTTCTTGAGTCAGGTCCTTTAACAACGACATGAGTGACATTATTTACACGGTTCACAGCAAAGACCTGAACGAAATAAAATAGAAATTCAGTAGTTTGATCTTAACGTGAAACGAGGGATAAGATTGAAGTTGTCTACCAACACAGCTAGTAGTAGCTCAGGACTTGTTGATGAACACACACACACGTACACTAACAAAAAACAATGCTCTTGGCCAAAACAGCGAATGTATTGTTAAGACTAACATTAAGCCTAAAATCCTTTCCTATAAATACCTGTTTGTTAGCTTCGTCGAAAAACACGCTGTTGTCTTTGCTGACGGGGACAAAGCGAAGAGGGTTTGCACAGAGCTGGACATAGTGAGTTGACATTCTCACACCAAAACAACGTTAAAACAAACTCCTACGCTAAGAAAACCTACATAAGATAACCTGACTTAATAAAAACTCTAAGAGACTAGCTTCTGAGTTTCTTTTTGGGTTATTTGAGCTGTAATTTCTGCAAATTGTTTTACAACACTCTACAGCTCCCATCGTCCGCCATGTTGTGACGTCATGGGGCTTAGTCCCTCATGCGCGCCGCGCGGAATCCATAAACAAGCTAGACAACCTTGAAGCTATCAGAGGGAAGGTCTCCAATGCGAGATTACGGAGAATGTAAAGCCTTACGGGCAGATAAAATACTCGTAATGACTTCAACGAGAACAGTCCGGTCATCCCAGGCATCTGGGTCAGTTAATTCGTACCATACCTGGCAATCACCGTACGAACAGCCTTCCCGATATGTTGGTGATATATTTCCATGTCTTGTCCATCCACGGCGATTCAGAATTTCTTGGTCGACGGTCAGTGTGGTAGAGATTACACTGCTGACCTTCGCTGCTGTGGTATTCTTGTCGCTGAGCGAGAGAACATTGCGAAAAATGCTTTCAGTAGAGGACAGCCAAATCAACGAGCTTAGCGAATGGATGCTTCGTTTGTTTGCGAGCTTGATTTTAATGCAGGTACGATCTATAATTAGCACAAAAAGTGCGTGTGGTGGCAATATTATGATGGTTTTACGCTGAATATACTAGGTTTGGCTTGTTTAAATGACCCCATGTTATTAAGGGTGAACTATGTCACCTTGAAGTAATTTTTTAGCTGTGAAGTAAGAGAGGACGATGAAAGACAAGTCATATTTGAACCACGCGAAGAATATCAGGGGAAAGCCATGCGATGTAAAACCATGCATTTATAACAGTTTTATAGCTTCCTGAAATGTATTTTTACCGTTACACAGCAAATACTGAAAGCTAAAAACTGTTTTGAGTGTGGCTTTTGAAAATTTGTCCTATGTATTTCGTCAGTCGTAATTTGTTCATGAGATACGACTGTTTTGATTCGTAAACCACAAGTTAAGAGGGTGTCCTTTAAATTGCAATCTCGAACAAAAACAATCCGACTTTGATTTGCAGCTCCTTGTTTTCTCCTTTTATTGCTAAGTCTAAACGTCAGTTGCGTCTAGTTCGTTTTTCGTCAATACCCAAGTAATCAACGTATGGAGCTACAAAGTCAATAAATAGAGCTCTTGTGCTAAAATGCTTATGCATAATTAGTCAATTTGTGTTGCGACAAATGTCAATTGTGTAACGTCTGATGATTAGATCTATATTTTCTCTGAATTTCTTTATTTCTTGTTGCTTTTAGGTGACTCTCTTATTGTGTGGTGTTTTATTTGGTGAAGTAACAGCCCGTAAAATAATCTATCATGGACTTCTTGTCGGCAATGTCTTGTCTGTGGCAATGTTTGCAGCATTCGTCCACAGTATGTCAGAGTGGAATGCTGTCAACATTACGTTTGTGGCCGTTCTTTCATCGTTTTCGCTGTTCAGAATCATCGTGCTGGTCCTAAACCCAGGATGGTGGGTCTGGAAGATTGTGGCACTAACGTAACAAATGGGACAATTTGGAAGATAAGAAATGTTACCGCCGAAAATTGTAGTTTAGAAACTGCACGAAAAATGGAAACATGTGTATCATCTAAATGGCCGGCACAAAACACCTTCAAAATGAACTGAAAAATTCAATTATGGCATTATTATCATGAATAATTTCATCAAAACTTAACACAAAAAGCTTTGATCACCTATAAAGTATTGTGTATGCATGATTGCATAGTGTCGGACGACAGCCACTCGCTGCAAAATATACAACAAACTTTGTGCAAATATGTCACTATCAAAATGCTGCCATTTGGGCAGAAATCGCGTAGAAATTCTTTCTTTGTCCTTGTGTTTTTTGCCCCAAAGTTAATTACACCAGCAAACATATTTTATTCTTCACTGTAGGGGCTTGTTGCAAATTCGCTCTCCGGTTAGAATAAGCAGCTGAAGTTACTGTAAAGTCACAGCTCAATGATTACTCAATGAACTATAAAAGCAACTTCGCCAAGTTATCAACTAAATATATGTAGCATATATAATTCATAAGATTATCAAAGGCTTAATTGACATTCAATTTGCACATATTAATCCATTATAACGCCATTCACGAATTTACACTTAATTCCAAATAATTTAAGCTTTTTACAGTCTCTTGTTCTTGGTCGTTCAGGTATAAAATTGAAGGACATACTTTTTGATCTCTACTTTGAATTTGTGCCAAAGAACGAGTCCGGTATGAAGTAAACAGAATTGAATTGAGTTTACATAGCTTATAGCGCAAATGAAAAAGGATAATAAATATCCAAAAGGATGAAATAAAACCACATTGACAAGGTTATTTGTATTCGTTTTTATTAGCGCGCGTTTTCAGACCACTTCACACGTCTGCCTTGAATCGCGCGATTCTCAGTGAACAAAGGAAGACAACCAATGACACTCAAAATCCCGAAAAGTTTTCTGACAGGTATTCTATCTCGATGAATTTCCTAGCTTGGAAAATCACTATCATACGCAGGAATCTTGAATTTCAGCTCGCGCACTGAACTGAATCCCCTAAGAATTTGAGACTGAGTGTGAATATAGCCGGCAAACTGTCCACCAATGCAGTTTCATTGCAAAGCATTTGTATTCCATTAACTTGAAGTTCTGCTAGCTTTCCAAAAATACAGGGTAATACATATGCATGAAAATGCCAGAGCCGTTGGATTGGAAGCTGTCCAAGTACTTATAAGCTTGACTGAGGAGGCTTCAAAGCGTAAAGTGTTCTCTGCTGGAGTAATTACGCCGTAATGAAATCAGTACCATAAGCATCGAATTTGCAGGATCGAGTTGCACGGGGAGGGGAGAGAGAGGCAGTAGAGAGCGGCCAGATATGCTGCAGGTCATTTAAGGAGGAGGTAGACCAGCTTTCGTATGAGTGGGAAACTTACCGCCCCGTACTTTGACCGTGTCGGCCGGTGCCATGTTGTCTATAAAAACATTCGAAATTCTTACCGTGACTGTGCCACGTGCCGTTTGTGATTGTCCGCGTGCCGTTTTCAGTCATTCGAAATCTGCTTTACGCGGAGCCCTGGATACGTACGTTATGCAACTTTCATAATGAAACGCTGCGAGCAACAACTTGCATTGAGCCGTGTAGTGCCGGTTCACACACCGCATAAGCATAAGCAGACTCAATAGCGTACTGCTCATTTATAAGTTTGTATATTTTCTTACACCTGAGTGATAAATGCGCTACTGAGTCCGCGTATGTTGCTTGCGCTTATGCTTATGTCGCTAGTGTGAACCGGCCCGTAGCTACCACCTCTAAAAATGTTACGCGCGACGTTTCTTGAAGTAGTTACAACGTTACGCTCAACAAATCATATAAGATGGCCGTTCACTCGGCGGGTTGGGCAGCTTGCAATTCAGTGTGGTGTTTATTCCGTTCCCTAGATAGATTTCCTGGGAGAAATTATAATAGAACACCCTGACACGTTCACTTGCCAACATGCCAATATTAAAAAGAAATCAGCGTGCATGTCTAAAAATAGCCCAAATGCGTGCAGGATAATACGTCACATGATGCTCGTATCCTCCTCGTAGCTCAGTTCCCTGGTTTTGCTCTCATGTTCAAGGGTGATCGATCCAGGCTAGGAATGGGGGTGATGACCTTTTAGGGATTAGGACGTACGATGAAAAGAAAAATGAATTTAGCTGGTAGGGTAATTAACTTCCCATAACAAGCAGTGCAAAAAGAGAAAGGAAGAAAAGCAATTAAAAATAGAATGGAAATAAAAGTCAAAAATAACTAGAACGACATCCCTTGAATGAAGTTTATTCTAAGTTTAAAGCAACCTTACATTACTTTACAGAGACTCGCACAATTTTCCCTCTTTCAGTAGAACGATTATACATCTTAGAGACCAACAAAATGGCACGTAAAGCTGGTCTGCCTCCCATCCTTTCTCTCTCAATTCCTTTGTGCTTAGTACACAAAGCAATTGAAAATGCGTATTGTTCTGTTTTCCGAAGAAAAAATGTGCAACAAATAATTACTAGTATATTTGAGGGACCCAATAATTTAATTGAGACAAATTCCGGTTTAGAGAATTACAGTAGACGAGAATCAACCATAACTCGTTCCAGCCTCCATTTCTATGTACAAGAACCATTCCTTCATTTCCTTTCTTCTATATACACTTACAACATAAATCAGTAACGCATTCAATTCTCAAATTTCCGCGTGCATATCGAAAAATTCATTGGTTCTTATCAAAAATAAGAACAATTTAACAAAATAATGGACCAAGGAATAAATCATAAAATGTTTCCTCTTGACATTCGGTCGTCATGACAACAAGCCGAAACGAGTGCCCCCTGGATTCCATTATATAAGTAATAATTGATAAGCAAAATCCAGTAGCCTAACGGAAAGCAAAGAACTATGGATATAAGCCGCGATGATCAAAGCTTTGGTCAGCGGTAGATCACTATGGCTACACAACAAGATTCCCAAGCACCATTGACCGAATCGAAATATTGCGACAAATTTGAATAAGTATTGTTCTGGACTGACTAGCCTCATGTTTTCGCGTTTTCACATGAATGAGAGGCTAGTCAGTATAAAACAATAGTTATTCAAATTTGCCGCCATATTTCGATTCAGTGTATAATTTCGCAAACATGAATGCAATATTAGATTAATTCTCCGGTTGCAATGAGCCCCAAGAGTGATGTTTTTACCTTCTCTCTATACCAGAATCCTTTTCAAGAGCCTTTCAAATTCAAATGTTAAAGTCCTTCGAGAATACAAACACAATAGTTTTAATTAGTAAACAAAGCTACACGAAAAGGATTCTGGTATAGAAGGGGGGTCAAAACGTCATCAAGCTTGGGGATTATTATATTCTAGGAGTATTTTAGGGATGCTTTTAAAAAAGCCTTAAGCTTACGTGTCGTGATAGTCCATCTGGATTCAATATTTTCATGTTGTTGGATGTCCCATAACATCCAATCAAGTAGCGTGATTTGAAAGCGACTTGTGAGTCACATCACGTGATCACTGTTTCTACCCACAATTCCTTTAGAGATCCTTCCAATAGAATCTTGATATTGCTCTTTATTCCCAACGGATATGTATGTTGAATTTCCCATTAAGTATACCATATATTATCCACCCCTTCCCCAAATCATTACTAATCTAGATTTTCAGAATATATCCTCTTACTGAGATGAAAATATCACTTTCTTGAAGGGAAGCCTGGGCCTCTTCCCCTAAACTAAGAATTTTGATTCGATTCGATTCGAACGAAATACAATTTTGTGTATGAGGGAAGGGAGGTTCCGAAATCGCATAGCGATGGCAAGGCACTATGGGATAGCACCTTCACTTATATTTAAAGCCTTTTTGTATGATTTTTTTAACGGAAATCAATCTACCAACATAAAGTTTAACAACGTCGCATGCAGAAACTCTTAATTAAATTTCGAAAGAAATTGATGAACAAATTGAATTTTAACGTTGTTGCCGAACGCGAAGGCAAAGGTACATTGAATTCTTGAAGAACTCAATTTAAAATACATACTGAAATAGTAAAAAATAACCAAAATGCGAAGTATAAAAATAACGAAATCTCTCTTACATATTTATATATAACTTTAAGGAAAACGCAGCATCTAAGCCGCTTTTTAAAGTTAACTTAAAAAACAGAATTCCACGATGGCAGAAGGAACTAAAGGTTCCCATGATTCCTTGCTACGAATATAAATAAATATGACCTGCATATCACGAAATAAATAAATATGGTATTTTGGAAAGGCAAGAGACTCGTGCCTACGCTCCAAAGATTTTCTTGACAGTGTAGCCCTGCAAAAGAAATAAAATATGAATTAACGATTACATATTATTATTTGTAAAAATCGAGAGAACAATCTATAGGTACTATCGTGGTGCCCGCAAAGCTTATTGAACTGGAACGTTGATTTGGTCGTTCTGGTGACAAGAGCCAAAACCATGTTGACAGCCTAGAGTTAGTTGGCCTGAACTCCAGAAATACGATCGTGTTTTCAACAGAGAATGACAGAGAACATGGGGAATATTAGGGACCTTACGCAACGACGACGGCGACGTCAGTGAAGACGGGACGCCAAAAAAGATTAAAGAACAATCGATAACGCTATTTCTTTCGCTTGTTCATTTTCATGTGACATTCAGACTTAGAATCTTGAAATAAATGAAAATGACAGATCAGTTTTCTGTGCGAACGAAAAATAAGCTGATTTACTTCTACAAGTTGCCGTTCTCGGTAGAGCGTGAAGTCTGGACTTTTCACGTTGTAGTTTTGAAGAGTACGGTCGATGTCTTTGCAGTTCTACACATTTGCACGTGCATTTATTGTATTTTGTAATTAAAGGCATTGTTTTATGCCGTCGTCGTCCACGTTGCCGTCGTGGTTGCGTAAGGTCCCTAATCAGCCCAGCCGATACAGTTGCATAGCTTACACACTCACAAGTAATTGAGTGATCACGTGGTAATAACTGTTTATTTAAGTGTCCATGTCTTCCAGTGCTTGCGCACTAATTGGGGGACACTATACTCTCACACTCACTACCTCAAAATTAAATATTTTCATACATCGCTCAACTCACATGTTGATTTTTGCTGAGGGAGGAAAAACCGGAGAACCGGAGAAAAAGTCTTCGTGGCATGGTAGAGAACAACACATCAAACAAACTCAGTTCACATATACTATGATCCGAGCGCCCGAGCTGGGACTCGAGCGCACAAACTACTCGGCCAACCATGCCACCCACATTAAGATTAATTGCCTTTTGGACTGAAAAGCATTTCGGTCGAATGTTATTGAACTTGAATTTTTTGACGTGATTCACAATCACTCCAGTTAAGGACGTTCGCGGGCATTTTTCATTGATTTTGAAAGGGTTTGTGTAATTAGATCATCCTCGAGAACCCAGGGTATTATTCTGTCGCTATGTTTCCCGTTTCCAAAAAATAAATAAATACACGTGGGAACGTTCCCTTTTAGAACTTGTTCCGGAAGTAAAGTTTTCTCTCGTTTCTAATTGGTTGATTAATCAGCATCTAGCATGTAAAGAGACAAATTCCAATAACCGTTAAAATGACGTCACAATGAATTTTGACTACCGGAACAGGTTCCGACAGACGACTTTTCCAGAAATAGTTTTTTCGTGGAACGAGTAACGAGCGACAAAATAACACCTCTTGCATGGTTCCCATGGACGCTATATGTGCCGCAAGACTTGATAATATACATACCGGCATGGAGTAGAAGAAGAGTCCCATCAGAGCTACGAGTAGACCAATCACCAAACACTTCAACAAGCACATCTTGTAGTTGTTCCACAGCATGGCTTTAAGACCCTTGAGGGGGTTCATCATCCACGTGAAGGTTGCATCGGGGCGGCTGAAAAATATCAATAGAATAACCATATTTAAAATACTGTTAGATTGGCAAGATGTTTGTATGATCATCATCATCATCATCACCATCATCATCATCACTTTCATTTTCATCATTATCACCACCACCACCAACACAAACCACTGCGCCGCTCCGTAAAGCAGCTGGAATTGTCACCATCGCAATCACCACCGCCGCCACCACCATTATCATCATAAAGCTGCACAATAGCCGACTTCCGAGATATACCTCACTTGCCAAATAAATAAAAATCAAAGCTACGTGCTTAAAGCCCAGTTATTCGTAACAAGACAAACGTTTTATGAACTATGTGCACATGGGATCGTTGTAATTCTTCTGAATGTGACAGTTGAAGCTAATCTAGTTAAATACCATGACACTAAAATAAAGTTCATCATCATCATCATCTAGGAACTAAATTATTGCTAAGGTTTTTATGCTCGTTAATAATCCTCATAGTCAAATTTGTCATACTTCGGTTTTTCCAGAGCCTGTGGGTCTTCTCTGGCACGTCCTGCGGGTTTCTTCTCGGCTTCTTCCTGTGTCAGGAGCTCAAGTTCTGCTTCAACTTTGCCCTGAAGAAGGTCAACAAAACAAAAAAGTAAAGTAAAGACAGTAAAAGTAAAAAGAAAGAAAGAAACGAACGAACGAACGAACGAACGAACGTACGAACGAACGAACGAACTGATGTTTTTCTTTACACTGCAGTTGGTATTTGTTAAATGAATGTACTGAGCGATCCCAAAACTGATAGTTAAATTTTAAAAGGGGTTATTTCCACATTGGTTTAATGGACAAAATCATACGCCGTTTATTTTTCGTTCACTTACAGCAAGTTCCGCTTCTTCTTCTTCTGTGTTAACGATGAAGGGCCAGAATCCTTTCATGTGTTTCATCTTGAAAAACGAAACTTGTGGGACGCTACCATCCTGCTTCATCAGATCTAGAGTACAAGTTTTCGCTGTCTTGGCACCACGTGGCATTCGTGACAAATCGAAACACAAATCACCTAAGAATAAGAACAATACATCGATTCAGATGAACGTTATTGATAAACGTTATAGGATGAACGTTTTCGAGTTTGCATGGGGCTTAAAGGTCGCCACTTATCCCACTTTAACGATCACCTCTCGACAACATTGAACTAATAAGTGAACACATTTCTACAACAACGTCCGCTAAACTATCAACGAACGCCATTTCTGTACAAAGGCCATCCTTGGAAAAGGATAGAGAGGCCACTGTAGAGAGGATCAGGCGTGTGTGTATATGATAAAAGGAATTAAACACACCAATAAAGTCGTCAGCTGAGAAGGCATCTGCATCCCAAACTTGAAGATGGAGTCGAGCAGGTACTTTCTCTTCTGATTCGTCCCAGGAGAAAAAGCTGGCCTGCGATCGAAAAAAAAGACAAAATAAGTATTAAAAATCTATATATTAACATATTACAACCCAAAAATGATTGGAAAATAAAAAAGCAAAAAAGAACGTACAAGACGAAGCTGCACTAAAAAGCCAATTCAATGTTTCGCACTTGCGTTTACACGATTTCTCTGAGTCGCGTGTGCGGTCCTATGGTATGCAATCTATTTTAAGAATCACAGCGAAACGCTGTTGAAATCAAAGCGAACCTTTCGGGTAATGACAATCCTTTCTTCGGCTTTCTGGTACTGGAAGGGGAAGATGAATCTCCAGTTGAAATTTCCTTCGCCGGTTAAAGACCTAAAGAAAATATAAACATCGATTAACCTCTGGAAATGCTGTGACAATCATGGCATATTTTCATATTTTCATTATTTTAGTTTGTTATAATCACCTGTAATGGACGTCCGTCTGTTGCTTGTCCTCCTTGAGACCTTCAAGCCATCTACGGAAAACAATACCAATTGCAAAGTCAATAATTTCAAACATACCACATTCTGAGACAATTTACATTTCCCGATTCTTCATGTGGTTTGTTGAAAGAGCCGGCATACTGTTTATGTTTACTGAGTCGATTGCGATCTACATTTGATTGAAATTCCACGCACTATTGTATTGGTCGACATACAGTTCGCAGAACCGCAAATTGTTCGGCGTACATATGATTTGAGGGACCAACATACGATATATTGTGAATGTACTCACCCTTTGATGAAGATATCTGAGCATTTCTCGCCAGTAATGAGATTTGCTTCGTCCAGTAAAACATCCTCGGTGTTCCAAATAACCACTCGAAGCTCGTAACTATGAATAAAAAAAAGTAAATTGAAAATTACGGAGAGCAGAGCAGAGCAGAGCAGAGCAGAGCAGAGCAGAGCAGAGCAGAGCAGAGCAGAGCAGAGCAGAGCAGAGCAGAGCAGAGCAGAGCAGAGCAGAGCAGAGCAGAGCAGAATTGCTATGTATTGAACTTTTACCTCGTTGGCTTTCGTGGTGTAATTTCCACTGGTGCACCAGGAGAGGGCATATCCATGGGGAACATATCAACCCACATCTCAAGTTTACCCTGATCACAATAAAACAATTACAATCAAAAACAGAAAAAAAACTAACGAGTTTAATAGTATGGAACTCTAGTACACTTTCTTATATCACCTAATACACAAAGTGACAAGAGAAAACACCCAACATTTTATTCTCCCTATTGGAAATCGCTGCAAGTGTCAGTAGATCTAAATCCATATCTCAGTACTAAATTTAGGTCCAACCACCATGTCGCTAAAAGCACCTAAAATTCGAATTTCGAGTGACTCCGTCAAATTTTCTGGCTTAGCCCATTGTTTAACGTACCTGTTCGACCCCGGGTTTCTCAGGGTTGAAGAGTGATCTCGTTTCAACGTGTTCAGGCACCAAATGAAAACCTCGCTTGAGTATACTGAAGTTTCTGAGGCATTTGAGCGCAACTGGTTCATCAGATTGTTTCCAATGGCCTGGATAAACAAATAGAGTAAGTCAAATTCAACTCAACAAAATAATGGCGGAGAATCAAGAAGTTAACTGGAGGAGAACCCAGTGAGATCCGGGCATCATTAATTTTCTCACACGTTTTATCAAATACGAAGAATGTCTTAGAGGACATCAGTATTCGCACAATTACTGCTCTCTTTTGACTTTTGTCAAATGGAGAAGAACTCAGAGATCGGGTACCGAGTCGGATAGGAGCTACTTTTTAACACGTTTTATAAAATAGTAGAGAATATTGAAGGAAATATTCACACTTACCACTTTCTTCAAAGATTTGAGATGGTGCGACGAATGACTTGTTATCAATACGAACACGTCCCGTGGAGTAGTGGGGTCCGTCAAGACCCTCTTCCTTCGCAATCTTGGCAAGAATTTGGACTGGTCTTAGTGGATCGCGCCATTTATTGAACCCAAATCTAAAGAAATAGGGACATTTGTATTAGATAACGAATTCTAGACAGTGACCCCTAGGACTTGGCGCACTCCCATATAATTTGGTTGGGGATGATCGTCGGGAATTTTGGTTCCACCCCAAAAAAGGTACCAAAATTGCCGTAGCTCAATGTAAGTTCACCCCTAAAAGGTACCAATAAAATATACAAAATCTCAATTTGGCGCCAGTTTCCGCACCGAAATTCTGATCTGACCATGAGTACCTCAAAGGTACCTAATCCAAAAAGGTACGACGAAAAAGCCTATATATCCTCCCGTTTCTTCAGTGGGTTCTTGAGGCAGAAGAAGTTCAGCGGCATAGGATCTTAGCATTGGACAAATAGCCCCCCAGCAGAGGGAGATGACAAAACAAGAAGGGTCTCGATGTCTTGACGGCGACAGTATACGAAGTTTATACCTATCTACAATTGATGGACGATTGATGGATCGCGTTCCTAAGGGATTTTTAAGTCCAACAGGAAATGTACTTTATCAAACAGCCAATCCTCAGACCAATTAGAATCGAGAAGTTTAGTTCAACCAATAGAAACGCGCGCATTGTTACTTACGTGGCGTAAGTTTCCTGTAATCCACAGGTAGCCCGGTGTTTGCTGTAGAAGCGATTCTCCAGATCCACCTTAGTTTCACCAATCAGATCATCACTGCCCACAAGATCCCAATCATAGACACCTACTGTCAACATGGAGTCCATAGGAATGATGGCCTCGAACTCAAAGCATCTGTAAGTGTGTAAAATGACTAGAAGTTATTAATGATCGATATTGTTTGGTTTGATTACACTCCCTTCTCCTTCAATTCATGAAGCAAATGGACAAGCAAACGCAAAAAGAAACGAACGAGCAACAAGTGAGCCAAGACAACGACAACAACAACAACAACAACAACAACAACAACAACAACAACAACAACAACAGAACATAAACTCCAGGAAAGAAAACAAACAAACAAACAAAATACATTAATAAATGGCAGGAGCGGATTCAGGATTATTTTTCAAGAGGTGGTGCAGCATACAAGAATCGGAAAACCATCCAGAGAATCACCAATGGCAAATAATCTGCGAGTGTAATTTGTTGTCAATGACAACAAGCATGTGACATGCACGTGGGAATGCTCCCCTAACAACCTAAAGTATCAACACACGTACCTTCCAAATGTTGGGTTGAGTTGCTTGGACACGTAATTATCACGATCTTTGACTTTATGTTTTCCAAGTGTCACCACAAGGTAAGGGTCAGCTTTACCGTTCACGTCTGACGGATGTAGATTCAAAGCCTGTAGACGTTAATAAAGATTGGGATTTTCGATCTAGACCTTGGAATTTGTGTCTTTTGCCTATTGTGAGGGGCTACACGTAAATTATCTGTAAATTTCAGGGTGGGCTGTGAGCTTACCCTGCAAGTAGAGTTTTTTCTAATCCTATGCTAGCGAGCAAGTGAGGGAAATAACCTTCTCGCGACTATTTCTGTTGAGCATGCGCAAAGGTGGCATAAGAAAACGTCATTTTCATGAGCCAGCGACACCTTGTGAGCGAAACTGTCATGAAAATGATGAAGTTTGCATACAAAAACTGATTTTGAAACAGTTTTTCCCAATAGTCCATAATTTTTACATCCAGATGTTGGAAATCGCGAGAGCCGGCTGGGGTTACTCTACAACCTCTGCTCGCAGGGGAGTGGAGCTGGGACTATGAAACTCTTACTTTATATTAGATCAAGTTCAGTTGCATTTGCTACCCTTTCTACACTAGACACTCTATTTTCATGCCACTGTAGCTCAATGTATTTCTGGTCTAAAATTCTTCATGTCGGTAAATGGTACCCTATCCTAGACCAAAACTCTCTGATTGCTATATCACACCTGCTAAATGCTTAAAAACTATGTTCTTCACAGGGGCACATATTCATAAAGCTTATATATAGGAGTATCTCTTCCCCTAACCCCCCATCCCCAGTATGGATAACTACACTCTACCGATTACGTGTACAATGATTTACCTTGACGACGTAAACCCTGACGAGTACATTGACAGGCTCGTTGCTAGGCAACTTTAGAAAGGTTCCAACAATTGGGTCCATTTCAACATGTTCTGGTAGAGGATATTTCCAGACTTTCAAAGAACCCTAAAAACAAAGAAAATTTACATTTAGCAAACACCACCAGGTTTTTATCCAAGGTAAGAGTAAAAAAGAAGTACACGTAAAAATGAGCGGAGCCGAGGGCGAAGAAGCAACAAGCGCGATTCACTAATGCGCTGCTCATCAGTAGAGCTTGTCTTTCCTTAACCTATTGAAAGTGGCAAGGAGTCTGCATATGCGCAGTACTGTCTGTGTCCCTAGAAAACTATGGTTCCGGTTTGATGCTAGAAAGTGAACTTTTAAAAACATTTTTCAGTCATCAAACGGCGCGGAAATACTGCGTGGTGACATCTTTACCTTGAATTTGCCCACAATTCTGTGGTCATCGTCGTCATCTTCGCTGGTCTTCTTACCACGATAGAGTGGGAAAGAGTGAAGCCAATCATTAAAGCCATTAAAATCGTGCATGTCTTCGAGTTCTCGTTTGAAAATCTAAGGAGGATTAGAAAAAATATTAAAAATATACGAAATTGCTGGGTTGCATGTGATGTCACGGCAGCCATCTTGGATGAACTTTAACAAATGATTTCTCATTAGCGTCTCTTGTTCTTTCATCCAACATGGCTACCACTGCATTGTCTTGATCCCCAAAGGAATGGATAAAACCCAGCAATACGCGGAAGTGAAACCCTCTCTTAAAGGGAGAATGTATGAAAAAGGAAAAAACAAAGACTGTGTGATTGAGGAGCGAGACTTTGACTTCAGCACGTTAGCCAAATCCCTTAAACGGCTAACGTTCAAATCAAACAATCTAAACAATCAAATTCGCTTCATCCAATCAAAATACTTGGTTACCGTGATTCTTGGAATAGCTCTCCGCCGTTTCTCTTCTTCTGATTCCTCCTCCTTAACTTTAGTTGGCTTCTTCTTGCTTGAAACTGGTTTGTCGCTCTCTCTCTCTGCTTTTTCTTGATCTTTGATGGTTTCGTAGTAGCGTGACCACCAGTCAAGCGAGTCTTCCTCATCTTCTTTAGAATCCTTGTCCTTCTCACCGTCTCCTTTCTTTTTCTTTTCACCTTGCTGAAATAACCAGAGATAAACATATGATTATTTGGGCTTCCTGGGGTAGTGCACGCATCGAAGAGTGACCAAGACCTAGTTCAACACCGTACCAGCTACATGTATCTGCCGTACCAAATCGTTCTAATTAAGAACATGGAACGGTCGGCGTCAATTTGGAACGGCTTTTTTGACTGATTGGAGCAGGAAAGCCGTTCTACATGCCTGAATAATACGACTGTGGGTCGGCTTTGGTTCAGTCCTTACAATTGCCCTTACAATTTTGTTAACGTAGAACCAGATACAAGTGGCATTTTTAATTGGGAACACTTGAATTGAACGGCGTCTGAATCAGTAGAGTCGTTTTCGTATGAGTGGGAACACTGTACGGTTACGATGTTTTTATAGACATTACGGCACTGACACGGTCACGGTACGGCGCGGTACGTTTCCCACTCATACGAAAACGACTCTAAGCCTTGCTTCAGAACGGTAACATGGCTGGTACGGAACTAGACCTATGGTGTGAAACACCTCTACGACCAATTGTTTAATTGACTTGAGATCGTCTCCCATTCAAAGAGCAAACCCTTTATAAATAATAAAACACTGTTTACCAGTAATTCCATCTCCATTTCTGGTGGTGGAGGAGGTTCTTCCATGTCCAAGGCAACGTCTGAGGGAGAGTTGGGTCGTGATGGACCATTAGCAATTTGCTCTGCGAAATAAAGTTAAGATCCCAGTTAACAATATGCTCCGATAAAAGCTTGGCACATTTTCGGCCTGTTTTCGGCCTGCGCGATCTCCATCCTTTCCATCCCCATACTATGTTTTAAGGACTCTCAAACACATGGGTTAGGTAATACACTGTTTTAGCAATCCGTAGAAACAAAGAAAGTCCTAACAGTGTTTTTCAAGAATGAAGTTGTTAATCGGTCAACGGAGGAGATAATCATCCACATTACAGCCCGAAAGTTGCCATAGAGACGTAAAAGACAATAATATGCTGCATAGCTCAGCACAGCTCAGCATTTGTTGTTTTTAATGGAGGCCGGAACACCGGAATACCTGGTGAAAATTCCTCGAGGCAAAGGGGAGCGGAGCAGATGGATTACGGACGCATAATAATCTGAGCGTTCGTGATATTTGCGTGACGCGTGTGGTCGTGATCGTGCGTGTTCATGATTGTGCGTGTACTACCCCGAGATCCTTGATGTTAGATAACTCTTACCTGCGATCTCAAGTTTCTCTTTTTCTTTTTCACCACTTTGTAAGTATCTATGCAGTGAGTTTAGAACGTGTGTACCAACAAGGGTGAATCGGCCAAATGTTCGGCAATCACGCACGCGTATTGTCAGGGGTGGGCAGTAGCGCTCGTTCTCTGGAAGTTCCTGTTGGTTCAATGCATTATACAGATTAGTGCATTAGAATATAATTTTTCTTACACAGGGTTCCCGATTACCGACTACCGATACCTCGGAGCACATTACCCAGTCCATATATATTTCGATGAATTTTAATGCTCCTTTAATTTCGTGATAAGTCCAAAGAGAAAACAAAGGAAGATAATTAAGTTAAAGATTAAAGAACCACCAAAACAAGAGGAAACCTAAAATGTGATTCTCCCAGTAAAGAAATTTTCAAAGCCAAAACGTTTTGTCAGGTATACGCAGTAAGAAATAATAGACGACTTTCAAAAATGGCGGGCTCATTGTTCACGAGAACGAGGCCAGAAAGGCCTCAAAATTATCATGGCATCAAATGAGCCTAAGTATATCCTATAAAATGCACAGAAAATAGTTATTTCAAAAGGAAGAGGAACGCATCATCTTTGATAGCAATAGAAGTTTCGCCACGCTTATTTCCTGGTAACAAGGCCTTTATGGCCTCGTTCTCATGTACTAGGCCGCCATTTTTGAAAGTCGTCTATACTGGCTCCAGGAATGAAGCTACAACAGCCCTTTTTCGATATATTGGATGAGTGACAGTGAACAATGTCGTCAAGTCGAGGCTGAGGAGAAATATAATGTTAATTTTGACTTCTCCATTGTTAGACCCGAGCATCATTTTGAATTGCTTTGTGTGTGTGATCTCTCAATCACTATATCAAAAGTAGTCTATTGCGGCATCTTAATCATCGCATCAATAACAACAAACCAGCTAATTAAAGTCTTACCACGTCGAAAAAGCAAACTGGGTTTTGGAAGTTCGGGTTCTTCTTGGCATTGGTGATGACAGTGGACTGGATCACGTGACCAGCCAGGTCAATATCAACTTGGGGTCGGTCTACTGTTGTGAGATTGATTCGCTTCATCTCTCGTACTCCCCAGAATAGAACCTAAATGGAATATTAGTGCGATCAGCTAATAATGATCGTGTGATTAATCGCATATTGATGATGATGATGATGTTGATGATGTTGATGATGATGATGATGATGATGTTGATGATGATGATTTTGATGATGATGATGTTGATGATGATGATGATGTTGATGATGATGTTGATGATGATGATGATGATGTTGTTGATGATGATGATGATGTTGTTGATGATGATGATGATAATGATGTCGATGATGATGATGATAGGTGTTAAGATAATTGAGCTTCAAATCTTGTACTCCATCTAAACAAACCAACATCATCATGATGTCAAAGATTTTCTAATAATGATAATGATAGCTCACTCGGTGGTAAGTCAACGAAAATCTCATTTATTATTATTTATTTTGTATTGACTAGATGCGAAAGCGTTGTCAATTAATAAATGTAGATGTAGATGTAGATGTAGATGTAGACGTGAGTTATTTTTATATAATAATTGGCATATTACGCGCGCTCTGATTGGTCGAACAACCATGTGTGATTAGAGTACACACACATAGATGGCGTCATCGAATCTTACGCGCGCTCTGATTGGTTGGAAGTAGTAACTAATGCATCTTTGTCAGGACGTACGTACTTCAATCCTGTGTTTCTTCATGACTGGGCGGATACCCACGGGTACTGGTGTTATCGGTCCGTCGGGTGTGTTAACAGGTTCAATCTCAGCAGGTAAGAAGCAAGTGCCTCCCGTTACCTTTGAACAAGAAGAAGAACGATTAGCTGATTGTGGTCAATGTGTTGACGACGACCGTAGTGAATGATGATGATGATGACGTGTTTTCATTTCACTTGCCCTGTAGATAGACGCTTTGTCTGAAAGATTGGCGTTATAAAATACGTTTAAAGTGGTTGACACTGTTCTTGATGTCTGATGATGTTGATGAGGATGAGGATGATGATGATGACGATAATGAAGACCTCACCTGTAGCAGCTCGAATGCAGCTAAGAGTTCTCCAGCATTTTCCTCTCCACGACAAACTTGGAACCATTCCAGGGCAGGAGGAAAGAATGGTTTTTCATATGGTTCACACGCCATCTTGACGATTGGTCGCGCGAGTGCTCGGCCGATGAATTCTGAATCACCCTGGATCGACAGAGAAACTGCATTAGAAATATTTGCTCTTTAATTCATTCAACAATCCACTTATTTTAAAGTGGCTCTATCCTTACTTATTCGAATACAGGGTTTCACTTTACACTCATTTACATTCTCCTTTGGTGTGTGTTCATTCCCTTGTCTTCTCATTCAATGAAAATCTGGTTTACCAGCTACTCAACCAACCAAACTTCAAATTGAATAGAGATCGCAATAAATCTGGGACCTTGCTGACTGCAGATACAAAACTCATAGTACAAACTCACCCCGATATCCTTATCAAAAATCTCTACTACAATAGTTGGAGGATTCACGGCGATTTCATTCACGTCTCCCCACAACACGATTTCCTGGAAGATCAGAGTTTGATCCCACGTAGGACTTCGTGTTTCCCAGATCACACGCGTGTCAGACACTTGGTGTGTGAAGATTACTCGCCCGAAAGCATCTGACAAGCCTGAGGCATCGCTGCCGATCAAGCTACGAGCCTGGTACGTATGTGCACGGAGAACAAACTTTTGTTTCTCTGTTAAAATATGCAGAAATAATCCAAATTAGTAAATCTTCTGGAGTGAATAAAGTTAAAAAAAGATAAGGCATATCAATAACGTAATAATTGTAAAACTTGTTAAATCTCACAAATGGAAGATGATTTTGATCAAAATGTTTAAGCTTGCAAAATGGCGGGAAAATGACGCGTCCGCGCTTTCTTACGAACTTAAATAAGGACAAACCTGTGTAAATCAAGTGATTTGGTGGTGGAGCCATCAGCTTGTGTGCGTTCTTGGGCTGAAAAAGAAAACCATGGAAACTTGTTAGGAGGTTCTCGTATGAGTTGCAAAAAATGACGTTTGCCTTGATTCTTAGCACAAAATCAACGGCACCATCACGGCAAGGCACGGATACATCACGAAATTGACACGGTCAAGACAAAGCACGGTCCGTTTCACACTCAGATGAAAACACCTGCAACTGCAGCTGCAGCTGCACTTGCAACACTCACCGTCTGGTAGCCTTTAGGCGCATCCTTTAAGTAGTCTTTCTTGTGTTTGTGTAGACCAAGCCAGATAACAATGTTCAGCTTTGCTTGTATGGCCCATCCTTTAGGTCCATCACCTCGCTTTCCGGCAAGCTAGAATGTAAGAAATGACATCATCATCATTATCATCATCATCATCATCATTATCATCCTCATCATCGTCTTCGTCGTCATATCAACAACTATCATTATCATCATCAACGAATCAACGCCAACAACCTTACATTATCTATTACAGTAATCATTATTACAACCAGCATCATCGACATTATTATCATCATCATCATCACACATCAGAATCAATACCCTTATCGTCGATGAAAAATCAAATTCGTTGTGCGTGATACTTACCCGTAAAAAGACTGTCTGCATTCTCCCAGAGTCTTTCCCTCGTTCTTCTTCGACCAGCGAATAGATAATATTTTGCGCTGGAATCCTTGTGTAGGCAACACGCTTACCTCCGCACAGCATCCAGATGAAGACATCTGGAATTGTGTCTTGAGGCTGGAGAAACAAAACAAGACGGGGCAATTCTTAGAGGATGGTCATAAAACACAGAAAAGGGGGGGGGGGGGGGACGGCGAAACTGCGAGGGTCATAACCTTTGAGGTTATAATTGATAAGGGTCAAGAAAAGAAATACTAGTGAAAAGAATGAGGAAGGATGTAAAAATTTTGTGCTCCAAAAGTTGGATAGCCTCTTAAGCAGACGTCGTTGGGGTCGTCACGCAAGGTCAGTTGCGTTACGTAACGTGACGTAATGTCTGTTTCGTTGCGTGACGACCCTATGGGAGGAGTACCAGTTTAGGGTTAGAATTTCCATGCTTATCGTAATAAGGGTATATAATACATTGGATCTGATAGTTAATCCTTCATCCCACCCTCAACCTCTCAACCACTTTCCCCAACCCATAACGACTAGTTCTTGGAGAGGAAATACCTCCAACTTAAAGAAGATTTCATTTCCGTGTAACGTGCTCTCTTTACCACAGGGATCCCGAGAAGTTCTACTCACCTCAACAGCAATGTTCAACAATCTCTGCAGC
This sequence comes from Telmatactis stephensoni, assembly GCA_029948255.1. Classification (NCBI taxonomy): domain Eukaryota; kingdom Metazoa; phylum Cnidaria; class Anthozoa; order Actiniaria; family Isophelliidae; genus Telmatactis; species Telmatactis stephensoni. Next base: position 275,401 of record JALIZF010001451.1, on the reverse strand, counting down.
AGAGCGTTGGCAGCTTTCAGGTTGTCCTTGATGTGTGAATCATCTTTAGTACTGGCTTTGAGTTCTTGAGCTGATGTGCACACCGACTCGACTTCGTATTGGCAGAGATTCAGTCGTTCTTTGTCGAGTTTGGTTCGTCCGACGTGGGATGCTGTAGGCATGGACTTGATCAGGTTCAAATATTGGCTAAAGAACAAAACAGAAGATGTTAAAGTTTCAGAATAGACAGATCTCCGGGATTTAAGGAGTCTCCAGCGATTCATTGGTTAGTAAACAACAATAATAATATTTCGAGGAACTTGTCCGTGATGAAGTAAACACAGGTTGTCGACCAAGATGAGAATCAAGATTCCAGGACGTTGCGTTACATCACAAATTCCACGTAGGATCGGAAGTAGCGTTACATGCACAATGTCACGCAGCAATGATATCTTACTTGCAGCCATTGGTGAGCTCAGACAAAACTCGACTCAACCAGCGGAACGTGTTGGGAAGATCCATCTTCACTCTTTCCATACAGTCAGTCAAACCGTCCTCGAGTCTCTCGCAGATCTTAAGCAGAACGTTGGAATTGTACAGACGACGGCGATGGTCTTGCCACATGAACTTGATGTGTGTGCAGGGCTTGGAGTCTTCCCAGGGGATATGGTAGTAGGTGCGGTCGTTGGTGACTGGTTTTACTGGTGGCGTGATAGAATGGATGAAGGGGTTTCCTCCGTCAGGCATATCTTGTTCTTGGATCTGGGAATGGTAATAATGGATAATACCGTCATCATTAACCTCATCGTCATGACTACATTTATACCTTTTAATTTTTTAACTACGTCATCATTATAAATAGTATTCTGATAACCAACAACGGTTACATTTGAAGGGTTCCCTGTGAAAAACACCTAAGTGACTTTTTGATGGATGTCCTGAGATTAATTTTTCCAGCATAGGAAAGTTTATTATACCATTTTATGTCATTGAAAAAAATACCATCAAAAAGTCACTTAGGCCGTTTTCACATGGAACCCTTCATTTTTTCATCATCATCATCATCATCATCATCATCATTTCCAGGTCAACCTTGAGCGTAATTTCTACCATAACCTTATCCAACATTAATCACATGGCAACGCGTCATCATCATCATCGTCATCATTTTCAACAACAACAACTTCTAACAACACCCCGCTTCATCCTATTAACTAGATAGTAATCCACATTCAGCCGACAAGTAAAGAAAATATAATAAATAGAGCACTTCAAAAAACATCTTGATAACTTAATATTCAAGTTCTCAAGATGTTAATTGCTATCTTAATATTTCAGTTAAACAAGAACAAAATGATTGCATACAAGTGGCTACATCCTTGTTTATCAAGACACTACAAACGGAACTTAACAATGGCATCAAGGCAGCCAGAAACGTGCTTTGTTCCAGTCTGTTGATCATTGTTTGATTGTTGTTCTTATAAATAGCCACTTGCTTAGTATGATAGATTATCAATATCACTATCATCTATTATCATCATCATCGTAATCAACAGCATTGATGACGAACCTCTTCTAATGGTATACCATCCAGCGTGTTGCCCCAGTTACCGATACTCATTTCAAAATTGATCATCTTATCACCTCCTTTGCGGTCAATCATACTGGCCTCATAGAAACAGGCGAATAGTTGGAAATGTTCCTCCTTGCCTGCTGCGGTCTAAAAACAAATAAAGTAAAGAACTAATTAGCAATTCCACAATCACGAGTTAATTTTTCTGGAATTCTAAAACGTTACAAAAACACCTCGATAAAACGACCTAAAGCAAAATCGAGTTGGCATTTCATACAAATACTACTTCATAAGATCTTGTCCTACCAAAGGTTTTCATTAAAGAGATAAAAATTACTCACGCACAAATTAATTACATTATTTTGTACTTACATCAGAGATGGGTGGGGTTGGTTCAACTTCAACTTGGCGAATCCCTGAATCAGATGCAGATTCGCCGAACTCTGCGTGAACGGCGATGAGAATGCGACCCCTGAATGCCACTCCTTCTCCCTAGAAGAAAGTCAAATACCCATGACAGCGTTAGAAGAAGTGGGTAGGCTTGCTTTGTAAATTCACCGGATGCAATTTAAAGATTGCGTTACAAAATATGAGATTTCGTGACATAAATATAACGCGTTACGAAGATGGCGCGTCACATATTTTCAAAATGATACAATTCGCCGGATACAATTTTAAGATTGAGCTACAAAATCAACTGAAAGGAAATAAGATTTCGTGACATATACTGAACGCGTGACGAAGATGGCGTGACGTATCTTTCAGGTGTTTTGTATAAAAAAAATCTATTTATTACCAATCCGTTGTTGAGGTCGTTGTGTTCATCAAAGAGTGAGTAGTCACGTGTAGAGCCATACAAGTTCACCCAGCACGGTCCAAACGTTGGCATGAAACCTTATTTACACAAACAAATATAAAACGTTAGCGTGACGGAAATGGAGAAGACCAAAACTAGTGGTAAAGTGCGTGACATGGATACGATACTAAGTGACATTGTTGTTGAGATGCAGCTTATCGTGGTTACAAGATGTGTCATGACGTTTGGTGGAAAAATTTATGGCAGTAAAAGCCATTGAATTTGTCTATAATCTGCACTGATCGATTGAAGATAATTCCTGTATTTGTCACGCAATCTCTACCATGATAAGCTGCAACCTTGACGATCGTTTAATGTCTGCACTGAAATTACACAACAAAATTACCACAACAAAACCATAACAGCCCTCGAACCATAAGCACAGCGGCTTATCGAGTAGAGCACGCGTGCGCAGATTTTGAACTAGCGAAATCATGGCTGCTCTGCTGTGTACACGTTCATAATGGAACAATTCTTCAAACGGATAATTCTTCTCCCTCCCCCTATTTTGTACTTTAAAACACATTCCAGTACACGCCGACAGTGCCAGAAGCCCATGCATGTATGAGCGTCTCTATGAGCATCTTGAGCCTGCAAACAATCACTCTACAGTGTTGACGTCATACGACTTGAAATCATGATTGGTCGAAGTCGTGTTTGTTAAGGACATGCGGTCGGTAGCTCACCGCATGCGGTCATTGGGTGATAGGTCGTCGTGGTAGCTCGATTAGCATTAAATAAACGCCTTAAGTGACAAGAACGAAATGCACACTTTGGAAAATTTTTAGACGCCTAACTTCCCAAAAGTATGCACTCCTAACATGCAATTTAAGGCACCGCATGCAATCTGCATGCAGAGTACGAGGGTACTGTTATGGGTTTGCCTCGGCAATCTTAGTACCTATCACATTTTTTACATCATGCAAATACCACCTCAAGTACATGCAACATACCAGCAACATTTACCCAAAACACCAACATAAAGCAAATAAAACCAGTCATGCAATATCATGTACATTAGCAAATATTGGTTAAGATTTGAACTCTCTATCTGGTATCCCGAGTACATGTGCGGCAATGTCCAAATACTAGAGACAGGCTAATAAAGGATTCATAATTTCTATTCAAAGATTTCATATTTTTGCATTAAATCTCAACCTTCCAATTGAGTTCCAGGGTCAAAAGGCACAACACTTGAGTGTTAGTACGGTATTATCAGTTAAGTCATAGAAACAGTCAAATAATCTATCAATGATTAATAATTAATAATTAATAATTACAATTGAGTATCTACTGAGTGCGACAAAGGAAACAAAAGAACAATAAGCACATTCTTTGGACAAATCCATAAAATGAAACAGAAACGAAAATTAAAATTGAAACAAAACTGGAATTCTTTTCACTTTGAGATCCAAACAGTGAGAGTTTAAAGCTGTATTATGAAACTTTTGCAAGTTCGGTAAAATCGAACAGTAAGCTTTAGTAAGAATGGGATTTTGTCCAAATAATGTCCTCTGTGTTCATTCAGGCTGTATTTACCAATGTCTGTTGGATATCTATGAACTTGGTATCGCCGATGTCACCCGACGTGTTGAACAGTGAACACCAGCAAATTCAACATAAAAACAAAAGCAGAAACCAAAAAAGACACATTCATTGAGAAAACATTTCTAGAGCAAATTCAAAGTTGCCATACTATAATTTCTAACACTCTCAGTGTGCAGTTCATAATGATTTAATTCGTCAGTGCAAACACAACCAAATTTACAGTGAAGGAACGAATGTGGAACCTTTCCTTTCTCATGCAGAATATATTTTTTTCTCCGCCACCCTGGGTACTCGTCTGCTACATTCCTTGGATCCCAATGTTTTCAAACTGTTGTTGAAAGTTCTGCAAGCCAGAAACCAAACCTTATCTGCATACAAAGCCAAACTCAGGCCAATGCTTCCTAACAAAGGCCTTAGCATAAAACAATTTTTTTGGTTTCTTTAAGGTTTGGTAAACTTTTACACCTATTTTCAAAATTACGCGACCTTTGCAGACGACACTTGAATGGCTTTTTCAGTGTTTTGACTACCGTCAATCAAACCTCCGACTATTCGTTCTCCCTGAAGCAAGCTTAAATTTACATAAAAAGTCAGAAAATACTAAATGTTCTGTCAATAAATTCAAGTTTGTTTTGTTTCTGAATTTAGAAAGCTAAAATTTTACAAATTCTAGTCGTTACAATTTGATTGACAGAAGTTTAAAATCCAGACAAGCCATCGCCACTAGGTCGCGTAATTTTGCAATTGGGTGTAAGATAGCTGACAAAACTCTCTCACACACACTTCCAAAACTAGAAAGCATACACAAACATTCGGTCCCAGTACAGTGCAGTCAACATCAAAGTATCACATGACTTGTGCAGCGGAACTAACAATGACATACTATGTATCCAAGCCTTGGCAGAAGTATCGTTGCTAACGTAGTCAACATTTTCAGTTGAAAAGTACAAGGCAGACGTGTTGTCGAGCAGAGTGTACGCTAAGCATGATGGGAGAGAAGCGTCGTGAAGAAAATAAGGAATTTTAGAGATTGAAAACAGGTATTTAACAGGTTTAGGAATTTTTAAAAACTGGTTCCAAACCGGTTCATTCATTTATTTAGATGCATGTTTAAAGTTACTTGTTTGAAATATAGACACTAGTTTAGATCTGTATGAGCTTCAGAAGAGAGGAAATTCCATGTCATTTGAAGTCACAAAGAGAAGACTTACAGTGAGAGATTTTGAGAATGAAAACAAGAATGTGTCGACTGTACGAGAGACCAAGTTATAATACAGATCCAAAACCGAAAAATGTGAAAAACGTCACTTCCCATAGTGCTTTGCGAACAGTTTGCAAAGAATCATGGGAAAGACCGGAAAGGACTAGTCTGAATCCGATTTTAATTCATAGTTTACCGACTCTTTCGTCATTTTTAAAGTTTCAAATAAAAGAAATAACCTGGTCTCTGAGAGTAACACATTTTGAGTCACTGTGAAATCACAAAGACACAAAAAACACTGGAAAAAGCACGAGAAATGTCAGAAATATAGATGGCAACACAGAATATTGCAAGAAAGCGAGAGGAAAATCGAAGAAATAAAAAAGTCGAAAAGAAGCATGAAAATATGAATTTTGGTGAAAGAAGTTTTGTGGTGCTTTTATTGCAATGACACTTGAACCATGAGGTGATTTAACTGAATGTGCTTAAATGGTTGACGATTCATTTAATTTAGTGGAATTTTGCACTATCGAACATTATTTCCAGTTTACTCTTTTCTCTCTGTTTCATTTTAGACAACTTTTTTTATGGAAAAAAATACGAGTGGAAAAAAAAAAAAAAAAAAAAGAACGAAACATGCATTCTCCTTCCAACGTTGAGAGGAAGCTATTCAATTAAATCTGTTCCAATTTTTCGCTCATTCTTTTATTGAATTACACTCCTTTACTCGTTCTCTCTTTAGTTTCTCTTCTTGAGATTTTCTCTTGAAAATCGTTGGAGGAATTAAAAGAAGATGACTATGGTGACAATGAGTTACTTACTATGAGATTGAGTAACTTAGTAGTCTAAATGTGACCACAGCCAATGCACGTGATGTGCTTAAGGTTATTGATAGTGAAGTATTTGTGATCATTACTTTACTTAATTGGTTTATGACTTATATATGATTAGAATAAAGAAATGTTGATTCATAGACATATGCATGCCAGACAAACAGACAGACACACAGAGGACACAACAACAGACAGAGAGACAGAACGATAGACAAACGGATAAGTTCACAGACAGCAAGATAGAGATACACACCAGGAGCTTGAATAGAACCAGGAACTTTAATGCCTGAGCCGGGTATATACACCTCAGATAGCCAGCCTGTATAGCGACCCCAAACAGTTAAACAATGTGTACTTTGTCCCTAAAGCTTAACGTCCCTTGAGGCACATTCACAAAAACAAGATACAAATATAGATGGTACCAAATACGTAAGGTACGGCTCAGAAGGTACTAAATAGATGAGGTACTAATTTTGAAGGCACCAATCTTTTGAGGTACAAATCAAAAGGCACAAAATACATGGGGTGCCTTTTCAAACCTTTCCGAAACCTCGAAAAAAAGGTTATCGTTGATAATGTAAGTTGTTTGTTCCCTGGTTGGTGCCAAAGGAACTCAATCAACTAAAAACTAGCCGACTAAAAAGCTGAACTATCCAATCTGAGTTAAACTTACTTCAAAACTGACAATTTGTGCCCCAAGGGTGAAACCAGGAACAAATGCTTACACACAATCACCATGTCATACAAGAACCTATTGCTATGGAGACGCGCCAAAACAGGGCGTGACCATTTCTGGGATCGCTGCGTGACATATCAAATTAACGGTGAACACAAAATGTAAAAAACTCATATGTGACCGATATTAAGTTCGCAAAAAAGTTGCATTTGATTGCTTCTGCTGTTGCGTGACTTTAAAAAAAATACACACAATTAGTGATTTTCCAGAAATGAACGCGAATGCGTGACTCGTGACTATGTTTTGACTAATTAACTCGTGGATAGGCGAAGCGTAGGGACGAGTTATTTTCGAGTTAATATGAATGATGTTGATGCAATGCACATATTGTGTGACACTTACAAATTTTGTGTTTTGGAAAATTGCAGTGTCAAATGAGCTCGGAAAGGAAAACAATTAAAAATACTCCAAGTAACAGAAAAACACGAACGATACGTTAGGTTGGAAAAAAGAAAAAGAAAACATTTTCACGAACGAAATAATAGCGGTAAATAGTCAGAAACTCGTCAATTACAGTGAGAATTCGCCTCCAATACGGCTGATTTAAGGACCGTCACGCATGTTGCATGACGAGTCTGAAATGGCCGCAAAGGATGCTGGTTAGTCGAAAGTAAATAAACATTGAGTGCACGAAATAATAAAAGAAGAAAGAAACATAAAATTTATTGTTCAAAATCCTAGTTCGAATTTTTATTATTATTAGTTTATCAAAATATTTTGAGGTTATTGTTAGCGGCGATACGTACAAAACCGGGCGGCATTCCCCAGACTTCATGTCAGCCCACATTTACTCCAACTGTTTTATCATAAAGATTAGTCCATTTATTATTACAACATAATCCACCATAGCAGCATAGCAGGCATTAAAGTTCTGGAAACAAAAGGGAAGGAGCAAACAGCATTTTAAGCTACAAAAACAAGTGGAAATAAGAACTTGGATTACACAAGATGATTCGCGGCCTTTTTTTGTTGGTATGACAACCAGGTCTCGGTTTGGAAAAGGTGGGTACAAGTCAAAATGGTTGTCATAGCAGCAAACAAAGTTTTGATCCTCCCATTTCGTTAGTTCTCAGCCCTTTGGTAAGTAGCAGAAAAGGGTCAAACAAAGACAGCCACTATAATGCATAATTAGAACATTATAATATAAAGAATTTCGCTTAAGACACTGAGAGTTCAAAACGACCAGTTATTACGTTACTAAGCCAGTTACTGAATTTTATAGCATTTTATCACTTTTAGCTTACGGAAGTAAGTTTAGAATAGACACTGAAGTAAAGAACAAATTATTAGCGTTTAGGTACAGTTCAGAAAGCAACACAAAAAGATTTACACAAGAAAAATCAAACAAACAGAAAACATGACAGACAAAAACATAAAAGCAAGTAAGATTGAATGTTAGAAAAGAATATAGACAAACAGGTGTGCACAGTCCCTTGTCTTGAATTCGTTCCAAAAATTTCCCAGAATGCTTTACCATCATAGCTTATCGCAAAGCATGACGGGACGAACAATTGTTACCGAGGCTTGGTTACTTTTTTAATAAGGCAAACGTCATCAAGACTAAGAGACTAACAGACAAGCTTGGTTATATTTCAATTTCTTTTAAATAAAAGCTGGAAAAGTTTGTTGTGTTCTATGAGTTTTACAAAATGAAAATGTTTCCAAGTCTCTAAGAAAGGCGTGCATGCAAAGAACACAGAGTTCAAACCCCAGCAACATGCAGAGTTCCGTGTTTGAGTCAACGCACAATAGTAAAGAAAGACTGTCAGTTGTTCTTTGAAATCATAGCGAAAAGCATGCAAAGGACGAAAGCATGAATGAAAATATACAAGTAATAAATGAAATTCAACAAGTAACAGAAAAATTTGTAAAGAAGGGTAGGATGTTGTGGAAGGTTTCATGAGGTATCGCCCTCAGCGTGTTACCATGGAAACTAACAGCGGGACCCCAACGGGATCACGTGACTGACATTAACAGGTTTACCTGACACACTACCGCTTTTAATCAGGCATAGCTTGCTATCAATAAGCTGTTTAAAGTTTATTAATCTCATCTGCGTTTGACTGGGAGGTAAAAGTGCCCCCATGAGCTTTCAACCAAAAAGAATTCTTCTGAAAACTTGTAATTCAGCCGTGGTAAAAAATTCCGTACGAGAGAGGATATTTCGTCTATTGATAGCAACCTTTTGGTAATTTTTGGTTTCCAATATGTGCCAATCAATCTCTAATCAAGGATCATAATAAGCCTTGCAAACAAGGAGTTAAAAACGGTAGAAACAGGTAAACCCTCGACTTTTTGTAAAACAAAACTACACCAACAAAGAAGAGCAGCAAAGAATTTGAAGATCTTTGAAGCAGAGAGCAACATCAGCAAAGGTAAAAAAGGAAGAAAGAAGAGTGTTACAGCGGTCAGGATGTGAAGCACAAATCTACCAGGTGCCTTCCTGTTAAAAATCTAAATGAGCCCCCTGTCAGAAAGCAAACGGGATTTATACATCTAGTGAGGGAAGGTTGGTAGATGTACAGTAACAAGTCTGGCATGGGTAAGATGACAGACAAATACATTACAGAAAATGTTTGGAGAAAGATGAAATATGGACAATTACAGCCAAGATGCTAGTTAAACGTTCACTCGGCGGGCTTTGGAACCCCCTCGGCTGCGCATGCTCTGTAGAGACTCGGCAACATCCGCCGAGTAAACGAGTCAAGACTAGTTAAACATCAAAGGACGAGAAGCGATGAGAGGGTACACAGAAACATAGAACAATCAACAGACGACCACCTGACAGACAGACAGAAAGATCAACCGACCGACCGACCGACCGACAGACAGACGAACAGTCATTCTAACGATTAACCTACTGACAGTCAGATGGAAAATGGACGGACAGACAGACAAGAAGACAGAATCACGTGGCAATGTTGGTGCAGTTTTGTTGATAAAACTCATCAACAAAGACGAAAACAGAGGGTAACGTACCATTTGCGCCATCATTAGATATCCTGGACAAATCAATGAAGTGGGTCCCGATGACCTCATCACTCACTGAGTCGCTATGGAAACAACAACAAGAAGCTTAGATTACTATGGAAACTATGACGTAAAAACGTAAAGATCAATTTGTTTGAAGCAATGTTCGGAAAGGAACGTCGATAAGCAAAGTTAAATATAGAGACAAGATTTTGAATTGTCTACGGTGAGATTCTTTACAAAAAGACTTTAGAACCAAGATATACACAAGAATATTGTTTTATATTTTGGTGAGATTCATACCTGTCTTTGAGTTGAAGTTTGATGCGTCGGCAAAGAGGTGGGAACTAATTAATTAAAAAATGTAACATGTAAGTACAAACAAACACACAAATCAATTAATTAACAAGCAAGTAGCTAATATCGTTCACCAAAAAATAAAGAACACGAAAGGACTAGCAAACAAAAACAAATAAACAAGCAAAAACAGAAAAACTAACAAACGAGTGAAGAACGAACGAACAACAACAACCAACAGCAACCCGAAGCAAGACCTCAACAGATGAGATTCTTGGGCGTCAATAGTCTCATGCGTTGAAAATAAAACATAGCCAACACGATATAGACACTACACCAACACGACACCGACACGGCACTGAGGCAAAAGCACAGAATGACAAGCAGAATCGTACGTACCAGTTCTGAGAAGACAACCTGCTCGTTCCACTTTGGATCGTAGGTGTTTTTCTTTACAGTTGTCCTGGCCTGTTGGGAATCAAACGTGTTAGTTATATCAATAAATAACAGTGCTTGGAAATGACAATTTTCATGCATATTGCTAGCATTCTACTCTACTTACCTTGTGTCCAGCAAACGATACTTCAACATAAGGATTCACAAGATCTCGTACCTGAAGAAAGAATTACAAAATAAGCAAAAACGAAAATCGATGTTTCCATTTTTGCTTTTTTCCCAAAAAGTGAGTTTCTGAGGGACATTGTGACTGGGTAGAAAAACCAAGATCTGCCAAGATAGACAAGACATTTCGATTTAAAATCGTTTGACCTGCAGGAAACGTGGAATGAAGGTTTGAAGGCGATTCTCAAAAACAAAAGCAAAATGATGGATAGTTTCATTCGTAAGAGCATTTTTTGAAACTATGACCTTAACATTCCTCTAAAAGCTGTGACAGCCCGCCACCAATAGCAAAAAAATGTTATTATTGTTTCCAAAACATCAGCTTTGGATCTGACAGAAGCAAAAACAACACGATGTTTACACTCGGTCAAAGTTGTTTTTAAAAATCCCCGTGTTGTCGCCTGCAGTAAACTGCCGCGCAGACTGACATGTGCAATACGTTTTTCTGCCCTGTTCGACATCCTGCTTTGTAACCCCGCCTGTCTTCATCATGCTTTGTAACCTCGCCTTGCGTTATCAATGTGCTTTGTAACCTCGCCTTGCGTTATCAATGTGCTTTGTAACCTCGCCTTTCTTCATCAGGGTTTTTTTTAAAAATATATATATTTTCGTATGAGCGGAAAAACGGAAAAAGTCGTTATTCCGGCTGTGATAGTGCAGTGAGTGCCGTTTTCCAAGTCATACGAAAACTGCTTCACATTACACGGTTTAGAGGGACATCATACTACTATTCAGAAGCACTACAATTGTGTAACATACCTCCCCTGTGATAGCCTTCTTGACATTAGCCATTAAACCGGTATTCACTGTAAAACAGACCATTCTCGTCAGTTCATTATTGAATGTTGTTTGCGCGCTGCGACGTGCAGCCATTTTGTTTCGCAGATAAATCAGTGTAGATGCAAAATTGCGCACGTTGCAGGGCAGCGTTGCAGATATGATTAAATTGTAGATATAATTTCGCAAATAATATTGAATATGTGCACGGGCAAAAATGCCGTTTCTTAGTTTGTCGGACTAGGGCTAGTCTCTCTCGCGACTGTATTTAGCCCCGTCACGCAACGCTCGCTCGTGACGAGGCTAAACACGGCTGCGAGGGAGACTAGACTAGGGCCGTAACAATAACGTATGATAGAAGGACGTTGAACAAAAATGAAGTCCAGAATTCTTACTTTTTGGCAGGCCGTCAGCCTTGTAAATCTTGACAATAATACGTGCTTTGGGTCGTTCTGCTGGGACTCCCTCAGGAAGGAGAAGATTTCTACAAACGCAGTATCAAAACATTAGAATACTCATCATTTTAATACTACTTATTATACATTAAAAGATTATAACAATTGAATTTACCCTTCAATGTCATCATCGTTGTCTTTGATGCCTGGTGGCTCCTGAAATAAAAAGGGAAAAATAATAAATATATGAGTAAGTGAATGAATGAAAGAGAGCAACGAATAAAAGAACAAATGAATATCGATGAATGAAAAATCTTCATAAATAAATGAATGAATCGTTTAATCAATGATAAAATGAATCTGTATATGAACGAACTGAGTAAAGGAATGGATGGATGGATTGGATGGGAGAATGGATGAACGAATGAACGAACGAACGAATGAACGAACGAAAGAGCGTGAGAACGAATGAACAAACAAACGACGAATGAATGAAACCAGAGGAAAATCATTTTCCCTTATGAAACAAGTCAACTTCAACAGTTAGATGTGACACGATCGGCTGTATTCATGCTGACAGCCTTGCATATGTTCATCCACCCCTCCCCTACAACATTTTTAGCAAAAGGAAGTTGTTTTGTACGTATATACCTTTGCTGGGTCACCTTTGCCAAGTACAGTGATGTCCACCCGAGAGTATCCCTAGAAAACATCAAGGAAGTTTCAAGAAATTACATGTATCTATGTCCCTTTAACAACAGCTTTCTAATCACACTAAGCACAGAACTCAACAGATAAACAAGTGAAGAAAATTCAAATCTAATTAGAATGCAATCTGGATATTTCGTGAATGTTGTGAATCTCTAGTTTTAATTGATCTCAAAGAAAGAACAACACTTTTTAAGTTTTCAACTGACATGTTTCGGCAATACGACTGCCATCTTCAGAGTGAAATTACAAGGTGAATGGAATATATAGTTTTAATTTGAAAATTGGAAAGAAAAAGTTGTCTTCATTTTTCTTATTCTACAGATTTTTTCATCACGGAATGTTTTATAATGCAGAAGAAAGTTAATGCCATTTTGTTTTAATTTTAAGACTATAATTGGTTTAAGCTATAGCGGCGTTCCTGCCTTTGGCAAAGTAAATAAAATAAAATAAAATAAATAAAATAAATATTTTTTGAAGAAACACAACAAGTTAGATAACAAACAGAGCAACTTGCGTTTGAGGCTTCTTTTCATTGAAAGCTAAAACTAATTTTATTATTCGAAAAATGAAAAATAAAGCTTTGAGTCAAACAAGCCAAAACTGTATGTACGTCATTTGTGGTCATGGTAACCGCACTTCCACCTACACGAATCCACATACAACGACTACAACACCTACACACACACAATAAAAGTGTAAAAGCTAGATAACGAGAACTCTTTGTTCTCAATTCTGCATGCGCCATTCTTCAAAGCAAAACTATCGACTTTGATTGACGCCGGCCACAAATTCAAAATAGCAGCATTTCAGCACGAACAACAGCAAAGCTCCCAAAGATCGTCGAGTTAAAAGATCAAAAAATTGAAATTAAGCTCAAAGAATGACGAACACTTTGTAGTAGCCTGTCAAAAAAGGGCTTTTAACCACAATGAAACGAGTAGGACATCTTATGGAATACAGGTGGGATGACAAGAGAATTCTAGAAACTGAATAGACTAGAAATACAAAAAGAAATTTTGAAAAGAATTTTGGCACATTGGATATGAAACGTCAAAAGGCCAAGGGTCTATGTAAACCCTATAAAATAACAAACCCCTAAAATGATTATAATGCGAGCATCCCTTATAACTTATCGTATTTACTCGTTTTGACGCTGCGACGTTTATTTAATTTTTTGGGTTTCTGATGCGGCACTTATTCAAGGGCGGCGTTTATTAAGAAATCATAAGGCTCATAAATGATTTAATAAGTGAAGCAAATGTTAACAACAAAATAAACGTGCTTCATAGGTACAAAACCTCTATTTTTTACACAATATCAACGTTGAGTTATACCGTACTTGGTTTTCCTTATTCAAGGTGACAGTCTAGTGGAAGTCTTTTGAATAAGCGTCACACTGTGCGAACAAATGCAGCGCTTAATTCATCATTTTGCCCTAGGTGCAGCGTTTAATCGAGGGCGGCACGGTAAAAGAAGGTAAAGGACCTTGTTTAACGTCGGTAGTTCCTTTAGCTGAGCTAATCTTCCAGGAAACCGACGGTGCGCTCATTTTACCTCCCTCTCTCCATCAGTGCTCCGTTTTAAGGGTATTTAAAGCTACTTAAAGCTACACGGAAAGGAAAGAAGTCGAAACAAGGATGCGAGGTCAGGACTGGGGATCGAACTAGGGACCTCTCGCACCGAAGGCCGCGCACTAACCAACTGTGCCATCCTTGCTCCTATGCAACGAGTAAACACATTACACTCTTTTTTGTCCCTTTGATCATTGTCCGTATCAAAGAGGTTTAACTTTTACCTTTATCCCTGCTCCAGATGCACCTAGTGTTTCGTCAGGGTCAGTAAGGACAGCCCATCGTCTGCAAAATCTGTGATCCGGTTGTGCGTAGACTGTACCTACGTCAAGCTGAAATAGATCATTGTAAAATCATTGTAAAATGAGTGGAGTTTCCTCAAATTTAAATCTAAATTTAAATAGAAAACAAAAGTCGTGACTCAATGGCCACTAATCTCACTTAACACGATTCCTGGTGTGACTTTTAATGTCTTTAATAATCAAAGGAGTTCCTGGGATTGCAACCATCCCTAGATGTTGGGATAGTCTTGAAGTAGGGCATTGCAATAAGGAACTGAAACACATACCTTGAAAGCACCGATGAGAACTCCCTGGCTCACAAGATTTCTTCCCGTGAAAAACTAAAAAGAAAACAACTAGAAATTAGTTTTTGGAGTGAATGAGGAAGTATTTTTGAGTACCAAGTCACATCATCAAAATCATCATCATCATCATCATCATCATCATCATCATTATCGCGCGCGTAATATACCAATTATTATAAAATCATAATAAATACCAGTTTCTGGCCAAATTGATCGCATTTATTGGATAGACATAATAAGCATATGATGCAACGGAAAATGTTGAATCTGTTATGACCACACTTCATCTATTTCCACGTCTTCTTCTTCACGTCGATAACGTCACCCGTCATTTTGAAAACTCAGTTTTTGTCGACTCATGATACTGCCATTATCATCATTATCAACCGTCTGATGACTGTCATCATCATCATCATCATAAATAATAATAATCAATAAATATTACTTACTTGGAAGTTGATGATTTTATCAAACAGCATCATAGGTGGCATTTTGAAGTCAAAGACGAAGAACTAATAAAATAAAATACAATTTAGAAAAAAATCAATGCCACTTCAATGCCAATTATCTTCATACAGCGTTCAAAGCTGCAAGTGCTTTGGTAGGCTCGATGCCCAGCAATGAATTGTAAGTAACAAAAATTAAGACGACTCAAATTGCCGCAAAAGTCGGGAATTTTAAAGGTAACCCGGAAAAAAATTTGTAGCTATCGCTGTAACATGAATTTTTCAAATGAATGGTAAAAAAACACGTTCGCGGCACGGGATTTCTGTTTCTCACTCATACATTGTATGAGTTTAGAGTTTAGAGTTTATTTGAATATCACATCATTTACAATACATGTATACACAATTACAAAAGATGGTTATTCAAGTATAGAAAAAAATCGTTAAGTATGTGTACAATTCTGAAATGTTCCAAATTAATTTATTGTCAAAAATTAAGGTGCAGCCGGATATCTGGAATAACTTTCGTTAATCGAGCCAGATAACCTAATAGTTTTTAAGGCATTGTGAAGTCAGACTATTAAATATTTCATTGTTGACATGAAATTTCGAAATAGTATTAATCTAAAAGAAAAAGCAACAACAAATAAACGAACAAAAACAAATGCACGAAAACATGCACACACACCACAACAATGAAAACAATGAAAACTCGTACGTACCTCATCGTAGAATGGACAGTTGGTCTGTTCTTTGATAGTTGTGCTCTTCTTCTGGTTTCCAATACTAACAGTACACACTGGGTCGATCTGTGTACCGGCAAGTTGTCGGGCTTCATGGATGCGAATTTGTATCTATACGTGAAAACAAGAAATTGGAGTTAAAACAAATGACAAAAACGTACGGAAGGGGAAGGATGGAGTTACTCAAACTACTGGACCTAAGCATGAATAAGTTAGTAATGCACCAGAGAAATTAAAGCCGAAACCGGGTACAATAAATGGGTCTACTTTACATTTATCTTGTTCTTGATTTTTTTTCTTTCTTGACGTAAAAATGTTTCCGGGCACCCAACGACCCCCCCTGCATCCGCCCCTGACTATTTCCAATACAGGACCCTCGGGTATACATAGTAGCAAATCTTGTATAACATTGAATATAAGGCATAGGTTCCCGGGGGTAAAGAAAATCTCGGGTCGTTCAAAACCCCTGGAGTGTACGGTATTTTATCTTATAAAGTAATACCTGATAGTCTTGTTCCCGGACGGACATCTTTTTGTCAGCACGCACGCGCGGGTGTTGGTGACTACTGTAAAACGAGTAAAATGACCGTGTTAGCGTTCTAAAGTACAGCGTGCCAGAAATTTTTGCAAGAAAATTTGAATTAAAGTTGTTGTAACTATCAGTTTCTGAGGCTATAATATTCCAATCCAATCCGGATAAATTTGAATACACATCTTTATTGCTATAGTTTGGTCTTCTGTCTGCAAACAAGGCATTCTTCGGAAGTAAAAAAGGAAATCGGAAGGAAAAGGTGCCTTAATCGATTTATCCCGATTTAAGTGTTGATGTAGCCTGAGGCTATTTTTCATAATGCAAGAAAACATTCAATATTATATTAGAATGCATTGTATGTAGGAAATAATATCTGAATAAAGCAATTTCGACTGCATTTTAATTTAACTCTACGCTGGGCTTTTGGACAAATTCAAAGAAGGTTTTAGTTTTCAAAAACCTTTCTTCTCATGACATTCCAGACGGGCCACAACGAAGTACAAGTAGTCATCATTCTTTGATAATTAATGTCTTTAAATCTTTTTCCTTTTTTTTTTCTTTTCTTTTTTTTTCCGCGCTAAAATATTGCTGTTATTATGCAGTATTTTGAATACGTGGTCCGTAACGAACTTTGTCCTGAAACCATGCTAACGTCAAAGTTCATCCACTTTGTCAAAGTTCGTTACCACTTCAATCACTTTGAGCAAACTTACCATTTGGTGCTCATACTTCTGTCACTATGTACACTATTCTGTGATCCTCGCCGACTTCCAAGCCCTCTTTGTCCTTCTAACATCGCATCAAAAGGAGAAGCCATACTGGCCATGTTCGCATCTCCACCAATGTACTTTCCACCACTCAAGGATGCAGGCATGGATTCCTTTCTGTCTGACCGCCGATGGCTTCCAGATGACTGTAAACTTACCATAGACTGACTCTTATGAGTTCTGCCACCACTGTTTAGACTAACATAGGATGCCCGTCGTTCTTTTTCGTAGTCTGTAATGAGCGGTGCGTCTATGGCATCTGTTATTCCATTGTTGTTGACCCACTGGGAAACGTTGCCATCTGGTGGGCTGTACTGCAGTTCTAGAGCCACTGTTGCCTACAAATGGAGAAGAATTCCAGGGTTGGTCTGAACGTATTGTACGTATTGTCACCCTATTTGTATTGTACTACACTGTAGGTTGTGGCTCTCAAAAGACTTATGAAGGAAGACTACTTGTTTGTTTGTGCTAATCCCATTCATTCGTTCGTTCGTTCATTCAGTTTTTCATCCATATCAATGCTTATAGCAGTGTCTGTCCAGTAGCGGATCCAGGGGAGGGGCCTGGAGGGCCGGTGCCCCCACCTTTCAGTTGGATTCAATTTTTTTTCTTTTGAGACAATTTATTTTAGAAGGAAAAAGAACCATTCTTACGCGCATAATAGACCAGATAAAAGTCATTCTAAAATTACATTTTTGAGCGCGCGTGTCAAAAATAACCCACTCAAAACTGGCTATTAATCTCGATGGTGCCCCCGATCCCTTTCAAGATGTCTAGATCCATCGCTGCTGTCTAGTTACATCTAAGTGGTACTTTGTAGGTATACAAATTAGTTGATAATCACTACATTGTAATTGGATCATGCAGCAGACTGTATGTGGTCTTTGATCAAACCCAAATTTCTCCTTGAGAATTAAAAATTACCTTTGAAAAGGTTTTCAACAGACATGACATATTCCATTTTTGTAGAGACCTCTTCTTTTTTCTACTTTTTTTCTTTTTTTCATTTGTTCATTTTATTCGACTCATCATTGCTTATACATTCTCTGGTCTTCTATTGTATAGTTAGGGCTGTCAAAGACATTGGCCATACAGTACATGCAAGATTAAAGTATGTCATACCTTGAGTACTGTGTTATTCATATCAACTAAGCTTTCTTCCACTTCAAGATGTCCTTCCTGGATCAGTCTTTGTAAAACCATTCTAAACACTCCAACCAGTCTGTTCAGACAAAAGCATTAATGATTAAGACAATATTTTTTCACGTTCGAGCATTGGGCAACAAAATCTATTCACCAGAAGAATAACTGTTGTACAAAGCTAAAGTTATTAGTTTGAGAAAATGTGAATTGACAATGAGTTTTAGACCTTCTTTCGCTCATTTGATTCTTTACATTCAGCTCAACAGTTGCTAAATTTGAGTAAAAATACAGGATAACCACTTTGTATAATTCAAAAGACTGTTTTAAACAGGCATTGTATCTTAGATCAATTCCTAACTGATAAAAATAGAATTTGTGTTATCCAAAACATAAATTGAATTAAAATGTAGTTTTGCAAAGTGGAATAGAGATGACTCTGGAAAACTCACCTGTTTTGAAATATTTTATTGAATGTGTAGACTTCAATTTCAATGAATTCACTGGGGTCCAAAGGACTCGCCAGGGGCCACTCAAAATCCTGCAAAAATAGTTTAGAGAAAAGATGAAGGTTTTAAAAATGTAGTAAATGAGAAGTAAGAAAGGAAAGAAGAGAGAAAGCAAGAGAGGTAGAATGAAAGAATGGAAGAAAGACAAACAGAAATAAAGCAAAGAAAGAAATGAAAGAAAGTGAAAGGAAAAGAAAGAAAGAAAGGAAGAAAGAGAGGAAGGATGGAAGGAAGGAAGGAAGGAAGGAAGGAAGGAAGGAAGGAAGGAAGGAAGGAAGGAAGGAAGGAGGAAGGGAATGAAGGAAAGTGGAAGAAAGAAGCGAAAGAAGAAAGGAAGGAAGAATAGAAAGAAAGAAAGGAAGGAAGAATAGAAAGAAAGAAAGGAAGAAAGAAAGAAAGAAAGAAAGAAAGAAAGAAATGGGAAAGAAATGGATACCTCATCCCAATCTGCCTCTGAAGAGTGTTCTACAACACTGGTTTGATATGTTATGCCTGAAAAAAATGAAGATGAAAAATGAATATAATTTACATTTCCCACTAGCTTTCCCATAATTTATTTTTCTAGACTTTTCTCTCTTAGAGACCCAAATCTACACACACTGTTATGCATCTATTAAAAAAATTAAAAATTTTACACGTATATTGATCAAAAAAGTGAACTTTATATGCAGGTGTGATTAAATTTGCTTTTTCAAAGTCATCAGTTAAATTTGATATGTTTGTAATGCCAGAAAAAGACAGATAAAGATCAAAATACAAAAGTATATAAAACATTATAGCCTGAACACCACCAACACTTCAATGTAATAATCTAGACTCCAAAATCAATTTACTAATTAACTAGACAATTTATGCTTGGACTCTGACTTCCTTTTTGGCTTACATGTTGTATATGTTCAGAAACAGGTACATCTGCAGAGTACTAATTGCTGACAGTACAATGTATAATAATGATATAATTTGCAAAGCAAATGGAATTTCTTGCTGGTTTATTACTGATAGCATAGTGACTTCATTTCAGAGTAAATTGACTCTTTACTGACTAACACTATGTTTTAATTAATTCTTTCACTGATTTATAATTTTTTTGAGGACCTTAAAAATAAATCATCTATTTTAGTACAAGCTGCGAAACATTGGTGAGTTAAATATTTCCCTTTGTTGAATATTGTTGACTCCACTCTTTAATTACCATAGAGAATATACAGCTATCTAAAATATGTGTAAATATAGAACATAGAACAAAATACACCTACATGAACATCTTTGATATCATTGGTTAACATAAGTGTTGTAATATATAGTGAAGAGTTGTTTGATTGGTTGATTCTTGCGATATATCAAATATTGGGCAATTTTTTCCCTTGACTAAAGTCAACACACAAACACAATACACATACATGTACATATATACTAAATTATGCCTTATATTGTAAGATAGGAAACAATTTTAAAGTATGTATTCATGAGTGGCTTGGTTGAAATATGAAGCAGTGATCTTGTACACCTGCTATATATATGGTCAAGAACTTTGGGTACGGCAATTGTGTGGCCAAATACATGTTGCATTTAAGTTAAAATGACTTGAGTGCTTCAGAAAGACTAAACAGTTGGTGGAAGCGCACTTGGAAGCACAATGGATTATAAAATAGAATTGTAAGATGCGCAAACATTATTTCAACCTTTATACGTAACAAATTAAAATATTTTTTTCTGGCTCTACAATTTATTTTAGGCTTAAATTATCAGATTTAGTGGGAGTAATGTTAAGCCCAGTAATCTTTTCATTCAAAAAGAGAAGAAACTGACCATTTTGGCCTTTTTTCATACTGCATTGACAATAATGCACAAAGGATGGAAAACAGAGTAGTTGACGTATGAGTGGGAAACTTCCACACCATACTGTGGCCACGTCAATGTCTATAAAAACAATCAAAATTCCTGCTGTAACTACACCGTGCAATGATGGTGCCTTTTTCCATTCAATGTAAAATCTGTT
Organism: Telmatactis stephensoni; assembly: GCA_029948255.1. NCBI lineage: Eukaryota > Metazoa > Cnidaria > Anthozoa > Actiniaria > Isophelliidae > Telmatactis > Telmatactis stephensoni. The sequence goes on along the minus strand of JALIZF010001451.1, from coordinate 254,611 downwards.
CTATATGTCACAATATTGTGGCAAACCAATATTTCAAAATCAAATCAAAATTTTTTTGTATTTCTTCAGAAATAAAACAAAAGGGAAACCTTGATTTTAGAATATCAAGAAACAATTGACAATAGATATCTTTTTCTAACATTTATCTACATAAAATCACTATATTGTCCCAATATATTCCTACTATTCTTGCCTACTCAAATTCATCATTTAATCGCTTGTCTGAATAATCTATAACGTCATACGAAGATCGAAGCACGAACTGACACAATGATCTTTACAAAAGAAATTTTCAGGATATTTTTGTTCTCAACATCATATATTTTTTATAAATATTTTTTTAACTTCAAACTTGTAACCATTGTATTGTTTCATAAATTTGTTACAATAGTTTTTCTTTTTCCTTTTTTTTTTCTTTGCTTGTAATTGTTTTGCTAGCAATATAAAACATACTTTCAAGCAAGAAAAAATGTAAACAAATAAATATATAAATAAATAGGAATCCATGTTTTGACACATGTTTACATCAACAAAAGAAAAATTAAACATAAATGTTACTATTTTTTTCTCTTTTGAATATTATATTTTACATTCGTGGTATCTAATAAAGAGAGGGTAAAATTCGTCATCAGTTTTCCTAAAACCATCGGAACTTCCAAAACGCCTACACGAACATCAAATCCCAGCGAAGTCTCGAGTATTTGTTCAGTGAAAAAATTATTTCTTTCCATTCCAACAACTAAAAACCGTAAAATCGTAAACTGAAATGGAAGACAAATGTGCGGAGAAAATAATTATTGGGAACAACGTAAAGAACGTCAAGAATGACAAACAATAAGCTTCCAATGATCGAGAAAAATTTGATTTTACAAGAAAATAATAAATATCTCAACCTTTTCTACATTGTCAAACAAAAACTGAAGTTCATAATCATTTGCATCTTTTCCAATGCTCGTATGAGATTTTTTCAGCAAAAAAAACCCGAATCATTTTAGTGAGTTTTATTCCAAAGAATATGGAGTACTGTGTGTATCGTTTCTATGAAATTGACACGACCAATGGCTCGATCGCTCGACTCGGAATAATGTTTAGTCAGCGCTTTTGTCACCGAAAAATATCCAACACTGTGAGCCAGAAGCAAAGTCGATGAAAAGAAACAGTCGTTGTCAGTGTATGCGAGAGATTTTGTATAAATTCAATCCATAGAAACCGAGATATTCGATTTAGAATTGTTGTAATGTTGAACTCTGACAGCCGCCAAAACAACCAGACTCGTAAAAACTAACAACTATACTCAGCTTTTGGTATTTTCGTGGCTGCGTTGAAACTATAACACTTAAAAGTACGATTCCAATAAAAACAACATTTCAGAGAACCTAATATAATCACGCCAAAGAAGAAGTGATGGATTCTGGTGAAGTTTTCGTCGCTTATTTGCTGCACTTGTCTGAAGCCGCATAACTTCGACTTCCATGGCATCGAGGACGCCGGTGAATCAACTTGGAATTTTACACCACTTTTGTGGTAAACTTACCTCGAAATGTGACCCTGGCGATTCTGTCGGCTTTACCGTGCAGGTTTGTGCACGTTTTTAGGAGTAACACTAAAGCCATGATGATATTTTTGAGGTTTCTTTTACGACATGGCGAAGACAAGTTCCATCGAAGAAGGCAAAATCTTCAGTCTTGACTGTTAGACCAATCAGCGACGAGCTTTTCCCGATAGAATAATTAATTCTGGTTTTTGCGCATATACCAAGATGTTGAATAATTTATCCTTCCGAGTGATTTTATCGATGAATTTCCTCTCTCAACACAAAAAATACCCCGAAACCTTGGAAATGATGTCGATGGCTTCTCAAATCCCTTAGTAGTCTCTTACAAGCGTGTTTTGAAGATACGAAAAGCGAACGTATGAAAGCGCGTCTCGTTTGTCAGTGAAACAAAATTTTACTCCATGGAGCCCTCTTCTTGTGAAAATTTAATTTTCAGCCCTTCAAAATCATTGTAGGGTGTTTTTCATTGATGCTAATTGAAGGGACAAAGACCAAAACAAAATGATTCCATTGGTTGATGGTCGATTACTTGCGTTCTTAGTGGTCAAACCTTGGATTTTGTTCCGGGAGCCGGATAGACGTCACCGAAAGATCAACCAATGAGCTTTTGATTCCACAGAGGACGAAAACAGGTGCATTTTGCGAGTTAGAAGTCTAAAAATAATTCCATCTTTCTTTAACCCCATTTTTATGCTTTATGTGTCGTAATCTTTTCCTCCCTTCCTAATTATTCTCCAATTCCACCAGTCGCCCACCAAACATCGAGTCAGCGCGTGTGCCTTTACCGAGTTCTTTGGTCAAACTAAAAGTAAAAATTATTCTGTTCCTTTCGTGTAACATTGTTGTGATAATATCTAAGCGCCAAGAAATACAGGTTCAGCAACAAATAGTTCGTAATAGTACGAGGATAAATTTTTAAAAGATTTTCTGGTGGCGACAATTCTTCAGTTTCATTTATTGGGAACAGAATTTGTCGGCATTGGCCAGAACTAGAACTAGAACTAGAACTTGAACTAGACACTGTATTTCACCTTCATGTATTCTTCAACAAAGGGAGAAGAGAGAGAGGAAAGAAAAGAAAGAGAGAGAAAAAACGAAGGAAAATTCTCAACTGAGTCTTCGAGCCAAAAATGTAATTTCTGAGAAATTCCGTATACCTTTTTTAGGCTTTCTGTTTCGATCGTGATTGTGCTCCTTTGTACCAAAAAATCTCAGCCAAATCATTTTATTTACGGTAAATTATAGTATTATATTTTCACATGAAAGATTCAAAGGGGGTAGTAAAAGCTAAACCACCATCTCCCAAATTACCAATCAAAAAAGAGAAAGTGGTGAAAGCCACAAACCCAATTTAAAAGTAGAATAGAATCAGATTGCTTTTCTCTATAGTCTGCCTTTGAGCCCACGCAGTGACGTATTTAGTAACCATTAAGAGTAGAATAGAATGAAAGACTAGAGAGATGATGACCTTCCATCATAGATATTGGTTCGGGAACATTACTTGAATAGAAGCTATGAAAAATGGAGGTCGGGAGAGAGTGGGGGCTGAGGGTATGAAATATATAGCATGGTCGATTATAATGAATACTCTATCTCCCGTTGAGTCATGAATCTCTCTTTTTTCTTTCTTTTCCCATTTTCCTTTTGTTCGAACAATTGGACCTGAGTCACAGTTGAGCATGAGGAAGCTGAAAAGGGATCAGTGTCGATCGAAAGGCACAAAAGAACGAAAGTATGTAGTACGTGAGTTTCTGGGCAAGAGAAAATGAGATAATAAGAGAAGGTTATCGCGCGTATTAGGTCTTTGGACAATCATATGCTCCGTTTGATGCTATTTTTAGAGTGAATCTGATTGGTCGAGGGCGCGCGAGCTTTCGCATTGCCTAAAATTACAATGGCGGAGAAAGGGTGCATAACGTTTGTCGATGAAAAGAGTAGTTTAAATCTGAGAAAATTAAGGGCAAATGGAGTACAAAAAAATCGATCCTCAAGAGACTACATGTTCACATCCGCACGGTCATAGTGACGAAGTTCTAAAAATAGCATCAAACAGGTCACGGGGATTCCTTCTCTTACCTCGATCATCTTCTCCTGCTCTGGGTTAGCGCGAACCGACTGGGCCTAGGCCTGAACTCCAATGCAACAAAGCACTTAATTGGTTGGTACTCGGCGGCGTGCCGGCCGAATCAATACAGACAGATCTCTACAGCGCATGCTCACCCGCGGAGAGTCGAAAACTCGCCGAGTAAACGATCAAACGAGCGTCTTGTTGAAAATACATATCGGGACTCATTGTTTGAAGTAAAAAGATTTAAAATTACAAAGATCAAGTCTAAAACGCACCTTCACTCTGATAGTACAATGCAATTTGTGTGCACAGCATTGTAACTACAGTAATATTCGCCTGGTAAATACAAGTAAATTGACAATCTGGAATGTTCCATATTTGGTACACTTTTCTGCCTTGTCTTTCAGTCAGTAAGTGATATCGGGCTAGCTAGAGTAAACTTCGGGTACATGAATGCATTCTTTTTTCTTTTATTTACAGGCGTTCAGCGCAATCCTACAGATAAAACGCGCGTCCATTCCTGTGCGTGCGCGAAACAAATTGCAAGGCATTTGCAAACAAATAGCTGAACGGTTTCTTCTAAACTTGACTTTGATGATCTTTTTTCGCCACAAGTAGTCCTGCCAATGATTCAGTGCAGCGGAAAATAACGTGGGTCCATTCCTATACGTACAGCTTATAATACCACTATTTCAGTTTTCATTTCTTTAATTTCCTGTGAAGGGATTTATTTTTCAACATCATTTAACTTGCATCCTGGCTGTCAGACATTTTGGAAAATCAGCAGAGAACTGACAGTGTCACTGTGACAGTGTCAACTTTAACGGGATTTGAAGTGAAAGTGAACCAATATTCATAAATAAGAGAAAAAGAGGTGCGACGAAATAGCACCGTTGGATGCTAATTTTACATTGGTCGATGTACGCTTTTCTGTTCAGATGAGTGGAAATAGCGGCCATTTTTTCTCGTGACGAGCCACGACATAGTATTCTCCATTCTTTGGGATTTATAATTACAGTCATTCTCCATTCTTTAACAGCACTGCAAAAACGCGCGAGTAAATTTACTCACAAACTTGAGTAAATCGATGCATCCACAGTAACTCACTTTATATATCCAAGTAAATTTACTCAGTTATTTAAGTAACTTAGAACCCTTAAGTTATTCAAGTAACTGAGAACCCTTTACTCAAATAACTGAGTACCCTTTACTCGAATAATTGAGTAAATTTACTCAGATAGAGTTACTGTTGATTAATCGATTTACTCAAGTTTTTGAGTAAATGTACTCGCGCGTATTTGCAGTGAGTGGTCATTTGAGTTTGTTAACCAATCATATCACGACTTAATTGAAAGCAGTACAATTCTAGTTGATATATAAACATATTTGTTTTAAAACTTTAAAAAGGTGATATTACAAGGCCAGACAAACACAATACTATAAAGTTAAACAAACATGTTTCAGTAGTAACTACTGAAATAATCAGTGTTATAATAAATGATTTGGACAACTTCAAGTGGCCACAGTTTGAGTAAAATAACAGTAATTCCTTTAATTCTTTAATCTTTTTTTTAATAATCTATTTAAATCGCGCGACGATCTTTGAAGTGAAGCTATCGCCGAAATTTAAATACGTGGGCGTGCAAACGTGAGAAAATTCGCTAGTTCCTTACACCTTCGAAGACTAGTTTCAGTTTCACTTTCAGTTTACATAACACATACATAAAAATAAACAAAATATATAGCTAATTCAATTAACGTTGTCGCTGAAAAAAGCCTAAAGCTTTGAGAGCGGAATCATAATTTTTTTTCGTTTCACTGTGACATTATTACAATAAGAAACTCACCGTATGCTTGCAAATTCTACAACTTGGAAACATATTCCTTGATTTCGTAGATGGCCTACAAAGAAGTTTGTTAGTACACAAAAGATATTTGAAAGGTTTTAGCCTTTAGGCTTTTCAGCGACAACGTTAATTGAAATAGCTATACATACAAGAAGGATTTAGTAAATGTTAATTGTGCGTAGAGGCTAAATTAGCTAAAGCTTTCGATAACTTTAACGCGAAAGCACTAATTTGCGGGTTATCACATCCCCTGTCCTAATATTCACCCCATCTAAGGGAAACCGGACTGATGCAAGATTCCGGATTCCTAGAGCTGTCTTATGGATTCAAATGGCCGGATTCTGGATCTTCCAAGGACTGGATTCCTGATTCCAAGTGCCAGATTCCGGATTTCAAAATCAAATTTTTCGTGGATTCCGGATTCTGGATTCTGGATTCAGGATTACCTTACATGGGGTGATAATATCTCAACGTTCACAGCGTATCTCCTGGTCCATCGCTCGCATATCTTTGACATTAAATTTTGCACATGCATGCAATGTTTCTTTTTGGAGTTATTAAAATGAAATCTTTAGGTGTTGCCTTTGCTTGGCCTACACGAGTGTACAAGAATGTTTATACTTCCAGACTGCCTAAGAGTGGAAAAAATAACATGACTTTTTGTTTCTCTATTTTAAATGTAGTATTTGATGTGATGTGGTACCTCTTAGATGAGAAAAAGGTCTTCAAGAATATTGCAAAATAATGGTAGGAAATTGACTACTTGGATTTGACTTGATTTTGGACCCTTTGTAAGTTATAGTTAAATCATTAAGAGTAACAATATCTCTGGTTGATTCACAAATGTAAGGTGATTGAGGTCCTGTTATCTTGACCTTCAGAGTGTACACAGCATGTGCATATAGTATGACTGGTTTCTCAAGGTTAACAATAAATCCATAGTACAAGTCATCTATCATTTCACTCTCAGTAAGGAATGAGGAAGATAAATGTGAAATTATTTTATCTCCTTTGAAGACTTTCAATTCTACATCATATGTAGAGCCTTGGCTACCAAACAGTCGCACACCAACAAGATGAACAGTTTTGTTTACTGTAAAGTCAATAGCATCTTTACAGTGTTTACTGTATAGTTCATCCCATTTGCAAGTGCCTTTCTGAATGCTGTTTTCTAGATGAATGATTTTATCAAATCGCATCCTTGGAATTAAGCAACACCTTTTCCTGCTAATAAAGAAATTGGTTAATGGAGATACCTTGTGGAAGGTCTGAACTAATTCTTTCAGTTCATCAACATTCAGAATTTCACATGGAAGAACAATTTCCGCAAACTCCTTTTCCATCATCAAAGGAAACCTTATCAGTCTGATGACCTCTTCTCCAAGAATTGATCGTTTAGTTTCACCAGTGTTTTCTAATTTCTTTTCTTTTATTCTCTCCTCAGCCCAACGATCTACTGCACGGAAAAGATCTAGCTCCTTGACGTCAAGAGTATCTCTGGCAAAGAATTTGATACAACATTTCTCGAGATATCTTCAGAAATGACTCAGATGATACGGTGTGAAGGGTTTCGCTGTCAACAATGTCCCATAAATGTTTTAGGAGATTTTCGTCCCCTATTTTTTGGACTTGAGGCAAAACACTCAACACATCATTCGCCCCAACTTCATCTTGGAGATACCTCTTACACATCTGCACTAAAAATGGCATCATATACTTCTCGGCAAGGTACAACACCTCCAGACAATTACTTCGGGTCAAGTTGACTTTATTTGAATACACATAGTGAAGCATCTCTCGTAGTCCTTCCTCACTGCAGTCTGGTAGCTCGATAACTGCATTACTCTCTGCTAACTGTCCGTAAAACATGGCTTCAAATACAGGACTACTGATAGCCAGGATGTACTTGTTGGCTGGAACAGTGACTTTGACTCCATTCGAGTCTACCACCGAAAACTCGACATCACAGAAGAAGGACTTGTTGAACGCGTACTCAGTACGTTCTCTGATAGTAGACAGTTCAGTTTGCCAGCTGTTTGAGGGATCCATTTCACTTTGTCCAATGTCACAAACAGAAAATGTCACCAGCCAGTACTTAATTATAGAAAAGTCACAAACAACTTCACTGCAATTTAATTTGAGACTAAGTAAGATTTCTATCAGGCGTTCCACTTTCGGCTCGTACCACACTTCCACAACATGGGTAAGACCACAGGAAGCCCAGCCGAGGCCGTGTATGTTTATAAAATCCGGAGATTTTACAGCTAAAATCGTTACATAGCGACTTCGTCGGTAAGGTTTTTGTCTTCTCTGATCCGTCTATCTGATTCTTGGGTGTTCAGTGATTGGTTTATTTGAAATAAACTCCGCCTCCAAACTGATTGACGGAGCAGAAAAACTGTTCAACATAAGGACATTGCATGAAGATCGAGTGGGGAGGGGGTAGTATGATGCAGAGACAATATTAACTCACTCTACTGCTAGTTTTTGTCAAAAGCTTTGTTGCGAGGACAAAAAGCTGTCTCGAGGACTGACGGACAGGGAACACTGCAACAACAACAACAACAAACTGTTAAAACAAGCAATATAAAGATATACTGAAAACAATCAGCAGAAAACGAGTGTATACGTACCACCTTTAATTCCGATATAAGCGCACAAAAAGGGTTATCAAGAAATTCTCTGAATCTCTGACGGTTTTCCTATTTCTGATATGACATGATCAAAGTCATTTTGATGTAAATCAGACAAGAGCTCCCAATGCTATAACTATTCTTGCCCCTTTATCCCACTTGCGCGGCGAACATAATCATAAAGAATTTTGGAAAACTACCGCGAAGATTATTTCAAACTTGTTCGACTCTGTGGCAGACAATGAACGGGAACGGTTTCGCCCAAATATTAGTTGTCGCATCGTTTGCACCGTTCTTGGGACCTGCCCACACTGAAAAGCCAACAAATAAAAAGGGTCATTATAAAGAAGAACCCCGTATGTAGGAAACTTGCAGGCTCATTCTGAAACACATCTACCGAGTGGTGCAAACGAGGGGATTTTTCTTCTCTCTAACACCCTTGTTCAGAGGTTCTCTGTACCGTCTATACCCAGCCCCCTTTCTTTGACCTGTATTGGTGCTTCCTTGTGCGCAAGATAAAGCAGTTTCCGTATGTGTGAGAAACGAACGTTAACCGCGCCGTTCCGTGATCGTGTCAGTGCCGTCGGATAAAACATTTGAAATTCCTGCCATGACCGTGCTAGACTAGGCGCAAAACTGAAAAAGTCGATCGCAAAAAGTGCACAAGGCATTTTAGGGCAGAAGCTGGTAACATAACTATTCTTAACTAATTTTTCAATTCATGCTGAATCGGAATATGACAGTTACCAAGACGTATTCTGTAATCTTATACGTGTAAATGACGTATTTTGTGAATTGCTACAGTGATTTCATAGTGAGCTTTTATCATGTAATTCCAAAAGTTCCTAAACTTAAAAACAATTACCACAGCTGGAAAGAGCACATCAAAATCAGTAAAACTGTGAAGTTTGAAGGACGTAAGTTGAAAAATCAAGGAGATGTGAATTTTCAAAAATCGAAATTTGTTGGTATGACAACAAGTGTTTTCATACAAAATTTCGACTGATTTTTGAAAATTCGTATCTCCTTGATTTTTCAACTTACATCCTTCAAGCTTCAACAAAACCCGAGGTAGAGTAGGACTAGACACTGTGGTAATCCCAGGATACTGTATTCAGTGCTGCAGATGGTCAACAAGGCAAGCAGTTGCATATTCATATCGAACGTTCCTTGTATTTTTGAATTAGTTATCGCCAATTGTTTTCACGAAGTCAGGCGTCGCGAATTACAACAATCTTGGATTATATCCTTAAGGACTTGCATTTTTCGATAAACGCGTACCTGCACAAAAGCTAAAGCAAGACAGGCATGACTTGCAAACTGAGTAAGGCATGTCGCGCGAGTCTGTTTAAGGGACCGGTCATTATTTACAGGGAGGGGGGGGGGGGGGCTGGTGGAAATGAGAAATGTGATGCACAATTTTTGATGGCCCCACCCCCCTTTCCACATACATTCTCTTATAACAATAATGCAGTGTGTGCATGAAAAATGATGCCCCCCCCCCCATATTTCCACCAGCCCCCCTCCCTGTAAATAATGACTGGTCCCTAATACCTTAAATCCGGAGTCACACAGAGAGACCATAAACTTATAATCATCGAAAAACTTCAAAAAACTGGATAAAACAGGAAAGTAGAGGTTATCCGTTTATTGTATATGCATGTTCAACTGATTGAACACATTTCCAATATCGCGCAATAGTGGAATTATATTAAAACTAAGGCATTATCTTTCCATAAAGCAGTTAAAGCAAATTTACTATAATCTCATCTATCCTTATATATCTTATGCCATTATGGCATGGGGTAGCACTTACAATACAAATCTTCAAAAAGTCCAAGTTAAACAGAACCACATAATTAGAATGATTTTCTTTGCAAACCTCTATGGTAAAGATACAGACAGTGCTAAACCACTATTAAACCTTCTAGATATTTTGACCGTATACAACGTCTACTGCTTGCACGTCTTAATGTTTACGTACCTCTGGCATAATGGAATGCTACCTAGTATTTTTGATGATGTGTTCAGATATGCTAGGACCGTACATAGTTACAACACCAGATATGCAAGCAATGATAATTTACACAAACCGGGCGTTAAAACTAATATAGGTAAACAGACTATCTCTTATATGGCAATTGACCTTTGGAAAGATCTCCCTACCCACTTAAAACTTTTGACAAAACCTGCCTCCTTCAAAATAAAATTGAAAGAATATCTTCTCCACAAACAACACCAAGAGTAAAGAGAAAAAAATATATATTTTCGTATATCACTGTTCTTCTTTTTAATATGTTAAATTCTTGTCTATGTAAATATCTTTATTAAATATTAAGTGTAATTTGTAGTTTATATCTTCTACCTGTTTTCAAATACTAGAAACTTATAGGCTGAGGGCTAACTAGAAAACTTAGCAGTTAACTTAGCCCTCAGGCTCTAATGTAATATCAGTACAAATATATTGTCATTTATTTTGTCAACTTTTTATTGTCTTTAATGTATTATTGTAAAATTTATACTTGTAAAGAGAGAGCAATAAAAAGCAATTCCAATTCCAATAACAACTGGTGTACTTGCCTGTAAAATCCTAGAAAATGACTCTAACATGCGTTTCGATTAACACCCATAACATTATTGGGAACTAAATGGAACTGATAAAGTCATCGAGTCTTTGAGAAACAAGTCCCTGCTCAACTCTCACCCCCCCCCCCCCCCCCACCTCCCCCTTCCTCCTCAAAATTAAGCTGTGGAGCAGCATGGGAGCTAATCAAATCCGAGAGTGAGTGAGTGAGACAATTATTATCTGGGATTAGAACAAAAAAATGTCTTTACAAAGCTAGTGACAATAACTATTTGCGTGTTGCAGACTGACTTGTTCAGATTTCCAACCCTTCAACTTTGTAAGTAAATGTTTACTCAGTTCATACCCAGGTTGAGCTTCTTGGCAAGATCTTGTAAGATCCTCTAAGATCTTGTAAGATCTTGCCAAGATCTTGTCAAGCAGTTATCTTGCCAAGATCTTATCAAGATATTTCCAAGATGATAGCAAGATCTTGTCAAAAGTGTCCCAAGATCTGTCCAAGATTATCTTGCCAATATCATGGCAAGATCTTCCAAGATCCTGCCATGATCTTGGTAAGATCTTAGCACGTCATCTTCATAAGATCTTGTCATAATCTTGCCAAGGACTTGCCATGATCTTTGCAAGATCTTAGCAATACTCTGCTAAGATCTTAGCAAGATCTTAGAAGATTGTCTTGGCAAGATGTTATCAAGATCTTGGCAAGGTCTTGGCAGATATAATCTTGGTAAGATTGCTTCATAATCTTGACAAGATCCGTTATTATAATCTTGTCAAGATCTTGGCAACACCTTGCCAAGATCTTAGCAAGGTCTTAGGACATTGTCTTGGTAAGGTCTTGTCATAATCTTGGCAAGATCTTAGCAAGACTTTACCAAGATTTATATCTGACAAGATCTTGACAAGATTTCAAATATCTTGACATTTTATCTTGGAGGATCGAGACCTTGGACCATTTTTGCAGAATCTTCAAAGAGAGTTGACAAGATTTTACAGAATAAAAAGAAGAATTTCACTCCGAAATAACCTTTATGGCAATGTGATAGGGTTTTTTTGCAAAACAAATAGATTTAATAAGTGATAACTGGTCACGATTTGCCTCTGTACATCTAAAGCTTCGATCCAGCTCAAGCATGTTAAGGCCTGGGTCATTGGGCCGAACTAAATAACCTAAAATTGCAATATCTCTACCAATATTAATTGTACTTAGATATAATTTTGGCCCATAGTCATAATCAGGTTCCTTAACATTTTTATTTGTGTATGGTCAGAATTCGGAGGTCACGTGACCTATAGGATGAAAAAATATTAATTTGAAAATGGGCCGGTGAAAATGCATTTAATGAAGACTGTTTTTGATGTGTAACTGTTAAGGACATCTAGATAAGTTAGAAACTGCCTGGAATGGATGACTTCATTTAAACGGTGAGGAGTAAGATGCAAATTTGTAAATACCTGGTTTGGTCACGTGACCTCTTTTACCAAATATCTCCTTAACAATCAATGATGGACCACCATTCCAGGCAGATTTTGAAAGACAACCCCAAAAGTCATAAATTGGCATTTATTCTATTATTTCACTTTACGTCTCTATACGGCCCATTTTCCATTGAATTTTTGTCATTTTCTATATTACGTAGATGGTCACGTGACCAAGCGTTCCCCATTTTGTCAATGAGAATTTTTCAAAATCGACCAATTCTAACACGTCTCCAAGTTAGAAAGCGAAATATTCAATATTTCTCTTGAAATGTAAAAAAATACCATTTTATGCTAAATAAAGGCCTGACCCAGGCCTTAACATGCTTGAGAGTGATATTTTGTGCAAAAATGCATCCTGTTTGCTATAAAAATGCATAGCGATTGAGAGTCTTGAAAGCTTTGGTGCCATTAACAAGTTTTGACTGAAAAATATGAGATATTTCAACTTTTGTTCTGACCCACGTTTCAAGTTCGTATTTGACAAACATGGCGGCTCTCAAGTGAAGGTGCAGGCTGACTGACCAGCGGATATTCACAAGTATCCAATGAAAACAAAGTATTCAATCACGTGATAGCATTCAAATGGTTTTGGCGGATTCGGTGCTGAAATCAACAACGTTCTAACTACGGAAAAATCGCCAGTGCTTGATGGCTTTTATTGCCGTTAAATGGAGCAGAAAAACGCAGTAATTACTGTAAATGTTAGGCATTGTTTAGGAGAAAAGCAAGGCCTTGGAGAAGTAGAAGTCTGAACGGTTGCTGGGGCATTCGACCTATTTTTACTTCATATGTTACGATCAAGTCACAATTTTGAAAATTCAGCCGGTAAGTTCTTGCTTTTTATAATAATGAAACCTTGAAGTATTTATAAATTTCATTTCTATAAACAGAGTAGCTTCTATTGTTCATAACTATAATCAAGTCACAAAATTTGTATAATAGAAGCGCCAGCTTGAAGACGTGACCCGGCGGTTTCGACCCCGTCCAATGAAACACCACAATTCTTCTCGCTCAAACCTTGAAACATTGCAGTAATTATGATTTATTTTTATAGATGTTATGGACAAGATGTATTAGAAAAGCAAGAGATAATTTATGACAACAGACTGTGTTAATTAAACTCAAGCAGACTGTACCAGCATTAAAGAATATGCATGGAATTATATGATTTCCATGTGTGTTCAAGGATTGGACTTGATCACTAGCCAACAGATAAGTGATACAACATAACTTACTTAAATTTTTCTTCTAAAATTAATTAAAACTATTTGTAGAAATTTATTTGGTAACATGTAAAAATTTCAGAGAGAGAGAGAGAGAGAGCATTAATTTCATAGTCCCACGGAAATGCATTTTTCTCTGTGGGGATTAGGCAAAAAGCAAACAAAACAAAATGGCATGAAACACAAAGACAAAATCAAGGAGAAACTAAATAAGCGAACAAATTGAAACATTTTGAATGGTCAAGAAATGTTGTTAGTAGGAAAGTGACTCTTTTGCAGCTCTGAGTTCCATTACATCCTACATGTAAGGCAATGAAAAATGTATTTTATTTTAATAGCATTTTCTGATATAGCAAATCTATATCTGAAAAAAATATATATAGTGAGAACTAAAGTTTTTATTATACGTATTGATGAATATACTGATAAGCAAGATAATCAGATAATCTTATAGAAAAGGGAATGTTTTTTACAAGACTCATAAACAGTAAAAATCATAATTATTACAGTTGCAGTTACTTAATTTTAAAGTAATCTTTCATTGGTGTAAATATTATATATTGTATAAAAGGCTTGAAAGTCATAATAAAGAAATGAATTGTTTATTGCTTGAGTGGCTTACTTTCATTTAAATGGTCAGGTCATAGTATATTTATATAATTCCAAATCTTCACAGATCTTGGCAAGATTTTTTAAGAAATTGAAGCAAGATCCAGTAAGAACTTGCCATGATCTTGTTAGATCTTACAAGGCCTTGCCATGATCTTGTAAGATCTTGGCATGATCTTGTAAGATCTTAGCAGTGATCTTACAAGGTCTTGACAAGATAGAATCTTGCCAAGATCTTTGCCATGATCTTGTGAGATCTTGCCATGATCTTGTAAGATCTTAGCAGTGATCTTACAAGGTCTTGACAAGATAGAATCTTGCCAAGATCTTTGCTATGATCTTGTGAGATCTTGCCATGATCTTGTAAGATCTTGCCATGATCTTGGCAAGATTCTATCTTGTCAAGATCTTGTAAGATCACTGCTAAGATCTTGAAAAAAACTTGCAGGAAATTGCAAAAAACTTGAAGGATCTTGTAAGATCTTGCCAAGATCTTGAAAAGATCTTGCAAGATCTTATTAGGATCTTATCAAGATTTTAGTCAAGATCTTGTAAGTATCATGCCAAGATCTTGCAAAGACCTGGCCAAGATCTTGTCAGGATCCTGTCAAGAATCTCAACCTGGGTAAAGCTTGCTTGAAAAATAAGTGTGGGAAACTGACCCATCCTTGCAGAAGTGGAATTATCAGACTTCACTGAATCTAGGTAAGTTATTGTTCTATTATCTTTAACAGCTATAGTAAATATACCATTCGAACCCCATTGTGATGTAGGTCCATTTATTTTGGCCTGGACAGTATACACAACACCTGTCCTGGATCTAGTCTCACAGGTTTGTCGAGGTGAACAGTAGTAAGCCATAGTACAAATCATCTATCATTTCACTCATAAAGGAGGAGGAAAACTGTGACATGACCTGGTCATCGTTGTATATTTTCAATTCCACACCATACTTTGTGCCTTGGCTACCGAACATTCTCACACCAACAAGATTAGCTGCTTTGTTTACTTTAAAGTCAATAGCATCTTTACTGCCTTTGTAGTCCCACCCTTTCACAGGATTTGGGAGATTAATCTTGTCAAATCGAGAAGTTGGAATCAAAGAACAGCCCCTGTTTGTTTTGCTGAAAACTGTTGTTGTTGAAGGAACATTTTGAAATGTCTGAAACAATTCTATCAATTCATCATTCTCAAGAATTTTACAAGGAAGCACCACTTCAGCAAACTCTTTTTGTGTCATCAGAGGGAATCGAATCAGTCTGATGACCTCTTCTCCAAGAATCGATCTTTTAGTTTCACCAGTGTTTTCTAATTTCTTTTCTTTTATCCTCTCCTCAGCCCAACGATCTACTGCACGGAAAAGATCTAGCTCGTTGATGTCAAGAGTATCTCTCACAAGAATTTGATTCAGCATTTCTCGAGAAATTTTCAGAAATGGCCCAGATGATACGGTGTGAAGGGTTTCGCTGTCAACAATGTCCCATAAATGTTTTAGGAGTTTTTCGTCGCCTATTGTCTGAACTTGAGGCAAAACACTCAACACATCATTCGACCCAACTTCATTTTGGAGATACTTCTTGCATTTTTCAATCAAAAATGGCATCATGTACTTCTCGGCAAGGTACAACACCTCCAGACAATTACTTCCGGTCAAGTTGACTTTATCTGAATACACATAGTGAAGCATCTCTCGTAGTCCTTCCTCACTGCAGTCTGGTAGCTCAATAGTTGGTTTACTCTCTGCTAGCTGTCCGTAAAACATGGCTTCAAACACAGGACTACTTATAGCCAGCATGTACTTGTTGGCAGAAACGATGGCTTGGACTCCATTTGAGTCTACCACCGAAAACTCGACTCACAGAACAAGGACTTGTTGAACGCGTACTCAGTACGATCTCTGACAGTAGACAGTTCAGTTTGCCAGCTGTTTGAGGGATCCATTTCACTTTGTCCAATGTCACAAACAGATAAAAGTCTGTCTCCAGTCAGTACTTTTGAAAAGTCATATAGACATTCACTACACTTAAAATCCCTAAGTGAGATTTCTATCAGGCGTTCCACTTTCGGCTCGTACCATACTTCCACAACATGGCAAGATCACAGGAAGCCCATGGAGCGTTATTATACCAAAATGGCACAATTTGAGTAATACATTGAAACTGAAATTGTGTCTTTTTGCTATTTCATAATTGTTAACCACATTCTCCTGCGATCATTTGGATCAATGCATGCCTCGAAATTGATTGAATTCAGAAGATCACATTCGACGAAATTTGATTAGACTGCGCGGAGCAGTCCCACTTTTCCCTCCAGATTCAGTAAAGACGAGTGTTTAGAATACGCGGACGAGCGGCATTGGGGACGAATTAAGGAGTGAGAAGGGAGAGGAAAAGTAAGGAAAAGTAGGGACTTTACTTTTCCTCTCCCTTCTCTCGTTCTTCACTCGTCCCCATTGCTGCTCGCCCGCGCGTATTCTAAAAAACTCGTCAGAAGGGTACGAGCGGCAAAAGTCGAAGCGTGAAACCGCACCTAACTTAGATTCAATTATATTTGTTGCATTGCCGCAGCGAGAGAAAAAATTAACGAGTGTATCATGTCTGGTAACAACGGCGGAATTCGAAACACTGTTGTAGAAAGTTTGAAAGATTGAACTCTCTATGTCTCTGGAACTCATTTTGAACATGTTGAACATTGCACGCCTGCGCGTATCGATACCCTGGGTATATACCAGAGGGTCTACGCGCGGATTCTCGGCGCTGACGCGCCTCGCAAACAATAACAAAACCCAAGATAGAGTGAGAATTAGATACTGTGGTATAACCTGCAGGAAATTGTATTCAATGCAGCAGCAGGTCGGCAAGGCAGTCAGTTCCATATTCATACACGTTCCTTGTATTTATGAACTAGTTATCGCCATTTTTTTACCAACAGTCATCACGCATTACCACAATCTTAGATAAAATATGTGAGGACTTTTTTCTGGAAAGTTGTTTTTCGGTATGACGCAAAGAATATAACTGCTCGAACAATGTGCATCAGAGCATGACTGTGAAAACGGCATCGTACGGTCGCGGCACGGTTACGGCAGGAATTTCGTATGTTTTTATAGACAACATGGCACTGGCACGGTCACGGTACGGCGCGGTACTAAAGGAAATCTACGAGTTCACGCGCATCTTATAAAACCTTAACCAGCCAAATATGACGTGTTGTTCCGCATTTGAATACGTGAATTGAGTTTGTTTGATGTGTTGTTCTCTCCCTGGCCACGAGGGTTTTTTCTCCGGGTTTTCCGCTTTTTCCTCTCTCAGCAAAAATCAACATGTGAGTTGAGTGATGTATATAGAGTATATCGAATGTAGTGGTAATGAGTGTGGAGTGATTGACACTGAAAAGCTAGCCCCTTCAGGGGAGTGCCAATTAAAATATGTATTTATTTTATTTGAACCATTATTCGATCTACGGGTTGAAAAACATAGAAGCTGAGACCGAAATGGTACATGGGATGTGAATAATTATATTCTGATTTATTCATTTTTAAAAGCTGTAATCGATAAAAAAATCGAACCAAACGGCCCGCCAACCCAAGTCTTGAACATGCTTTTGAATGAATTTGCATCGAAGGCCAAGCGTAATTTTTGAATAAATCAAAATCAATATTATACATTATTGACATCCCAAGCACCATTTCGGTCTCAGCTTAATTCTATGCTCTATGTCAGACCTGACAACGTTTCTTCGATGGACTATATATAAAATGTCGATTAGAGCTAAAAGTTGCCAAGGTATTCTAATATTAATAAACACTTGCCACGTGTATCGATTTCTGGGAACTGAATATTTGAGAGTGTTTTAGTTGTGTTGTACTGATGAGCATCCAAGGCAGCCATGTCACTCCGTATTGCATTGTTTTCTTCGGCACGAAAAATTCCATTTTTTAAGAAAACTCATCTCTTATCTCATCATATTCGATGACTAGCAGATAAACTAATCGCATCTTCTCTTATGATGTTGGAAGTATACCGGGAAATTGGGCAGAAAACATGAGATAAAAAGGTAAACACTGAAGTATTCTTGCTGCTCTTGCTGTGTGCGATATGCAAAATTCCCTCCTGTTGCTATAAGCCACAATAACAGGAATAACATACCCAGACTCGTAACATGGTATATTTTCGTCTCACTGATCCCGGGTTTTTACAGAAATTTTGATTCCTGAGCTCATATTTTTAGAAATTTTTGATCCCTGATCCTTGGTGCAAAAAAACTGAGCTGATCCCTGATCCTGACCCAATGTCCCTGATCCTCGATCCCACCCATTTGATCCCTGATCCTGGTCTCTGATCCCTGATCCTGGCCATAATTTGGAGCTTGATCCCTGATCCCATATACCATGTTACGAGCCTGACATACCAGCACACACACACGAAGATAACTATAAATAACAAACACTGGCTTGCTCATTACCGGAGGATTCTATTTTAAGGGACCGTTCACACAAGATGATCCTGTCACGGACATAACATCATACGCTAATGCAGACTCTCCACTCATCGCAGAAAGTACTCGAAAATGCGGCGATCAGTTTCAGTACTCCCAGCGAAATTTTGAACAGATTTTATTCCCAACAGGTACTCGTTAGCTCGCTGCGAGCTGCGAGTGCTGCGAATGGCCTTAAGTCGTGTGTGAAAAGCATAAGCTATTTCCTTCTTTTGACAAGATAAAGACATTTTAAAATTAACAAAGAAAGTACTTGAATTTGTGTACATGACAAACATCTTTATTTTTCACTAAACGGCGGGAATTTTCGCAAATAAAGTTAATAAATTAAAAAATGGGATAAACTTTTATATTTATATATACAAATTAAGGCAAATAAATTGAATATTGGATTTCAATATTGGATTTTGGAAATAACTAAAATAGTTATACATACTCGGAAAATCGATCACGATTTTGGATTTTTGAAAGTTACGAACGCTTTGTGAAACGAAGGCCGGGTTCACATTGCGTTTTAGATTTTGCGAAGAATAAGCGTTGGAAACTGACCTTTTTCTACTGTTGTGTAACCCATACTAGACTTTGTAGAACTTTTATAGGTTATTATTCCATCATCTTTAAAAGCTATACTAGATTTACCCTTCGTACCATACTGCGAATTAGGTCCACGTATTTGTGCCTCCAAGGTATACACAACACTTTGGTCTAGTCTGACAGGTTTGTCAAGGTTAACAGTAAATCCATAGTACAAGTCATCTATCATTTCACTCTCAGTAAGGAAGGAAGAAGATAATTGTGAAATGATTTCATCTCCTTTGGATACTTTCAATTTTACATCATATTTAGAGCCTTTGTTACCAAACAGTCGCACACCAACAAGATGAACAGTTTTGTTTACTGTAAAGTCAATAGCATCTTTACCACCATCGGGGCCACCACCGTAACCGTAACCTGGTTTAAAGCTGTCAAATCTTACAGTTGAAATAATGAGACCACCCAAAGGCCAATGCCTGTTGGTTTTGCTAAACACATTTGTTGCTGTAGGAACATTTTGAAATGTTTGAACTAATTCAATTAATTCATCATTTTCAAGAATCTTACAAGGAAGTACGACTTCTGCAAACTCTTTTTGTGTCATCAGAGGGAATCTAATCAGTCTGATGACCTCTTCTCCAAGAATCGATCTTTTAGTTTCACCAGTGTTTTCTAATTTCTTTTCTTTTATCCTCTCCTCAGCCCAACGATCTACTGCACGGAAAAGATCTAGCTCGTTGATGTCAAGAGTATCTCTCACAAGAATTTGATTCAGAATTTCTCGAGATATCTTCAGAAATGGCCCAGATGATACGGTGTTAAGGGTTTCGCTGTCAACAATGTCCCATAAATGTTTTAGGAGATTTTCGTCGCCTATTATCTGAACTTGAGGCAAAACACTCAACACATCATTCGACCCAACTTCATCTTGGAGATACTTCTTGCATTTTTCAATCAAAAATGGCATCATGTACTTCTCGGCGAGGTACAACACCTCCAGACAATTACTTCCGGTCAAGTTGACTTCATCTGAATACACATAGCGAAGCATCTCTCGTAGTCCTTCCTCGCTGCAGTCTGGTAGCTCGACAGCTGGTTTACTCTCTGCTAGCTGTCCATAAAACATGGCCTCAAACACAGGACTACTTATAGCCAGGATGTACCTGTTGGCTGGAACAGTGACTTTGACTCCATTTGAGTCTACCACCGAGAACTCAACATCACAGAACAAGGACTTGTTGAGCGCGTACTCAATACGTTCTCTGACAGTAGAGAGTTTGGTTTGCCATTTGGAAGGATCCATTTTACTTTTTGAAGCGAAAGCAATCTTTGTAGTTCAATCGAAGTCTTGGAGTTCCGGGAATTTGATCATGGGCGGTTTATACTAGCAGGCGTTCCACATGATCGAACTAAAACCACAGGAAGCCCAGGCGTTCATCAACAATCTGAATCATGGGTCAGTTGACTTCATAGAAGAGTAACTATTGTTAAGTTCCCAAGAACAACATGATAGCTCGTGGATATATATGCTAAATTGGATAGTGGAGCAGAAGAGGCAAAATATTCAAATGCTCTTTCCCTTGTTTTGTTTTTTGTTTTTTCTCCTGCGACCATGAACTAGTAAGCTATTGGTCCCGGGGGGGGTTCTTTGGGGTCAAAACACTAGGGATGATCGTCGGAAACCTCCAAAACGTACCCTAAAAAATACCCAAATGCCAAAATTTTCGACCCTAAAAAATACGTAACAGCTCAAAAATACCCCTAAAAATACCAAAAAATCAAACAAAAAAACTAACAAAGAAGTAAGTAAGTAAAAAAAATCGTCTCGTTTATTTTGTATATACCCCTAAAAAATACCATCTTTTCGGAAAAACCTTGGGTTTTCTCTGACGACCCCTAAAAATACCAAATCGGCCATTTCAACCCCTAAAAAATACGACGATCATCCCTAGCACACCAATATGGGGAGTACCCTCCCCGGGCTATTGGTAGTTCGTGTGCATGAGAGAGAGAGAGAGAGAGAGAGAGAGAGAGAGAGAGAGAGAGAGAGAGAGAGAGAGAGTGCCCCCAGATTAGTTCGCAAGCGCTACTGGATAGAAGACATTTAAGGGATGAAAATGCACTTTTACAGGTGATGACCTAGGAGAATGTCGCTGCGAACAAACTCTTTATAAATTTTCAATCTTTGAGCTGGTTTCTTCCTTGACTGACAACATTTTGACAAACCGAACTGTCACGATGCCGTCTCGGTAGCGACAATACAAAAACACATCAAACAGCAAATAAAGGAGAAACAGCTCGGCAAACATGCATCCAATCATGATATCTCTATGAACACCTTTGCCTGAAAAAATTAATTATTGAGGACAAGTAAAAACATATGGAAAAAGAAAACTGAAGAAATAACCGATCTGGAGGGAAATTATTCGAGGGTGGGTGAGTTGAGACGTCAAAATCGGTGAGAATCGACAGTAGTAGTGCCACCCGACTTCATTTTGAGGCTTACTTAGACGTATTTTATTCATTGACGTCATCTGACGTCATCTGTGCATCTATTAGAGTACAGACGCACGAAAAAATCAAATATACTAAAGATATAATTGTATCATGTACGTAAGTACTGTGTATATCTCCTCTTGCTTCAACATCAGGAGATTTCCCGTAGCAAGTTCATGTTTCTTTGTTTAGGAGTTTGTTTTCCATGCGCACTTTGATAGAGCAGGAAAACTACACATGCAATCGCGTACCTCTGCGTTCCATATCTGTATATTAATTGCTACTGAATATAGAAATTAACTAATTTGGTACACACTTAGCGGACGTGTAACCTGTGTAGCGGCGTAAGGGGATTGGGGAGAGGGGAGGGAGGAGAGGGAGGATTGGGGAGAGGAAGAAGAGGGAACCTCTCCCCAATCCCCTTTCTTCCCCCTCCCGGCCCTTACGCCGCTACGCAGGCCATTAGCGTTCAACTATTGCGTTTTGAGTGCACTTGGGAGGTTGATAAGCACGAAACGAGCGAACGAGTAAACAAGTCGCTCTAACCTTGTTTGCTATTCTTTCATTTTCTCGAGATCGTGTAGAGCTACTCCTTTCTAGCTTTTTCTGTGATGTAAAAGGGACATATTCGAAAGATTTAATCAGTAAAAATACGCGATATTCGTGTGCAAGTATTTTATTGCGCTTCATTAAGTCAGACATTAGGTATTTACATAGATTATGTCCTTTTTTCGTGAATTCTAAAATATCTCAAAATCTGTCTTACAGATTTGTTTGAAGCTCCGTCTTTGTTTTGTTTTTGTTTTGTTTTTATTTCTTGTTTAAAAAGTATTTCATTAGGATTACAATTAATAGTTAGTTTTAAAGAAATATATACAAACATGTAGAAATACAAAACTTGACCAATAAACATATAAACATATAGAAATATAATTAAATGACATTGAGAAAGGAGGCTAAATAAACTTTCGTTTTCTAGTTAGCCCCCTGCCTTTTTGTGTTAATATTTAATGCAGGAGAAGGATCATGACACAAATAGGCAAAAAAAAAAAAAAAAAAACCCGGACACATATACACAAACATAAACACAAGGACGATGAAAAGGACATTTTTATATCATGAACAATTATAGCTAAGATATCTTTTATGGTTAATTAATTAGTATGAATCAAGTAGGAACAATTACAGACGTTGTTCGTAAAGAAGATACTCTTTCAACGTACGGCAGCGCCTACAAAAATATTGGGTGGAGCCGCCTTAACACGCGGCAGGTTGACACGTTCAGCCACAGGAACCTGCCCAAGGAATAGTAGATAACGTGAAGGATTTCCAGGGAAAGTTTTTTTTTAACAAGAACCGAAACTATCATGCTGCAATAGCTACGCGATTTTTACTCCGATCTTCATAACTATGATATCCTATTGAAATTTAGTCCGATCTATGTGTAGTATATCTGTGAAAATGCCTCTGAAAATGGATAGGAAACTGAACTTAAGCTGTTGACGTACGGCAGCGCCTACAAAAATATTGGGTGGAGCCGCCTTAACACGCGGCAGGTTGACACGGGTCACAGGTCTATCAATTGCTTGGCAACAGAGGGCCGATGACATAAAGTATTTAAGTATTTCGCAAAATAAATGTAGGAAACTGACCCTTTTTAATGGGTAAAGTAGCCTCAACAATTTGTTGGCCAAAGAAATTCACCGTGTGGAACGTACGTTCCCGAGTTGAGACAGCATCACTAAGGTAAGTTACCGTTACATCATGGACGGTAACGACATTTTTTTCTGATTCGCCATAGTACGATGGTGGTACACAGGTTTTGGCTGTCACAGTATACTCAACACTTGGGTCTAGTCTTATAGGCTCATCAAGGTAAACAGTATATCCATAGTAGCCACCTATCTCTTCACTCGCAAATGAAGAAGATAACTGGGATATCATTTGATTATCTCCACAAATTCGCAATTCAACATCATGTGTTAAGCCACGACTACCAAACATACGGACACCAACGAGATACACGGTTTTATTGGTAGTAAACTTCACAGTTTCAGTATTTGTTTTGTCACCTTCATGACAAATGTTGCCAAATCGTTGACTTGGAATCAAAAGACAACCCGCGCGCCTCTTCTTTACAGGAAACATATTTGTTGCTGGAGAAACCTTATTAAAGGTCTGAAACAACTCGATCAATTCAGCATTCATCAGAATTTCGCAAGGAAGTACGACTTCAGCAAACTCTTCTTGTGTCATCAGAGGGAATCGAATCAGTCTGATGGCCACTTCTCCAAGAATCGATCGTTTAGTTTCACCATTGTTTTCTAAGCCCTTTTCCTTAATTCTCTCTTCGGCCCATCGATCTACTGCACGGAAAAGATCGATTTCATCGATGGTGAGTGTATCTCTGACAAGAAGGTTACACAGCATCTCTTGAGATAAATTCAGAAACGGCTCAGACGACACGGTTTGATGGGTTTCTCGGTCAACAATCATCCACAGATCTTCTTTTAGTTTTTCGTCGCTCATTTTCTGTACTTCAGGTAAAACAATCAAGACATCATCTGGTCCAAGGTAATTCTTGCACTTTTCTTTCAGTGAAGGCATCATGTACTTATCAGCAAGGTAGACTACATCCATGACATTATTTCCGGTCAAGTTGACTTCGTCTGAGTGCACAAACCGAAGCATCTCTCGTAGTCCTTCCTCGCTGCAGTCTGGTAGCTCAATAGATGATTTACTCTCTGCTAGCTGTCCATAAAACATGGCTTCAAACACAGGACTACTTATAGCCAGCATGTACTTGTTGGCTGGAACAGTGACTTTGACTCCATTTGAGTTTACCACCGAGAACTCCACATCACAGAACAAGGACTTGTTGAACGCGTACTCAGTACGTTCTCTGACAGTAGACAATTCAGTTTGCCAGTTGGAAGGATCCATTTTATTTTTGAAGCGAAAGCAATCTTTGTAGTTCAATCGAGATCTTGGATTTCCGGGAATGAGGAGGTTTATCGGCTAGCAGGCGTTCCACATGATCGAACTAAAACCACAGGAAGCCTGTATAGGCGTTCACCAAAAATCTGAATCATGGGTCATTTGACTTCTATTAGAAGAGTAACTATTGTTTAAGTTCCCAAGAACAATATGATAGCTCGTGAATATATATGCTAAAGTGGATAGTGGAGCAGAAGAGGCAAAATATCCAAATTCTCTTTCCCTTGTTTTGTTTTTTGTTTTTTTTCCTGCGACCATGAACTAGTAACCTAAGCTATTGGCAGTTTGTGTGTATGAGAGAATAGTGAGTGAGTGACTCCTTTATGTTAATACGCGGGTAATTTCATTCAATTTACATTGTTTTTCAAGAAAGCCGTATGATAAAAATTGAAATATTAGTATCTAATTATAATAAAATGTGTAGAAAAATATTAGATTAATTAATTAATTCTAATAGTAGTACTAAATTGAGAGAGAGAGTGAGAGAGAGAGAGAGAGTAGATGATGACCTAGGAGAATGTCGCTGCGAACAAACTCTTTATAAATTTTCAATCTTTGAGGATGAGAAATAGCTCGGCAAACATATATACCTTTTATCGCTTTACCTTATTAGGCGCATTGTTGTGGTGGACGCCGGCACACTCACATCTACAGCTATACAAACTCCACCTGGCAATGTAATAACGTTCTGTTTTGAGCGCAGACACTGAAACTATTCCTAAATAGTAGTACTAAATTGAGTCCTTCATTAGTTTAAGCCTTCGTGAGGCGTAGATGATTATGATCAGCTTCTTAAATATCTTTAGATCTCGAACGATGAAACTTGGCAATTTGTTATTGTTGTTGTTGTTGTTGGTGGTGGTGTTTGCTGTGTTACTATATTTGTTCAAAATCTGCTCCAAAATAAAATTTCTATCGAAAGAATATTATTCAGTATTGATGCTTTAATCATTTCTCTTGACGCTCGTATTGGCAAATGACTCTTAACCTTAATGAAAAAGAAAAGACTCTACGAACGTTGTCAATGATTAGATGATCTTTTAGATTCATTGGCAACACGCCACCCACGCCACCCCAGGGATTGGGGAGCGGATTGAAACGTGGGGGTACCTAAATTAAATACATTTTCGTTTGCGCCTTATAACACTCCCCTTCAGTCTCTCCAAACCTAGCATTATTTTAAACTCTCTATTTTATTCACCTTTGTGAGTGGGACAAGGAAAAGATTGTCCCACGGGAATCTTGAACTTACAGCTGCATGTATATGGGTGTCATTTCTCCAGTTTTTTAATACAGCTTCTAGCGTGAGGGTTTTGTGTACAGGAGCAATTACAGTGGAGTATGGTTTGTTAATTGAATTACTTTAACTCTTTCATTTGTAGCTAGAAAATCGTAGACAGTCCTGGATATAGTCTCAGTGGACGACGGCGAGCAGGCCTGTATTCCTGGGCTTACACTGGAACACAATCCACAACATCGATGGAGTACATTCAACAACGTATGGCCAGTATCTGTAAGTTTTTTTTTTCTGTAAGTTTTTTTTTCAGAGTATCAGGCCCTTTTGGGACGGGGGGGGGGGGGGGGGGGGGAAGAATGGAAGGGGATTGGGGAGGGGAGGACCGAGGAGGAAGGAGGGGGACGGGGGAGGAGGGAAGAGGGGGAGGGTCTATAGGAATATGAAAAGGCTAAAAAAGTCTTAATTTCCAACTAGGAAAAGAACTAATTTTTTAACTCTGGTTTCTATGACAACGATCTATCCTTGAGAACAGAGTAATTATAAGAACAATAGGAACTAAGCTGTTGACCTTGTACAACACGTTTATATCCCTCACGGATGATACGGCGTTTGAACTGGTCCTTAAGCTACACCTACACAAATCAGGGACAGTTGTAAGATAATTGTTGTTGCATTCACCAAACGGCTATGAACTCATCAAATTTGGGGTAAAATCTGCATTTTTCCGAAAAGGTACTGGGGCGAGTTTTACAAAACTCCCCATTTATCGCAACAAAAAATGCACAAATGTTTCAAATTGTGTTTTTTAAGCATTTTTAGTCGTAATTTGAATGAAAATGCTGACAAAGTCGTAATTCTGTGCTTTTTGAACCACGCGCGGTAGACGTGCGTGGTGCAAAACAGAGGAATCACCTTAAAACAATTTTCCAAGTTGCTGCATGGGGACACCTACATGGCAACCACTTAGATTCGCTACAATTAAATCTCTCGTTAAAATGAGAAATAAAGATAAATTGCAAAACCGATGACAACACTTATAACTACATTGATATACAGAAGACGTTTTGCTTTTGGGTTTTGTTTTAGAGAAGTGATGATTGCCATTCTTCGCTGTTGTTCTTTGTCTGCCTTGATAGCTTCTTCACTACTGGTCGCATAGCCACAACACCAGTTGACCATCTTTGTCCAGTACGATGGCTGAAACTCTAAAGTACAATAACAAAGGTTTAGGATGCATCTACTTAGACGATCGATCTTTTCTAGGGATGAACTTGATCTCAGTGTCCTGTCATTAATTGTTTTCTTCAGTGTCTACATGATTTCAAGTCATTTTCAGATGACACTTTTGTGACCCATGCCGACCACGACGATTTAGGCCCCATCCACACGAAAACGATTTCAAGTGGAAACACTTAAATTTTTGATCGTCCCGTCGACACGAAAACGCTCATCGTTTCCACCATAAACGCCCATTCTTGAAAACGCACTTCAAAGTAACTGTTTTCGCAAACGCTCACCTATGTTTCCATGTGGACAGTCATAAACGTCTATATTCGACAACGCTAGGTAAAAATGGCCGCCAATATCGTCACTGCGCATGTCCATTAGTAACCAGGATCCACGAGGCCTTTTTCACAGCGTTTTCCAATCTCATCCCCAGACCCGATTTTTCTTACTGCGCATGCTGGCTGAAAAATATTAGGCTCCAGTATTTTTCTGCGAGCATGCGCAGCAAGAAAAATCGGGTCTGGGGACGAGATTGAGCGTTTTTATCATTTTCGCGTGAACAAGCAAAAACGAAGTGTTTTAGTCGTTTACACGACATTTCCGTATGGACGGAGCCTTAGTCTCTGGCTCCAGTACCAAAACGTACGAGACTACGTAATTAAATGTAATACAAAATTCATGTAAACGCGAAAAGGCTTGGGACAGAACAGTACCGACAGTATATACAATTGATATGATCCCGCGAGACGAAAAGACCTTCATGTGGCCCGACCTGGGTGAAAACTGTACTCATGTAAACGTAAATGTTTCTATGTATTCGTACCCTTAGAACATTAAGAAACCAAAATCAACCAGGGAAAGAGGCGAGTATTTCCTCGAACTGTAGGCCCGACACCGTTCGAGCGGCAACAGAAACCGTAAAATTCCGAAATCAAGCCCTAGACTTATATTTGCTCATCGTATACCTTTCTGGTGAGTATCTTTTCAGGGAGGGCTTATATTCGGGAGAGGGGGGCTTATATTGGGAATTTGACGTTAGGATATGTAGGACAAAGCCAAATTACGTTATAATTAATAGACGTGAAAAAAAAAACCCGTTAAACTTCGTGCATCCTCTAGAAATGAAAGACATTACCTATTGAGTGGATCGGCTCCTCATCGGTATTTTTGCCTTTCATCTCTTTCTCAGGTTTTATACTTTCCAGAACGATTTTTTCAGTCGTTTCAGTAGGATCTAGATATTCTTCGGACTTTTCGTAGCGGGTCCACCATGTCAGTCGGGAAGTCTACAACATAATATAGATGCAAATAATTGTCCTTCGTGCAACTGGGCCCAGACAGACAAAATTATATAAAGTTTTCAGAATGTTATTATAAAAATTACCATTTAATTGTAAGACCACCTTTAAAACTTAAGACGTGAAATCCTGACTTACGTTTAAGTTACGTTTACGTTAACTTACGTTTGACCCTTGTGATGGTTTGGTAAACAGACTGATAACCACGATAGCAATTCCAGTTATGATGAAGAGGATCAGCGCAAAGTATGTAAAATGAACATCTCTAAGTATGGATGGTCTTTGGTCGGGATCACCACATGCTGGTTTCCTGTACGTGAAGTCCATACCCATCCTAGTTATGCCGACTATGAAGCCGATCACCAGACCCCAGAACGCACCCTGGAAAAAGAAATTAACGAAAAAATTCCAGATAGAGATTTGTGGACGTACCAATTATATTAGGAGTTAAAACTGTGCTTAGGGTTTAAGTTCGGCATGAACTAGGAGACATAGTGGACGACATGAAATGGTGACTTGTTTCAAGGACAGTTCCTCTCTAGCCTGCTGCACGTTGCCGTCAAAAGGAGACAAGTCCATTTCAAACTGGTTTAAATTAAAATGTTACATGGTGCGTACGTTTCAGGAATTAGTGTTATGTATTGGGGGTTCCCCAAGGATTTCTCCTATAGGTAAGTACATCACAAGAAATTTTACATGGTGTGTACATTTCAGGGATTAGTGTTATATTTTGGGAGTTCTCCAAGGATTAATCCTAGGTAACTACATCACAAGAAATTTTACAAGGTGCGTACCTTTCAGGGATAAGTGTTATATATTAGGAGTTCCCCAAGGATTTATCCTAGGTAACTACATCACATGAAATTTTACAAGGTGCGTACCTTTCAGGGATAAGTGTTATATATTAGGAGTTCCCCAAGGATTTATCCTAGGTAACTACATCACATGAAATTTTACATGGTGTGTACATTTCAGGGATAAGTGTTATATATTAGGAGTTCCCCAAGGATTTATCCTAGGTAACTACATCACAAAAAATTTTACAAGGTGCGTACCTTTCAGGGATAAGTGTTATTATGGGGTGTTCCCCAAGGATTTATCCTAGGTAACTACATCCCAAGAAATTTCACCTCGTGCGTACATTTTTTGAATTAGTGTTATATATTAGGAGTTCCCCAAGGATTTATCCTAGGTAAGTACATCCCAATACATTTTATACCTTTTCTGTAGCTTTTGTCCATAGTACTGATACCAAATAGAGGCATGATATGGGAGGTGCAATGGCAGCCTGGATGTTCTGGATGTAGTAGAACAATTGACCTCCTTGCACGCTTTGGATGACGGGAATCCACAAGATACTTACACCAGTCATAAATGCGACTGTTAGTCTAGAAATATGAATTGCCATTTAGACCAAATGCACCAAAATGATCATTAACAAATAGAACAGCTTTTTCCGTGCTCCGTTCAGTAATACAGCACGCAGAAAGTGACGAGAGCACGAAAGAAGTGTAAGGAGAGCACGAGCCGTGGGCGAGTGCTCTCCACACTTCTTGAGTGCTGTCGGCACTTCCTAAGTGCTGTATTAATGAACGCAGCACGGTAAAAGATGTTCTATTTGTTTTATTATATGTTTTGAAGTAAATATTCAAGGGAAAAAGTTCAATTTTTTCCGTACAAAAATTCAAAAGGCGCGCGCGCGGTCGAGCTCGCGCTGCTGACATCAGAGCTGTGCTCCGTTCTCTGATAAAGCACAGCTTTTTGCCAATCAGAGCGCGCGTATCGACAAGGGTATTTAACAATATATAATAACGGCCAAGGGTTTACTTTTGGAGACACCAGAGAAAAGAAAACAAATTTGGTAACCCTAGTTATAGCGTCATGTGAGCATTCAATAGAAATTAAACGCGATTTTGAGACGGCATTATCGGTTTATAATGGCGGATAGTTGGGAGAAAATACATTCGGTATTTGTGGAGTCGCGCAGCGACGGACTGATTGAAGCATGGATGTTTTTACGATTCATGGTTGAAGGCGAGAATCTACCTACAAAGTTGTTTCAGTAAAATGCGCGCGCTCTCACGCAATCGCTATAGAGGAATTTCACGGCATGTTTGTGGGAAAATAAATAGGACTGCTTTTTGGATGACAAAATATTTTATTTCTCTTGGGAGAAAATCACTATTATCTTGACCACAAACATGTCTGTCGTAAAATCCCTCTATATGCGTGCCATTGAGCGCGCGCTCACGAGATTTTTCATTAACATTTCTCGCTTTTTTTACCAAAATATGTTATTGTTTTTGGTGATTTTACTCGCCAATATAAAAAGCTGCTGTATGTTTGCTGTTCAATTTAGAATTGATTTACTGTAGGTTTTGCGTGATTTTGAAAAAGGTCACTTCGAACACCGTCTCTATGCAAATCAAAATGATAGGAAGATCGCGATACTATTCTTTAATTGGATATTTTGATTATTGCGCGCGTCAATCCAATACAACTACTTGAATGCCTCATTAATAAATTTCTTGTATGTCTAATTCAGATTATTATCGCTTCGTAAGCCATACTTGTCCTAATTGTTTTTATTACCTTCCGACAACCATTAATTCTCTAACAGAAGGCTTCTTCCTGAGTACGCTATATACATCGATAGTAAATAGTGTACTGGCGCTGTTGAATATAGAAGTAAGGTCACTCATCAGAGCTGCCATCATCACTGCCATCATCAGGCCTCGAAGTCCTGGTAACAAACAAACAACGGGACAGAGATATAAATATGCTTCAAAGAAGTACTCAGATGATCTAAGTTGGTTAAAATAAGAGAAATTGTCGAAAGGATAGATAAAACGATGGGTGAAAAATTGAAATGGGAATAATAGAAGAAACGAAACTCAGGCCTCGAGGTCCTAGCAACAAATAAAGGAAGGAAATACGAAAGAAAGGAAAGAAATAACGCTAGAAACAAAGAAACTCCCAGCAGAGTTTGTCCAAGATTAGGGAACTTAAGCTTCACGTGGAAAACGCCAGAAGATCGATAATAAAAGAGGATCACATTATCAGTTTTTCACGCCTGGTAACGTACGTTTGGCATTTAAACGTGAGCGTAACTTTTCGCGTTTACGTCAAACGCAAGTTGACTCACTTTCGCGTTCAAAAAGGCAATGCCGTACGTTTGCTTGTTCCCATATATGTGAAGCTACTACGTACCTTCGGGCATGATTTTCATGACAAGCTCTGGATATGCTATGTTAGAGCAACCAACTCTACTACCACAAATCTCCATACATTTCTCAGGAACACTACAAGCAACTCTATCTGTTGGTAAACAGACTAAATCAACGACTATTTTCGAATAATTCAGACGTGAACTGGTGGTAGGCGTATTTGTATCAGCCAGTCGGTTGCCACCGACTGACTGATGGCCGGTTGGCATCAGTCGGTCGGTCGTTGATGTCCGTCCGTCCGTCCGTCCGTCCGTCCGTCCGTCCGTTCGTTTGTTCGTTCGTTCGTACGGTCGGTCGGTCGGTCGGTCGGTCGGTCGGTCGGTCGGTCGGTCGGTCGGTCGGTCGGTCGGTCGGTCGCGGTCGGTCGGTCGGTCGCGTTCGGTCGGTCGCGGTCGGTCGGTCGCTGTCGGTCGGTCGGATCAGTCAGACGGACAGCTATAGCTGTAGCTACCCGGCTAAGTTAGTCAATTAGTTACCCAGACGATTTATCCGGCCACCTAGCTTTCAGGTACTAAAAATAACTATCCATCCAATCACTCTATCAGCCCATCATTAGATAGTCAGTAGAAAACTACAAGGTAAGTACAGTAGAATTAATGCATTCACGACAAGCTGTGGTTATATTACCAGGAGACAAGACACGGCTCATCATCCCTGGAATTACAAGGGTAAACAGTGGTAGAATCTTGATATATCCCGCCAAGATACATCCTCCTTGGGCATGAGAAAGACTTTTAGCTGCCAGCACGCGTTGGACAATAACCTTGGAGAAAAGAGAATGTATTTTACATTACTAATATTACTTTCAATAGTGCGCGCATCAGTTGCAGGACTAAAATCCAGTTCTATGTGCAGGTCGGATACACGGTATAAAACTGCTGTTCCTCGTATCGTTGCAGGCAAAATTGTATTTTATGTTCGGTCCCTTAGAGCCTTGAATTTTTTCATGCAAAGTTGTGCGCAACACGATGGCAATATTTTTAAGGCTCGGACAACTTTTCTGCAACATTGCGCGCAACATAGTTGCATCGTGTGTCCACTCCTGCAATGTTGCGCGCATCGTTGCAGAAGTAAAACGCGATCCTAAACCTAACCTTTTGCGTGCAAATGTTATTGGGAGCACGTGGACACACGCTACAAATCTGTGTTGCGTGCAGTGTAGCATAAAATGTTGCTAGAAAAGCTGCAACGTGTGTTGCCTAAACGACGCAACCTTTCTTGTCACGTTGCTTTCAACTGGCAAACTTTGTTTAAAATGATTAACTTTAATGACAAGATCAAGTTCCCATCACTACATTTTGTGGTCTGTTGTGCGCAAATTTGCAGAAAGAGAACTCGATTGTACTTTGGAAGTTGATGCATATAGCATGCCCAACACCGCGCAATAGTTGTACACTGACTGAGGACTCTTCGGGTGATAGAGACTTCCTCTCAAAAAATATTAAACAAGACGCTTGTTTGAGCGTTCATTCGGTGGGCTTTGGACTCTCTTCCGACTGCGCATGCTCTGTAGGGACCTGTCTGCATTTTGTGACGGACGGCAAGGGTGAACAAATAACTGCATTTTATGATTAAAGCTACAGCTACTATGCGCCAAACAAGTAATTATGTTTACCTGGTCTGCGCACCAGTACCAGATGGATGAAAGCGTTTGACCAAATATAAGCCCAGCCCAAGGAACATCGGAATTAATAGGATCTCTGAGCATGATGAACGAATCTGCACGTGGCCTACCACAAGTACTGTTAGAATATAGTGTGTCATTGGACATTGCGTGCATGTATTTGTCTTTAAGACCGCTGTAACCACCAACTAGGGCGAAACCTTCAGGATAACGAAAACAATTCGAAAATCGTGAGCCTGCAAAATATCCGCTGGACTTAAAGCGCGCATAGCACCACTGGGTAATATACTCATTGGCCATTCATTGCGCGCGTTTTTTTTCAGACGCTGCAATAAACAAATAACTTCGTTACAACCTTTGAAAAAGCAAAAAAAATTAGTAAATAAATGGCCTGCAAGACTTAGGCGCAAAGCACTACTGGGTAATACAGTCATTGGACATTGCGCACTTCTTACCACCAACCTCTGCGAAACTTTCGGAATAAAGAAAAAAATCGAAAATCGTGAGCATGCGACATTGCGCACTTCTAATCACCAACCTCTGCGAAACTTTCGGAATAAAGAAAAAAATCGAAAATCGTGAGCATGCGAGATTAGGCGCGCTAAGCACCACTGGGTAAAAAAAGATCATTCTAAATACAACGGAGCCAATACTTACCCATACCCATAACGATTAACGATCCAACAGACATTAGAAAGGTACAAAGTGTATCAGTATAAATAACAGCTGTTAATCCACCTAAAACGTAAAGAGTTATGATCTACTTGATAAATAATTCCACACTGATAATACGGCACTGAAAACCGACACTACCCCTGTCCTTTTGCACAAAAATTTGGGGGGATCTAGTCTGGACAGAATTTTCAGTATTTGCCAACAGCAAAGTACTCGGACCTCTGGTGTTCAGGATCTTCTTGATGTTAAAAGGGACTCTATTGTTGGCGCATTTGTACTGCAAATGTGAAAAGGCCCATAGCCATAACGCCAAATTTGGGTGTCCTGAAACGCCAAATAGTTGTCAGGCTTTCTCAGAGTAAACAAGCTTCAGGAAAAGTATGTTAGCAATATATAGCAACGAGGAAAACAAAAGAAATTGGTTTACGGGAATATAGTGTAGGTTGATTTGGACTGTACATCTCTTACCAGTGACCGTGCACAAGAACGTAATGAACAACATGACTAGAATGGCGAGGTAGAGATTCCATCCAAGGGCAAGACGTATAAATAAAGCTCCAGCGAACAAGTTCACCTAGAATACCAAATCATCAATAAGGCCAATTTACACGACACGATTCGTCGGCCCGATTTGAAATCCATTGTTTTTGCGCTCCAATTCATTTGATTGTCCTTTCAAAAAATCGGCCCGACACGAACAAATTTGTAGCCAATTTCTGCGAATCGGGCCGATTCTTCCTTTTCCCGAACAAACCTTGTAAAAATATCGGGCCGACAATCGTAGTGTGTAAATCAGCCTTTACAAAGGTTGATAAGTAAAATCGATCGGTTGTTTCTAGTGATCGTTAAGGGAACCACCCCTCCCTCAGTACTCCGTCATACGGGTATTAAAACCAATACTAAGCTACATTGCACATAAATAACCGTGAGGGAAGGCTTTCGCGCCATTTTTTAAAGCAAGGAGTCTTCTTTCAGGGGGCGCGTGCGTGCTCCAATATCGTTTCCCATCATCCATCTGTCTCATGAGTATTTCAAATAACGATCGATTATATGTATGTGCAACTACACGGATCGAGTAAAAGGAGCTGTGACAAGGGTGCAAAGAACAGTTATATGGAAGCTGAAAATACCGAAAACTTCTTGTTAAGAAGACCACATAATTAAAAATACAATCTGATTTAAAGCAAATCTCGCGAACTAGCCAAGGTCAATCTCTGCTAGCGTATTTGAATATAGGATCTGACTTTGTATCGGCGAGTGAAGAGGTTTGGCGGTTTTGCTCGTTAATGCATGATATTTTTACAGTAAATACATTTTTACTATTTTTCTAGGATTGAAATTGCGTATGAACATTGCTCAATTTATTTATGCTGGACTTCTGTGTGATCTTCTATATGGAAATTTTGTTACACAATTTTTATTTTGAAATAATTAGATTGCAGTATATTTTTCCAAAACTCCTCCCATCTCACGCCAAATAATATTAAGTCTTTTTTATGTGCTGCAAAGAAATCCAGCTTAATCACCCTTGTTGCAATGTTCTAGAAAGGAAAGTAGTGGTCAGGAATGTGACATCACAACTTGACTTACAGAAATCTTGGTGAAAACGTACATAAACAGAGACAGTGTTGACAGCCAAATCCTTAACCTTTGTCCGCCATATCTCTTATGAATGTACTCTGGGACTGTTGAAATCTGATAAAATATAAACGTCATAGCATGAAAAGAGGAAAGGCGAAAGAATTACGCGCTGCCGCTTCATCCTTAAGTTGGGAGTAAGTCTAAATATATTTTGTGGTGTACCACAGGGGACAGTATTGAGCCTTTACAATATTAATAAGTATATTGACGAATTTTCAATAGCTCCACATCTTTGAGAGAAAATTTTCCATTTGTTTTCTTTTTTGCTAATCCAATCAGGGAGGCAAGTAGCAAGATAGATTGCAATTCAAGGACACCGAAGCCAAGTATTAGTTGGTCAAATTGACACAGCCTTGTCAACAAGCACTTTCTTAATTATATAGCTACTGAAGAGTGAGTTACCTAGAATAGCTTATTGAATAGTTTAGAGGTCAACACTGGAATGAATATAGAAAACAAGACACTTCTATCCATCTAAAAAGTAATTATTCAAGTGCCAAAAAGATCCTCAAGAAAAAGAACAGTGTTGAATTAAACCTTGTACAGTCGTCCAACCTCTGGAAAAGTCATCATCTCTAATATAACGTACGATCAAGGAAAACGATGAACGTTATGGAATGTAAGATCCCCGATACAAAAATGGTCTCAAGAATTAAAGTAAATAGTTTGATTAAATGACGAGTATTAGAGAAGTTTCTTTGTTGGCAAAGTGTCCTTTTTCGTCCTATGGCCTTAAACCAAAAGCTGAGACGCTACAGGCATGAAAAGAGGAGTGAGTTTATAACCCTCTAGTGCTGATGGAAGGCCAGGGGCGGATCCAGGGAAGGTGTGTTGGGTGCGGACGCACCCCCCCCTTTTGAACGACGGTGAAAGATTTTCTCAAATATAAACATCAATCGTTTTTGGGTCGGAAAGGCTGTGGTTGTATTTGTGGCGGAAAAACCAGCACACCACGCGCGCCTGCTACTTTAATCGTTTTGGGGCCGGGAAGCCTGTGGTGGCGGGAAAAATCACACGCGCGCGTGCTTTGTAAGTTACCATCAAAAACGCACCCCCTCTTAAAAAAAGCTGGATCCGTCCCTGAAGGCTCAATCATCTGATCATGCTTTTGCTTGACTTGTTATTCATAATTCTATACTCGTTTTAGCCTGCCACGAATACATGTGAATACTCTATAAATAATGTAAATGATGCATTGTCTGCTGAAAATTAAGGATGACCAGTAAAAGGTTAGAGACGAAACTATTTCACTGAAACCTCTTCAATAACGAAAACTGTTCCAAACTTACCCCTCCTGCAATGTAGACCGGGACAAAAACGAAGCCAAAGAAAGGAAGTAATATAAGAGCCTGATTAGGGAAAAATGAAAACAAAATGATAATAAGCAAAATGAACAAAATAAATTTTGATGTTAAAAACAGGAAGAAACCTAGAAACGGGAGGACGACGCTAATGAAAGATAAGGGAATCAAGAGGGATGGTGGAGATGGAAGGGAAGTGAAGGGATGGAGTTTTAAACTTTTGCGTTGTCCCTCTTTAAACAAAGAGGACTTTAGCAGTTGAGTCAATGAGGATACAGAAAGTAACTGAGAGGGACGGAAGGTTGAAAATCGGAGGGGATGGAATCGGAAAGATGAAAAGAAACGAAGAAGAATGGGATGACTGTGGGAAAAGAGTTATAAAAAGGCGAGTACTTACACTACAGTTGTATGCAGCTACTCCAATTCCTGAGGCAGCTCCAGAGCCAGCCATACCAATGAAGTGCTCACTTCCTATGTTACTAGCAAAGACTGACGCGCCCACCTGTATGTATGAAGCATAGAAAGTGCGGTTTGATTGCTTTTTCTTCAGAACACAAATTAACTATTTTAATGAATGCGTTTTTAGTTGGAAAACTGAGGGAAATTTTTCGATGCGTTTATTCTTTCGTCTATGGGAAAGCAAATGTTTCGATGCATCAAGCCTTCCGTCGACCAACGGAGTTCTTTTAAGGTGCGAAAACAGAGGGGAAAAGATGAATTTTCATAGTTCTCTGGATTAGAGTGGACGTTACGTTTATCTCGTATGACGTTACGTTAATCTCGTATGACGTTACGTTAATCCCGTACGACGCTACGTTAATCCCATATAACGGTACGTTAATCCTGTATAACGTTACGTTAATCCCGTATAACGGTACGTTAATCCCGTACGACGTTACGCTAATCCCGTATGACGTTACGTTAATCCCGTATGGCGTTACGATAATCCCGTACGACGTTACGTTAATCCCGTATAACGGTACGTTAATCCGGTATCTCGGAAAACCTCTTGTTGCGGACCCTCCTGAACGAATGCTTCATTGTACTTACAGGTAGCCATGTCATAAATCGCCCAGCCAGGAAATAGCCATTCACTGTGTTACGACTGGACTTGACTGTAGCCTGTTAACAAAATGTGACTGAAGATAAGGACGACATCAATTTCACACAAGACAATTGATCAGAGAACGCTTCACGGGTTAAATAAAATCATTCTACAGGTCTAAGCTCACTCGGGATCATCAAACAAACTCGACAGTTTGCGTCAGTTGAAGAGAGCAAAACCTTCAGCTTCTGTTTTGTTTTGTTTTATTCTGAGAAGATGTACTTTGTTGGTTTGCATTCGCCTCTCAAGACAAACTGCTTTCAAATGAGCGCGTTTTCCTCCTCTGACTTTTTGTTGAAAATTAGCATTCTTGAGCTTCTCAATTATTTGTCCATTTACAGCCATTATATATCGATAACACGTGTAACCTCGATAACGGCTATATTTTCAAAGATAACGAAAGCAAACTACACCAATCACAAGTTCATGCAAAGACCTATAGTTAGCCCTATTTGAATGTCTGACAAAGAAGACTATGTACTTATTGACTGAGTAGGCGGAGGGCCGGGCGTAAAAATATTTGGCTCAAGGTCAGGGCCATACAGACTGAGAGAAATCTTCTGACCTAAGCACCACTCGTGGCAGTTTCCTTACGCAGTTTCTCAATGTGTGCGGCGGACTTTACTAGCGCACACGTCACAGAGTCAAATACGGGTCATATGATAATAACGGAAAAATATTTGAAAAACCAAATGTTGAAACAAGTGCTAAATTATGCTGATTCAATTAATTGTTTTCTATTGTTTAATTAGTGCCGATTTAATACTAGATAACGCAAGTCATTGCACGCTTTTAGAGTGATTTTCATCGGACTGTGAAATACGATTTTCAGCCCTCCTGACCGGGCTGAAATTTTTTCGCGATTACATGATAAAACCAGCCCGGGCTAGGTTTTGTCACCTCTTCAAAGCGCCTGTTCAATACACTTTCCGCTGCCACAATACAGCGTGGTTCAGGTTTTCAGCCCGGGCTGAAATGTTCAGTCGCGATTACATGAGAATTTTTAGCCCATTTCGTCGGGCTGAACCTTCCAGCCCGGTTAGCTTGACCCGGGCTGGAAATTTCCAACAAAATTTCTCCATGTAATCTCCACCTATTTCAAAAAAGGTTGTCGTACGAGAGGTCTCAAGCCTACGCGACAAGACCGAAAAGGACTATGGGTATCATGAAAAAAATCACTCTTTTTCAGGTTTGGTCTTGATTTTAGCTTCAGCAAGTGAAATTCTTTGGTGTTTGAGGTCAAGGCAAGCTATTTTGAGTTGTCGTTCGGCTGATTTATGTGGTTTTATTGCTTTAGTAATTTCTACCCATACTCCCTTTCGGGTGAGTCGCGTAAGCTTTTGCCGACAACATTAAATGAAATAGGTATATACATTTGTTGAGGAGACCGGGCTGAAAATCGTCATGTAATCGGGCCCTTAGAGTCGTCCACAAACCCGTGAAAAAATAGTACGCATAATATTCAGAAGTAGACTCTAAACCCATTGTCTTCGATTGTTCATTATCTACTAGTACTCAGTAATTAGCCAACTTTCTTCCACGAGTTCATTAGAATCACTCTATGATCGATGAGAAATAAAGGAGGCCACGTAGGATGCTAAGATTCCTCACCATAGGAGACACAACAGGAAACCCGAAGGGGCCGGTGTTTACATGACACTAGGATCATCCTAGCACTATGGGGTCATCCTAGCAGGCGAATCATCCTACCACATTTACTGCATTCTGTTTAGTAGGATGATCCTAGCACCCGAAGTGAAGACACAAATTTCCATGTAAACAGAATACAGTAAATGTATAGCAGGTAGGATGATTCGCCTGCTAGGATGATCCTATAGCGCTAGGATGATCCTAGTGTCATGTAAACACCCCCTTACTGCATTTTGTTTAGTAGAATGATCCTAGTACTCGAAGTGAAGACACAAATTTCCATGTAAACAGAATGCAGTAAATGTATAGCAAGTAGGATGATTCGTCTGCTAGGATGATCCTAGGTCTCCTAGTGCTTCACACTCAGTAGATTTTAACTATATCGAAGCTGCAAATCAAAGATTTGATCAAAAAAGGAGTCTTTACGGGGGTACGTGTACTGCACGTTTACGTAAAAATCATCGACTCAAAAACGTTTTGCACGACCAATAACTTACGTAGATTAGGTAATAATAATAATAATAATAATAATAATAATAATAATAATAATGTTTAAGGTTTATATACCGCAAATATCTATATGTATATAATCAAATGTGGTTGAAATGAACTGAAATGAAATGAAGTATAATCAAACATAAATGGATTAAGAATCCCAACTGGCGAGGAGGCGAACCAGTTGGCTACATTACAAGCATGGCCGAGAAACTGAATTTGAACTAATCGAAATCGGCACAAATTCAGTCTCAGCTAGTGGCCAGAGCGGGAATCGAACCTGGGACCGCCAGATTACGAGACCAACGCTCTGACCACTCGGCCATGCTGCCTCCTCATGGTATGTTTGTGGCGCTAGTGAAAACCATGCTTTAGCTCTATTTGGGAAGACACGCGACAAGAATATGAGCCAAATCTCTGACCCCTCTGCTATGTACAAGAACATTAGTACGAGCAATAACTTACGTATATCCCAATTGCAAGTATAACAACCAGATATAATATCACAACCACTATGTCCCAGAGCTCTAGTCCACGAGGCTGATATACGGCGTTGGCCATTTTGTAGAATGCGATGCAAAAGACTAAACTAGTCGGCGACTCTCGCTGGTTGTTTAGTCGCGGACAAAGCAATTCAATAGGTTGCTATCAATTGCTGGGTTTCAAACAGCTGTTGAATCTCATTATCTGCTTCAAATGGTGGTCAGTGTTTGACCACCATGTGCTCTCAACCAGAGAATATTCTATTGAAAACTTGTCTTTCAGCTGATGAAAATTCCAACGAGATTGAAAATGACGTCACATACATGAAACCCAAGAATAGATGTCATATCCCGCCCGTGCGAGCATGTATACAATTTGTCTGCGCATGTCTGTGTTTTGGGCTTGAAATTCATTTGCATATCGAATGCAAGACATTTTATGTTGACACAGAATATTTGGCTGGCTATCTCGTTCTTCAAAATTATGTTAAACCACCGAAATACTAAGACAACTAAAACATGAGCAGTGTACCTACCGCTAGTGCGCTGTGGATAATTATCCAAACTGAAGGCACTCCAGATGGGAAAATATCGCGCGTCAAAGTCAGTAGAAAGTTGTGAGAAGGACCAGACCTCCGCACTTTCGAGTAATATTGTGGGCGCTAAATTTATATGTAAGGTACGTTAAGCAGCGGAAGCCATTAACAACAAGTTACTGTGTAGATTAGACCCGATAAGGGTATTTTAGACTCCATCGATCGTTTAATAATTAGCCATGTTTACTGGAATGTCGCTGAAAATTCTTGCAATTCACTTTCAAAATTTTACATCTTAGACTGCGCCCCCCAGCAAATTTATTTAGTAATTCGCTTTTTCCACGTTTCTTTCTTGCAAAACTGAGCTTTTTTGGTCCAAACTCGTGGTCCCTACATGTGATCTAAAGCATTTTTGTGAACGTGTTTCCAAGCACGTTGTTTGCATGCAAATTTCAGCGATGAATTTTTTGCTCTTTTATAAAATATAAAACGCTGCTTCATACGGCACAAACTGTATGCCTCACCATGTATAAAAACAAGTCATTAACTTCTAGATAAATGTTGCAGATTATAAAATATAGGCTATACCGAAATATGTCAATTTTAACAAGGCTTGAACCCGGCTGTAAACATTGCTTGAAATCACATGGAGGGACCAGGAGTTTCCACC
Organism: Telmatactis stephensoni; assembly: GCA_029948255.1. Taxonomy (NCBI): domain Eukaryota; kingdom Metazoa; phylum Cnidaria; class Anthozoa; order Actiniaria; family Isophelliidae; genus Telmatactis; species Telmatactis stephensoni. The sequence continues at coordinate 212,918 of JALIZF010001451.1, read as the reverse complement.
AAGAAAGCTCTGTTTTATAAGAACGAAGCATGGAAAAAGCGTATTATTAAATAATTTTGCTGGGGGGCGCCGTCAAAGATGTAACATTTTCAGAATGAATTGCAAGAATTTTGCGCGAAAAAGTACGAGATTCCAGTAAACATGGCTAATTATTCAGCAATCAATGAAGTCCAGAGTACTCTTATTGGATCCAATTCACACAGTACCATGTTGGTAATGACATCCATTACTAGATTTACCTTATACATGAATTCAACGCCAGCATTATAACTCGAAAGTGCGGAGTTCTGGTCCTTCCCACAACTTTCTACTGACTTTGACGCGTGATATTTTCCCATCTGGAGTGCCTTCGATCTGGATAATTATCCACAGCGCACTAGCGGTAGGCAGACTGCTCATGTTTTAGTTGTCTCAGTATTTCGGTAGTTGAACATAATTTTGAAGAACGAGATAACCAGCCAAATATTCTGTGTCAACATAAAATTTCTTGCATTCGATATGCAAATGAATTTCAAGCCCAAAACACAGACATGCGCAGACAAATTGTATACATGCTGCCCGTGCGGAATTTAATTTTATCAGCTGAATTGTAAGTATTCAAAAGCATTCTTAATGGTTGACAGCTTCTGACCCCCATGTCAAACCGATTTTTTGCCCTCCAGCCAAACGCAGATAATTAGATTCAACAGCTGATTGATAGCAACCCATACGAGGGTTTACAGTATAAAACTTCGTGCACAGTACAAAATTCTGGAAGCTGATTGGTTCATCAGCGTGCATTAAACGGGCTTTACAGCATGATTTTCACGCTGGAATGAGCTACCAAGCCTCCCCCCCCCCCCCCTCAGGACTCACGTTACTGTAGCCCGTCCGAGTAGGTTTGCAAAAAATGGCGAACAATGTAATGGGGAGTCATCAAAGCGAAAAGAAATCACAGAAATTATGGAGTTTTCGGCATCCAAAAATGTTGAGAAGCAGACTATGTGGAACATTACTCTTATGAAAGGTAATTAATCTAGCCATATTTTTAATTTTATGTCAAAATAAAGCAGCTCGTAAGCTAATTTTTGCAACAAGCGCTATTTGATTTATCCGCGTTGAAGGACGTGCGCTGTCGTGCGCGGCCAAATGATCTAACCCTATTTTTTCCTTCAAACATAACCGTCAAAAATGTTGATTTTTATTTATTTATTTTTTCTAAATCCTTTTAAATAGTATTATAAAAATAAAGGCATTTTCGAGTCAGTTTTAAATTCATCATCTGGGCTCTCTAGATAAGAGCAATCAAAGAAAGTTGACGCACTTTTTCTGTATTTCTTTGGCTTTCTTGAAAAAGAAGAAACGCTAGAAGCAGCAATGTTCTATTCTCACTGCATAATTAATAGCTCAGAGTATAAATAAGCCTGCTCGATCTAGGAGTGGTCACTTCAAGATACGCCGGCACAACGTGAACTTTCGCTCTTTGCCATCATCGTCAACCGCCACCAGCTCTAATTCAAGATTCTTACTCTGAGTACTCTCAGCAGCCTCAACGTTCTCACCTTTCTACCAAGCTTGTCTAAACTTAACATGGCTAGCTAGCAGAGTTAGCGAGCACAACTGCACCAGCTCGCTTTGGTAAACGTATATCGAGGTAATTTAGTGTTTGCGACTCGGACATTTTCTCTTGGTTTGCCCGGGGTTTATTCCCAATTTTGCTAGTGGTCGTTTGTATTTGTAGCCGCTTCTAGGTTTTTCTCGTCCTAGTTTGCTGTAAGTTTGTTATTTTCGTTTTATCAGTCGGCCTGCCGGTTTGGGTAGACTTTCAATCGTTTCTATTCCTTTTTCATAATTGTTTCTTTGTGGTTTATTTTACGTTTTCTACACTGGCTTTCGTTGGCTAAAAATTTTAAGCTTTATATCATTAACCCAAACCGCGTTTATTGTATATTTTGTGTTACCTCGGCCAGTACTGCCATTAGCGTCCTACTTTGGTAATTTGCATTCGTCTTGCATGCTTTGTGTTACGCTTCGTAACTTCGGTCTTTGTTTCCAGTTAGTTCGTTAGTCGTAAAGTTATTTGTTTTATGCTTTGTTTATTTAGTGCTCTAATTATAAATCTACGTTTTAACTTCAATTAATCCGCATATTTGATGTGGCCTTAAGAGCCACGAGGTTTGAATTTTAAAGAATCGCACAGATAGAGGAGTACCGCTAGCGAAGGTGGCCAGGAGAGCCACGGGTTCACGAATTTTGGGAATTGCATTGATAGAGGAGTACTGCTAGCGAAGGTGGCCGGGCCACGGGTTCACGAATTTTGGGAATTGCATTGATAGAGGAGTACTGCTAGCGAAGGTGGCCAGAAGAGCCACGGGTTTGCGAATTTCATAGAATCGCACAGATAGAGGAGTACCGCTAGCGAAGGTGGCCGGGGGAGCCACGGGTTTGCGAATTTCATAGAATCGCACAGATAGAGGAGTACCGCTAGCGAAGGTGGCCGGGAGAGCCACGGGTTTGCGAATTTCATAGAATCGCACAGATAGAGGAGTACCGCTAGCGAAGGTGGCCGGGAGAGCCACGGGTTTGCGAATTTCAAAGAATCGCACAGATACAGGAGTACCGCTAGCGAAGGTGACCTAGAGAGCCACGGGGTGGCGAATTTAAAGAATTGCATTTATAGAGGAGTACCGCTAGCGAAGGTGGCTTGGAGAGCCACGGGTTTACGCATTTTGAAGCATTGTATTTACAGAGGGATACCGCTAAAAGAAACGAATACGTACCATAGCCATTGGTAGAATGTTTCCCCTTTTTTCATTCGGCCCATTTTAACCTCCCTATCCTTCCTCTCTGTTGACCTCGGGGGGGCTAGCTAAAGCTCTAATTCTGGACCTAGTTCAGAGCCTAGGGTCAACAGAGGGTGGGGTTCCCTTTCGTGCATCACAAGGTAAATTGAGCCTCTTATGTTGAGCATCGTTTATACAACTGTCTATCGTTTACAGGGCATACCGCCTTGTTTTCTTTCCCGGGGACCCTACCCTCTGTTGGCCCCTATGGCTACCTAAATTGCTACCTAAGTTCGTCATTCTAGAGAACCTCAGGATGCGAGGTCAATTTCTTGGAGACAAGTTGATGTTAAAAAGGTCTATACCTTCATAACAACCTTTTCCAGGTTGCATTTTTGGGTGCGAGGAATTTGCATTCGGGGTTTATAGGTGTTTATGAATCATCTCATTCCGTCTTTAATTCGCTGTAGTGGATCCTGCAGTAGTGTGTATAACATAGATATGGAATACATGGCAAGGTGATGGAATACGTTTTAATGCCATATCAAGATTTAAGATTATTGACTTCACAGATTAAAGTCCCATACTAATCCCTAGCAAAAACGTACATTTTTGAAAAAGTCGAGTATCAAAATGAGAGGAGATAGACAAGGAAAATTTGATATATTAGAGAAAGCATGCTGTGTTCCTTTTTTGAGTTTTAGAGGAACAGTTCTGCTAACGTGGATACACCGTCCGCTGTTTTCTGCTCGCAGCATTTCACTAAACGGTTAGTCTAATAATGTACTCGCCCATTCAAAGCTTATTACCCCAGATTGAAACTCGTGTTCTCCGGAAGGCTAGAATTTGGTCAGTAATAAACGCATTTGGTTCATAGCATATTTTGACCTTAAACACACATTGTGTCGTAATTTAAGGAACAAACGTCTCGTCACGACACATTTAAACTCAGCGAAGACAGCGCAAAATGTTCATGTCAAAGTAGTAGAATTTTTAGCAGGATTTACAGAGAGTGTATAGCAACAACTATATACGTTATATCCGGGATAGCACGCAAGAGATTTTGCTATCTTCTCTTTAGAATTCAAGCTTAGAATAGAGTACATGTCATATATATCCGTGAAATAAAACTTGATTTGTATTGGGCATCTCCGTCATTGCATGCCGCTATTATATACAAACTAGTTAATATCACTGAAGCAGAACAGTCAAACGAAAGACAAAACTGAAGCACATGCGGAAAAGGTTGAGAGGTACATTTAACTACGTTTCTGCGTTTGTTTTTTGTTTTGTTTGTTTTTTCTTTTTGTTGAATTTGTCTAAGCAAGGAATGAAGAAACGACAGTGACAAGTCATTGTGCAGGAAGGCCGCTTGAGGAATAAAATGAGATTACTTTCATTTTTGCTGACTTCTTGTGTCCGTATATAATTAAGAATAAAATGTCTTCGAAACTACAAGTTTTATTTGCGTCTTGTGCCGTTGTTTAGCTTCAAGAGCTTAATAAATGGAGTAGGAAACCATTTCATTTGCCTCTTGTCTCTTGTGTATTTTGCGTTTTGGGTCTTGATTTTTCAGCCCTGGAACAATAAAGTGTGGATAGAACAAAATTTGATTTGCTTCTTTGTCGTTATCTTAGACTTATAGATGTGTCTTGTGTCTTGACTTTTAGAAGGATTTATGCGCAAGAATAAAATGTATGCCCAACTTCATTTTCGCCTTTTGTATTTGTTTGCACCTATAGTTTACGCCTGGGTGAATTTCTTAGTTTGTCGATAACTAAATACTATTGTGCACTAATTGGTTAGTAATTCTTTCTCGGAATATATGGCGTGCACTCTAACTTAACACCGATCAATCTTATGGCATTAAATTTGTCTCTAGATCATAAACCAATTTAGCGGAAGCTCATCCAGTTATCATCCCGGCCTCCATTTTAGATTAATAATAGCCATTCTGTCCAAGGGAAGCCTCTTGTGCCTGTTTCTTGTACTGCCTCGCCACGACTTCAGCGCTCTCATGCAGGACGTAAGTGGGGACACTTTGGCCACTAGGTCGATCCGAGCAACTCGGATGTTATGTTGCTTCAGCTCTTCTTGCACTCTTTCCAAATTGACATACGGAGGGACCAAGCTCTGCGGGTTTCCTGCATCTTTCTACCAGGTGAAATGACGTCTTTACATGCTCATATTCTCAAGGTCATTTTCCAAATACCTCGTACGCGCATTCTCGCCGGGACAAAAGAAAGTGAGAAGACTCGAACGCGAAAGCTAGAAGGCCTTTTCACATTCTTATTTGCCTTTGTTAGGTTCAGTGAATAGTTTTCTCGGTTCTACATTCCACCTAGGTGCATCCGGTCTTGGAGTTACCGTTGCTGACTTTTACATTTTTGTTTATGATTCATCCGTCGAACGGATTTTTAATTTCGCGTGATAAGTCAGTTGGACCATGGGTGGGGAAATTTTTGTTCCTGCTTTAGGGTAGATTGGGCCTGTTGGCCGGGAAATTGGCGTTGTTTTTTTTTTGTTTTTTTGTTTATCAGTTTGAATCGCGTTTTTCTTCGTTTGTTGGTTCCCTTTTCCGGCCGCTACTCTACGTTTCACCTACTATCAGCAATATAGAAAGTCCTATTACAGATCGGTTTTCTTTGGACTTGATGTTCTAGCATTCTGGCCAACTCGGATTCCTTAAACGTTTCACCTGTTTGCAAATAGTTTGGTTTTGCGGCAAGCATAATTAACCCACCAGTAGTGGACTGCACATGGCTCTTTACGAAAAGCAATGTCTTGCTAGCCAGTTTAGCTGGACAAGAGCGGTCCGTACACGCCCACTTGTTGTGAGTGGTGGTTTCTAAGAGTAATTTCTCTACTTTTGGCGTCAGTCTTACGAGTACCCTTGATAATTTGAGACACTATGAATCTTATTTCCAATTCTAGTTCAATTGGTATTATTACTGTTTGCATTTGGCAGACTGCTAACGATGCAGTGATAACTGGCAAATTAAAGAGGAGAGAGTGCTGGTTGCGAGTGCGGATTTTCGGAGTTGGAATCTGAGTAATGGAGAGAGTAGTGGGAAGTTAGTAGGTAATATATGTTTGATCAATGAAGACTGGGGCTAATCCACGCCCCCAACGGAGATTGAACCTACAATTTCAGATTACTGGTCCGATGCCCTAACTACTAAGCTGTGGAAGGCCCTAGTAGCAAGCAGGTCGGCTAATCGTTGATAACTCGAGCGGTTCAGATTATGGGAATCTTCTGTAGGAAAGTGGGAAGTTCTTAGGCGGTGATTGTTTTAGTCCATTTGGGCTGTGGCCCTGATAAACGTATGCATGGTGTATTGGTGAGGGCAGGAGCGGACTCCTCCCATAACTTAATTATACGATGAGTTAATGAGTATGCAGTGAGGATATATTACTATTCTCACTGCATAATTAATTAGCTCAGAGTATAAATAAGCCTGCTCGATCTAGGAGTGGTCACTTCAAGATACGCCGGCACAAAGTGAACTTTCGCGACCCCACCCACCTCCCCTGGTGGCGGTTGACCAGTCTATGCACTAGTTTTGAGTTGTGTTTTGCTAAGTGTTGGCCTCAAGCCGAAGGAGCCTAGCTCTAGATTCCTAATCAACGCTAGTGTGGCATGGACCAGAACCATTGAATGTTGAAGTCGATTTGCTTGTTATGTGTGCAGCCTTTGTCTTCCTCCAGTGTCCCCCAAATCATTGAAGGGATTGCCTCTATTAAGACAATAGCCTTTTCCCGTTATCCTCGACTCTAAGATTTTCTTAATGCATGGCCATTTTCAACCAACCATTGCAAACACAGCCAATATAGCTACCAATTTGCTATGTACCCTACATAGAATTTCTATTGCCTTTTAACCCCAAAAGTTATCCCTAAGAGGGAATAAGTTATTGAATTCGACTAGACATTGTGCTCCTCGAAAATAACAGCAATTTCGTCATATTTCAACCAGAAACGTTTTCGTTTAGTTATACCTTCTTTGCAGCATAAATTACAGTAGGGAAGCGTTTTCTTTACAATCTATGATCAACCCGCAGTCCAAGTCTCCAACGAGGGAGGTTGTTAGGCAATAGTGGTTGATGCTGTAGATTAGGTTTCCGACTACAAGTTTTATCTAATTCGGAACTCATGGGCATCCTTTTTCGGCCGTTTTTAAAAAAAAATTAAAAAAATTAAAAAAAATATATAATAAAAATCTGTCCCACAGGAGAATACGGCGGTTCATTACACAAACCCGGAATTTCACCAAGCAAAACAAACTCAAAACTGACTTGCCAATATCCTTATTACATGCTTATTACCTCATCAGTCGCGGACTCCTCCCATAACTTAATTATACGATGAGTTAATGAGTATGCAGTGAGGATATATTACTATTCTGCCGGATCATTCTTTGCGGAGAATGAAAATATACATTAATTAAACTGTCGTTATCTGACAAATTGTCCGCATCAATGCAGAATTCAATTTTCAATTGTCCTTCTGTCGAGTAGAACGAAAGAATTAAACATGTAATTGGATGTCTTGTCTCGAGAAACAAAAACAAAAATCTTTGTCCGACTGCAAATTAGGCATATTTGTGGTCCTCGTGAAAACCATGCTTAGTATTATTTGGAAAGACACGCGACAAGAATATGAGCCAAATCTCTGACCCCCGTGCTGTGTACAAGAACATTTGTACGAGCAATAACTTACGTATATCCCAATTGCAAGTATAACAACCAGATATAATATCACAACCACTATGTCCCAGAGTTCTAGTCCACGAGGCTGATATACGGCGTTGGCCATTTTGTAAAATGCGATGAAAAGGCTAAACTAGTCGGCGACTCTCGCTGGTTGTTTAGTCGCGGACAAAGCACTTCAATAGAGTTATTCCGTGTTAGACGCTTTTGATACTGTTGAGATGTAAATGTGCAAATGTCATCCTTGGGCATGCAAATTACGCTTGAACTTTTACGCATCAAAAAAGTAAACAATTCCAAGCATTCAGTTTACTTGGCCGAAAACCTTACTTTTACGACTCGGAAAAAACTTTTTTTCTTTTTGAGCTCATACTGTCGACACATTCAATAACTGTTCGTTTAGAAAAGTAGAACAAAATTACGTCGCACGATTTTGAGAAATATGAATTTAGGTCAAGTTGATAGAGGTGCGCCTTCTTATCTTTTGTTTATCATTTCACTTTTCTTTATAAAAAGCTAGAAAACTTAAGATTCCCTCGATTAATTTTCTATATTAATTAACTTCAATAGCAGCGTTTTGACCAAGTTGTTTCTTAATCCTGCACATGCATTTCATGGTTATTGAAGCATTGTAAGATATCCAACATAAATTATAGAAACGTAAATTTTTAGGCCGCTTACTTCGGGTTAACGTTGTTTTGGTCGTCAAGCATCTCCTTTGTCCAGTTTTTCCCAAAACTTGTAAATTCCAATTCATTATTCATAAAAGCGGCCTAAAAATTTACGTTTTTATAATTTATTTTGGATATCTTACAACTGAATGCTTCAATGGCCATGTAATATGTAGGATTAAGAAACAACTTGATAAAAACGCTGATACTGAAGTTAAAAAAAGAAATACGACGTATAGTGCGACGCGTCTAACCATGGCCACATGCACCAAATTTAATTTTTTTTAATTAATTAATCAGTGAACGAGAATTTGTACTTTATTTCTGTGAAGTTTCTAGGGTTTCACGGTGAATGTTTAAGTGCTTAACGACGTTTCGACGATCCTTGGGTCGTCATCTTAAGGTCTGTCTCTTAATCTTGAATATTCTTGTTAGAAGTCCTCTCCATGGGTCAATGTGTGCGAATTGGTTGTGATCTTTTGTTATGCATTGTTTCTTCAGTCTCAATGGACTCCAGGAATTTTCTTTTTCTTTTTTCTTTTTAAATTCCTGGATGCCATTGAGACTGAAAAAACAATGCATAACAAAAGAACATCTCTCAACCAATTCGCACCCATTGACCCATGGAAATGACTTCTGAAAAGAATATTCAAGAAAAACAGACAGACCTGAAGAAGACGACCCAAGGATCGTCGAAACGTCGTTAGACACTTAAACATTCACCGTGAAACCCTAGAAACTTCACAGAAATTATGAACACACGGCGAACACAAAGCTTCAGATCACTGAGAATTTGTACATTGTCACGTGAGGTCCAAGTCGTGTCAACAAAGATTAATTTAGTCGAATTACCGTAGGTAAATCGACTCATAAAACAGCAGTGCTAAAGTTTCCGTAGATGCAGCAAAATGCACAATAGAAACCACTTGGCGGTGATTTCATTGGTTAAAGCAGACCACGTGGTCCAAGCTACAAAGCATTACATCATCTAGAGTAATACATGTGGTCGTCGACGAAGCGATAGCGCCATTTCTGTTCTCTACCTATATAACATCAGACAATTTTTGAGGATATTGTGTGGTGAATCGCTCTCCTCTTAATTGTTTTATTGACAACTACTCTGAAGATTGAAAGGCACATTGGAAATATCCTAACGAACAAGACAGTAGCCACATGCATATTGGAACCTAGTCCAGACCCAGGCCTCTTTTTACCCCGCTACGCTTCGGTAAAACAGAGTCCAGAAGAACTTGCATGCGCATGCGTTAAATGAACCAATCAGACACTGTAAAATTTTGGTGTGATCGACCTGGTTACAAGGCCTTTTAACAAGTCATACCTGATACAGGGCTTGGATTTGCATGCTCCAATTTGGGTAAAAACGTGTGCTTCGTACAAGTGAAGGCATACTTAACTGCTTCGATGAATTCGTTTTCAAAATGAGCCCCATATAGCTGATTTGATCCAGCTAAACTTCAACGATAGCTTTGTAACCAGGTCACACCAAAATTTTACAGTGTCTCATTGGTTCATGTAACGCATGTGCATGCAAGTTCTTCTGGACTCTGTTTTACCGAAGCGGAGCGGGGTAAAAAGAGGCCTGGGTCTGGACTAATTGGAACCCTTCGAAGACAAAGTAAAACCATTTGCACAGGAAAGAAATATTTAGGCTTGTGCCATTGACTACGAAGATAAGTTTTTGTCTATACTTTCTTTTGCTTAATATTGTTAAAAAGGTTCTTTACATGTAATGGTCTAATCTTCGTTCAAACAGCAGTATTTCTAAAGGGAGCGTGTTCTAGTCAACACAGACAAAAACCTATTTACAAAATGATTGCCGGTGATGTATTTGGACAAATATTATCTGTAATTGTTTATGGTGGTAATAAAGACCTGATTTCAATGATAAATGATTCTAGTTTTTGAAGAATGTCGATCAAAGTCACAGGGGCGGCGGAACCGGGGGGGCCGAGGGGGCACCGGGCCCCCCCACTAAATGTTTTGGAGGGGCCTGGCCCCCCACAAAATATTGGTTCACATGAAACATAAATGCATGAAATTCGATTTCTATTACTGTTACTAACTTATTGTTGTGATTTCCCATGTATTTTTTCTAATATATGCCATGCAATACACTATATATATGGCTTCGACACACCATAAATTCATCCAGGAGAATCTAGGAGCTATTTGCCTGTGTCGTAAGAAAATGCGAGTTGACTGGGCTCTAGTACTTTCTTTCTCCTGTGATTCCTCGTGGTGTAGTAGTCGCTGTACTTACTGAATGCCTACGTACAAGTTAAGGTGTGACGAACTTGACTTTATACTTAAAGTTGCTGAAGAGTTTATCGCGTTCAACCAACGAAGACAAAACTTTTTTGGAAGTTTTCCTAAATTAGACTTGATCATGAGGCTTGATCATAAAACTTGATAATCGAATAGACTGACACTATTATGTATACACCATGTATAGACATTTTATCGCATTGAACTATTGTTCTTGTATTTTGTCGTTGTCCTATCGCGTATTATTAGTATTATTATATATAATTTCGAGCGGTTTCGGCTTTCTCCGTCATTGTTTTATGACGCACGTGTCTGCAATCAAACTAAACAGCGGTCATTACAGCATAACGTAAAATATGATATTGCAGTGCCCCCCCAAAGATTTTCAGCTTCCGCCGCCCCTGAAAGAGCGGCTTCAGCGCGCGCCTTCAGAAATAAAAGTATGTAGTTATGATTTCGTCCTTTTACAATCTTATCAAGATTTAGTTTTAATGACATAGAGGTGAGGGCAAAGGGCATTCAAGGACGTGAAAAACAAGATGACGATTTTTATCAGAAGTATATGAAGTATACAATCTCGATATACGTACGTATACGAAGTTAGTCCAGACCCAGGCCTCTTTTTACCCCGCTCCGCTTCGGTAAAACAGAGTTCTGTTTTACCGAAGCGGAGCGGGGTAAAAAGAGGCCTGGGTCTGGACTAATACGAAGTATAAGCAAGATACAATCTCCTTCCAACACCCTTCTGTCGGAGACTCTGGGAAACCCTATACAGTCTCGCAATTTCATTGGACATGGGAAGTTTCGATAAGAAGCTTAAGGTGACTCAATAGAAATTCCGGAGGCATTCGGCCTTGACAAACTTTTGGTCACAACTTTTTAGGATCGCGTTCAATTTCAATAGCTTTTTAGGAACTTTTACTCCAATTATCCACCTACACATTGGCTTTAAGCGATTTTGTTGAAGAGAACTATTTTGGGAGTAATTTCAACAAAACCTGAACCCACCGTTTAGAAATGACCCACTCTAAATCAAAATTTTGTTGGTATAAATGGAGGAAACACTGGGAATCAAACTACAATGAATCAAACTTCAAGCTGAGTGAGTTTCACAAAAATCGTCGGAATAGAAATGCGAGAACGATTGGCCGCCAAAAGTGTACCCTAAAAGTGTTCTGAAATCATCATGAATCTTAAAGCACCCCTTGTGCTCTCAGAATAACAACCACGAACCTCAAATGACAACAAAAAGGTAACTTAATGTCTGCCTAATAAAAGTGTAAAACTGATCGCCCACAGGACGCGCGAGCCGTTAAAAAATATAAGCAATGTTTATAATGTTTATAAAACACTGAAAATGGTCAAAAAGTTTGGACGCACTTTAATGCTAGAATTGGGAAAATTCTGTGGCGAAGCTGCTGTTTTAAAGCTAGAAACAATAAATTCAAGGTTTCATAAAACGACGGTACTGAGTTTTGTTTTTGTACACAACATAGATCTGGAGAAATAAATTTTATAAAGTACGATATGCTGCACAAACGCTTGAAACCAGATTTCTTGCGCTTTTGTTTTGAATGCAAATGAGCTGCAATTCAAGAATTTACATCTTTGTCAGGGGAGTGCCTTGGGAGATGAGGTGGCCGTAAATTCATCCTTTATTCAATTTTCTAAAGCCGATTCAGTGATGCTTTCATAAACACGGCCACCTCATCTCCCATGACTAACTAATGCCCACCCTCCTGACAAAGGTTTGCATTCTTGAATTGCAGCTCATTTGCATTCAAAACAAAAGCGCAAGAAATCTGGTTTCAAGCGTTTGTGCAGCATATCGTACTTTATAAAATTTATTTCTCCAGATCTATATGTTGTGTACAAAAACAAAACTCAGTACCGTCGTTTCATGAAACCTTGAATTTATTGTTTCTAGCTTTAAAACAGCAGCTTCGCCACAGAATTTTTCCAATTCTAGCAGTAAAGTGCGTCCAAACTTTTTGATCATTTTCAGTGTTTTATAAACATTGTAAACATTGCTTATATTTTTTAACGGCTTGTCCATCCTGTGGGCGATCGGTTTAGCACTTTTATTAGGCAGACATTAAGTTACCTTTTTGTTGTCATTTGAGGTTCGTGGTTGTTATTCTCAGAGTACAAGGGGTGCTTTAAGATTCATGATGATTTCAGAACACTTTTAGGGTACACTTTTGGCAGCCAATCGTCCTCGCATTTCTATTCCGACGATTTTTGTGAAACTCACTCAGCTTGAAGTTTGATTCATTGTAGTTTGATTCCCTGTGTTTCATACCAACAAAATTTTGATTTAGAGTGGGTCATTTCTAAACGGTGGGTTCAGGTTTTGTTGGAATTACTCCAAAAATAGTTCTCTTCAATAAAATCGCTTAAGGCCAATATGTAGCTGGATAATTGGAGTAAAAGTTCCTAAAAAGCTATTGAAATTGAACGCGATCCTAAAAAGTTGTGACCAAAAGTTTGTCAAGGCCGAATGCCTCTTGAATTTCTATTGAGTCACCTTAATCAACCTGCCAATAGCGGAGATAACTCGTGGACTGAGCTATATGTGGAGAGCGGAAGCCCATGAAGCATTGAGAGCTGAATGTTACTCCCCATTTAGTATTTTTTTATTTCCATGAAGTGTCTTTTGTGTAATCCTTAGCTTAGTAGCAATTTCAAGACATTTTTCAATGAATAACACGCGTACGTTTATATGGAGCGTAAACTCCAACAACCAGTGGTTGCCTGTGTTGCAAATCTTTTTATCTTGTAAAAAAAACCCAAACCTTAATTATATATATTTTAAATTATTATATGTAGCTGTATTGTAATTATTATTGTCATGTGTATATATATGTATATAATATTTATTTAAAGGAAAATATGAGTGTGTAAATAAATAAAAGTCTAAAAAAAAGTCTAAGTCTAAAAGTCTAGCTTGCATCAGGCTCGTTGTAGCGTGACGGCCAAAGTCTGACTTCATTGCTGAAGACGTATAACTAATATAAAAATTAGGTACTACCTAATAGCGGAGCTCCCATTTAAATATAATAATAATTTTAAATACTTTGTTTTATTTTGACGTTTTTGATTCAAATGAATTGGGCTTGCTGTGGTAATAGGCAAACAAATATTGCATTTTGTTGTAAAAGTTGAAATAAAGACTATAGATCAAGCTTTATTTCTTGCCCTTCAGTCTCCTGAGAATTATAAGGCTTTCAACTCAGTGACCATAGTGATATTTGTTCAGATATTTGTGTCAGATTTTATAATTGACTTAGTAGTAGTGCTTCATAATTCTCAGAAATAGGATGCAAAAATCCCTCAAACTGATTTCATTCACATAAATACTGAACCTTATTCAACATCCTTCAATTAAACAATTAGACATTGCAGAAAATTATATTTAGATTTTTCTGTCTTGACAGTATTGTGGCATCTTGGTTTTTTTTTATTATGTAGAGTAGAATGACACTGATAAATAGTTGTCTTTACACGAAACAAGAATTCTCTCTTCCAGGTTACACTAATCATGACTTGAGATGAAATTGTAAAACAACTCAAAACAACTACTACCTAAAAGCAAAGCTCCAATTTCAATTTTAATTTTTTTATGTTCTTGATTCAAATGAATTGGGCTTCCTGTGGTAATTGAAAAAGTTGAAATGAAGATTATTTAAAAAGCATTTTTAAAATAAGTTTTGGTTTTGGTTTGTATATTGTATGGGCTTGTATGCTCAGTGACCTTTGTTACAGTAAATTTTAATATTCAGATTCACTGTCAGATTTCATAACTGACTTTGTAAGGGTTCATAATTTTCAGAAATAGAAAGCAAAATCTCCAAAACATTTTTTTAAATTGATACAAGTAATTAAACCTTTTCGACATCCTGAATATTACAGAACATATATTGATTTGTCTGTCTTCACTATATTTGTGACATCTTGTTTTTTGTGGTTGTTGTTGTTATTTTGTTTTGTTATTTAATGTAGAAAAGAATGACACACTAGCTAGGCGAATACTTGTCTCCCACTTTTCTCTTCCAGATTACACTGATAATACAATTTAAAGTGATTATAAAAACAGCTAATTGAAATAACAAGAAAACAAGGAATTAAGCATTTTCAGTCTGTATTTAAGGCTTCACAGGGCTCACTGAGCAACTTCATCCAGATGAATAAAGTATAATTTAAACAATTCTAGTTTGCATGGCAAAATTCCTTCTTTTTTTCCTGTCAATTGTTTAATTAAATTCCAGACCAAAACTTGAGCTGTATTTACACATTAGTGGGGTTGAAATAAGTTCAAAATCAATTTTTTTTACTAATTTTATTATTAAGCTTATTAGAACTAGTGCAAAAAGTTCACCGTAAAACAAAATGTCGTTGTACATTTCATGTAAGGCTTGATCGAATGTTTCTTTAAACTTGGCCACAGTTCAACGTGCATAAAAGGTTTTTTTTAAGTCATCAATCCCAAATCAAAGATAAAAGATCAAATATAGGTACAAGAGACTTTTTGATATCATTTTCTGGCCAGGGTCTTTACCTTGAAGTGCTTTCCTTGTTGTCTTTTCGAAGCATACTGGTCCTTGTTTCACGCTCAATGCAGACGATTCTTGATTTATTTCCAACTTTGGCTAGATTTTTAAGCAGCTTTACTGAAGGCATCTTCACGAAACGAAGAATACACGATCCTCAATGACTTATTCATTATGAGGAATTTTTTTAAACTACGAATCCAACTAAAAAGTCGTCCAACTTTGAAAATATCCTCTGTGTCTTTCGTCTTTCGAGCAGTTTTTGAAACGACACCAGGCCCGAAAAAAATTCAAACGTACGGTTTTTTTCGCTTTAACCTGTCAAGATTGGCACAGATTAATGTTCATCAAAATCGCTAAATTTTTACGAGGTTTCGAGAATACTATTTTTAAGCTTTGCAAGTTAAAACTGCAAGGAAACTTGTAAATTTTCAGTTTTCAAAGTGTCAGCGCGCGTCAAGTTGGCGCCAAAAAGCAATCAGCCAATCAGCATCGCGATGTACACGGACGTATGTACGTATGTACGGACGTATGTATGTATGTATGTACGGACGGACGTACAGCCGTTGGGCTCCCTGTGTGTCCATGAAAAATCAACTCGATGGGTTACCATTTTTTCTTAGGTATGGTGCTCCGCTCGCGCGGGCCTTCGGCCCGCGCGGGAGCTCCGCTATAAACTGATAACTAGCCGTTTCTAACAGAAAACGAAATGCTCTGAGCCTAGAACAAACATATGTTTTTCAACCCCAGCCCCATATTAGCTGATAAGGCAATCGGCGCACTATATGCTATATGGTCTCCCCAAAGTTTTTCGGAGCATTACAGTTGAGTGCAGAAGTACGAACAGCTAGAAATTAGCCTTTCAAAATTATCTATTTGTCCAAGACAATACATCGACAATAGAAGTAGGAGACATGCGCAGATGTTATCACTTGCTGCTGAATCTTTTGGTATCAGTATATTTGAAAAAAGTTCATTTTGTGATTGCCAATTGACCAACCTCAAAGGACCTCGAAAGAGGTATACTAAAGTTCTTCATAAGAAGTAATACTACGCGAAGGTGGAAGACTTGTTGCTGTTCACAATCATTGTAAAAGTGTAAAAAATTCGGAATTCATTCAAATCGCGTAATTTTTTAGAAATTAGAAATACTCAAACTTTTCGTCAAAATGGGAAATAACAGGGGGTGCACTTTAAGCAGTGGAAGCCACTACAGACACGTTACTGTGTGAATTGGATCCGATTAGGATCCCCGGGGGAGGGGGGTGGGGGGGGACTCCGTTCGTAAATGGACGGGGATGCTCGTCGTACCTTTTAGGGGTCAAAATCTGCAATCTGGTACCTTTAAGAGTGTCTCAGAGCTAAGCATTTTCTATGAATACAGAGCGGTATTTCATGGATTTGCTATGAATACAGAGCGGTATTTCATAAAATATATTAGCCAATCAGATTGCTCAAAATTTGAATTCAGCCAATGAAATTCAATATGTTTTGAATGTATAATTAGCTAAGAAATGAGCGGGAAACCGCTAGCGCGTTTGCATCGTGAAGTTCAACTACTTCAAATGCGATTTCTTCTCTCTCAGAAGAAAATATTGATGCATTTATAGAGGCACAAAGAAAATATTGATGCATTTATAGAGGCACAAAGAACCCAAGAACACAAAAGAAGACTGAGGTGGACACTAAGAAGGTTTTGGACTTTATCATTTCACAAGCTCCGTACTGCAAAGAGAGTCCAACTGAAGCACTACAACCAGAACGCTTGAACATTCTTGTTAAACATTTTCTATTGGAAATTCGCAAATATGATGGATTTGAATACGAACCAAATACTCTAGCGTCTTACAGAAACTCCACTGGCCGATATTTGAGAGGGAAAAACTACCCAAAGCTCATCGAGAAGTGCTCAGTCAAGCAAAGAGAAAACTGATAATTAACGGCTTCGCTAAGATGGGTTGGGGGGAAAATTAACCAAACGCACGAAAATGTTTGACAGAGGATTTTTCCAATAAAAATATGCTGGCGTCATGATCTCTTTAGTAAAGCGTAATTTTTGGCTAAAATGTGTAATAGTTATAGGATAATATGGTTATTTGATGTTTTTTTATGGAATACTGGTGAACATTTCACTCGAAATTTATGTTATTTTGTATACAACTCGCCTAAAGGCTCGTAAATTTCTCATGAAATATTCACCCGTATTCCATAGAAAACCATCAATATATAACCACTAAATATCGCCTAATATCGCCCAAGATCGCTCAATATCGCCCAAGAGCGCCAACTCGAAATGGCTAAAATTTCCCAATATCGCCTAAAATAACGGCGATTTTAGGGCCCGGGGTAGGCCTTTGTAATATGGGTATTTAACCTCGAATTTTTAAATTTAGTTAATCACATTCAACGAAAAAGCAGGCGAAAAAATCGCTAAAATGGCTGATATTTGTTTTTCTCTTTAGTGTTTCTCAAACTTAAAATAATACGTTGACCCACTGTGTTTTTTCATTTTTTATTCAAGGCAGTTGGTACTTCGGAGCAGCCCAGTCGATGAAGTGAGCCTCAAAATTTCAACCAAAACTGCATTGAAATGAGAGTATTTCCCGAATAAACTATCCCAGATAGCGAACAAACACCCTTGACAACTACCATGAGATTGCAGAAGCACCAAAGACGATATAAATAGAGGAAAAAAGGACTAAAGAACTAAAATCAAGCAGCCATATCAGGCGCTAATATATGCAAAGAAAGAAGCTATCTCTTAATTTCCTAAATGCCTTAGATGTCTTAGATACACTCGATTGCAGAAAGATTGTAGTCTGCAAATACACAAATATACAAATATCTAATGAGATGCAAAACCCAAAATACTGCTTAAATCGGCATTGCTTGCATGCAGTGATTGTCAAAATATATTTTTAGTCTTTCTAAACTCTAGCAGATATTCAAGAACTATATTTTGGGTGTTGTGATCGCGTATTTACAAATTGCATCTCATTAAATATACTGAATAAATTAGATATTTGTGCAAATGTAGACTACAACCTTTCTGCAATCGAGTGTATATATACTTTTATATATCTAAAATTTGCAGAGTTTTTGCAAATCGCTGTATACTAAGTAGATTTTAGATATATAGGTACCATTCGTTATATCGAAACCGGATTCAAATCCATCGTTTAGGAATTCGAATGCGATACTGAGTCTACGTATGTTGCTTATGCTTGTGCGGCCACTAGTGAAAACCAGGCTTTATTATTATCTATTATTCATTATTATTATCTATATTATTATTATTATCAATTATATATCTGGGAACACAACGCGATAATAATGAGCCAAATCTCTGACCCCTCTGCTATGTACAAGAACATTTGTACGAGCAATAACTTACGTATATCCCAATTGCAAGTATAACAACCACATACAATATCACAACCACTATGTCCCAGAGTTCTAGTCCACGAGGCTGATATACGTTGGCCATTTCTTTCACGTTGAGAACACTCAATGGCAGGGTTAATAGAGGGGACAGCAGCAAGTGATAACGTTGCGAGTATGCGCGGTCCGCTGAACGGAATTCATGTGATCGCTGGAGCATGCAATGAAAATGGCGGCTCTATTAAAATTCGCTATCGTTCTTCTGCTTATTCTTTGTTGTTTTCTGTTTGTTGAGGGCAGGAAAGACAAGTTTTTCTTCTTACTTTCATAAAAGTTATAACCATCTCGCAAAACCGATACTCAACTTTAGTATTTGAATGCAGTAAAGCCGAAAATATTTCGAAAATGTTTGGTTTGCGCAGTACACGTTACAAATATAAAGCTAAACCGAGTTTTATGCCACATTTAATAAACACAAACACGGAAAAGGAACTTCAAGTGATGACTGTTTTAATGCTTTTATCACTTAAAAATGCTTCAGAAGGTCTACACGTACAATTTAAATCAATTTGTATTCATATAAACTGCAATAGTATTTCTTATTACTGTAATACTTGTGTACCTGTTATGATTAACAAATTTTGTTCAAATTGTGGAGCTAAAGAAAAAGAGATTTTCAACAGGTTATCATCTAAAAACAACATAAACTTTAATATTTCAAATGCAACTTCAAACAGCTGCTAGATCAGTACATCAATACACACTAAGCAGACTTGACACCATTAAACTATGCACACCCACTAAATAATCCTACACATGTAAATGATACACACCCAAATATATGTGTACAGATACTACTGAAATAGTTCAAGAACAAAAAATGTTGTGTTTGGCTGTGATCCTTTTACATATCATAGCCTGGAAGTTATTGATATCACTTCACTAATAGCATCTAATAAACACCATCTCCAAATACTGGACTATGCATATGAGCTGGCTTGTTTGAGTTGCTAGGAAACCCTCATGTATAGTGGTTGCAAATCTATGAGAATAATGGAAAAGATGGCAATTTAGTTGACTTTATCACCTCTCATTATAGTGGACACCCTTTGGATTGTCATTTAGTTTCCGTAATAGCAAGGGTCTATAAATATATACAAGAGTGGGGTGCCTGCAACAGACTGTACACTTCTTAACTTACCTAGTAATTAAGTTAGGAAGTGCCCAGTACGTGTGTTGGCAAACAGACATAAACACACAATCCATTTAACTTTTTTCAAAAGTTCTGGCTGTTAAATTTCAGGATAAATATAATTAACATGCTTAGCTAGCATCTTGATGTTAGGTCTGATCCCTCCTTCAATGCAGATCTATCTTATCTTGAAGGTTTTACAATATTATAATTATAAGATTCATTGTTGTATGCATATACATGAGTAAAATTGTAAAGTTGGCATCCAGAAAAAATAGCTCAACTGTAAAGGACACTTAGGACCTCTCTTTTCTGACTGATTTCTCAAACTCCCGAAAATAATTCATGCTCAATGCTCAATAACAGCCTCAAAAGAAGCAAAGTGTTGACATGTGACTGAAGATTAATTTAGGCTTAATTTTGACCAGCATGAAATTTGCTTGTACATTACACATTGCTAAATACCATCAAAATTCTCAAACTTCCCCCCTAAAAGATAATCGTTTGAAGTCGTTATTCAACTTCACCAACAGTGGCAATATCATTTTTCGAGACTTTAGGTGGGATATATCTTGGGGTGTAACAAATAATCACTGTCAAAATCACACAAAAATGGGATTTCAGAGGAATAACTCCGATCGAGTTTGCTGTTATTTTAAAATAAAAGCTTTTGATCCTTATTTTTAACTACCCACAAGAAATACTGATGCATAAAGACCTACCTTTTTGGTACACTGTCCTAAAATTCATTGTTGATAGCTCCAGGGCCATTCAGAATTTCCATGAACACATGTCAACAAACCACTTCTTCCACACTTCAGTCAACCAAACCAAGTGAGAAATTTAGCAAAATTTAGCAGGAAAAAAGATACCTTTTTTATACAGACAGCTTTAAAAAGACTCCATAAATATTTTGGGTGGATAATAAGTGTTCATGGAAGTACGAATAGCTTGAAATAATCCTTTCAAACTGCCACATTTCACTAGTTTCGTGCCGCCATTACGAGTTTCGCTAGAACGCGCACTGAAGTTTGACGCATGCGCAGATATTATCACTTGCTGCTAGAGGGGACTACATAAAACCTTTACGAGCTTAACTGTCAATAGTCATTCTGGTTGGGTGGTCGCACGCAAAGAATTTCATACAATTGTTTAGATTGGGCGATAGAACAAAACAATACTGTATCGTTGAATGCACGAAAATATTATTAGCATAATCACTTTATCGTCAACTGCGCCGTGGCAGGTTCTCGCTCTCTTATCTTTCGTTGAACGTCGAGAACAACTAGCCCTCGGGCCGTTAACTTGTGTACCATTGGTTTAGTCTTGTACTCTTTCTCTTTTCAATTTCTAGCTTGTTTCCAAATTTTGGCAGATGTACTAACTTGTAGTTGACTGGAAGCAAATGCAATGAGGAGGTACCCATTAGCGTCACAAGGAAGATTTTTCGATAATCTGAAATGTGTACTATTTATTTCATAAAATGATAGATATCGATGCGAAATAACGTAATTACAACTTTGTCTGTTTTTGTGATAAGTAATCTGTATTTGACATAGCTATGTTATAGCATTTTTGCACAAAGCTATAACATATAGAGTGATGGCACTTAATCCGCGAAACAAAATCTAATAGTCAATGTCTAATAGTCTGATCAAAACAAAAGTAAACAATGGAAATAGTGTCTACTAATCTTTAGACTAATACCTATTTCACGGATTAAGTGCCACCACTCTATGCACTTGAGATTTCGCTTGTCGAAAATAATTCAGCAAACTTCCAACTACAATTATCAATTTACCTTTAGACCTAGACTAATTGTTTTGGTAGCATTATATCAAACACTTATTCGACAAATGCGTCTTAAAGCAATACAGAAATCAAGGCTTTGTAACTAGAATAAATACACTTACGGAATGTTTACAAAAAATTATTGTATGTTTTGTACGTGTCGAATTCATAAACAGAAAATTTCAATTGTACACTGTTCCCGATCATTGAGGTCAATTAGCATCAAATCTACACCAAAATGTCGGCAATTAAGTATGGTTGATATTATTTGGAAATTTTACAATTTATAAATCAGTTTTCATAAATTATTTTGAATAAATGTTAGTGGTATTAGAAATAATAAAGATGGTTACACAAAGTCGTGAGAAAGAAAATCGTCGAAATCAAAAGTATTCGAATCTTCTTGGCAGATTTACTTCGACTACTATAGCTAGACGTCATATATACGGCTAATAATCGTATCTTGTGGTAAAAGACCGTTATTTAGGTGCAATATTACAATACGCACTAATGTCAGCTAAGAAATGTGACAGGTTACTGTACACAAAATCACACTGCGCTTCATTTCTATTTGAAAATACATATGTACTGATACAGATCTACCTTTATTATTTTCCCTACAATAAAACATATCCTCCTTCTTCACCATCATTAGAACAAATCATATTTTAGAAGCGCGTTGCTGCTAACAATAAATATTTCTCTTTAAAGAATTGGCCGAATTTGGTATGCGTTTCACCTCATTGCTTCCAGTCAGTTGTTATTATTTTTCCCTGTAGGCGGAGCCAGGTCTCTCCCATTCTCATATCACACACAGTGGGACCACTGAGAATAGGATACTTTTTTGAGTCCCGATGTTTTCCTCATACAAATGCTGTATTTGTTACCACAAGATACGATTATTAGCCGTATATATGACGTCTAGCTATAGTAGTCGAAGTAAATCCCTGCTTGTCATTCCTTATTAATTAAACCTGTATTCAGCGGTCATCCTTGAACAGAAATCGATCTAAAGTACCTGTAGTCCAGACCCAGGCCTCTTTTTACCCCGCTCCGCTTCGGTAAAACAGAGTCCAGAAGAACTTGCATGCGCATGCGTTACATGAACCAATCAGACACCGTAAAATTTTGGTGTGACCTGGTTACAAAGCTATCGTTGAAGTTTAGCTGGATCAAATCAGCTATATGGGGCTCATTTTGAAAACGAATTCATCGAAGCAATTAAGTATGCCTTCACTTGTGCGAAGCACACGTTTTTACCCAAATTGGAGCATGCAAATCCAAGCCCTGTATCAGGTATGACTTGTTAAAAGGCCTTGTAACCAGGTCGATCACACCAAAATTTTACAGTGTCTGATTGGTTCATTTAACGCATGCGCATGCAAGTTCTTCTGGACTCTGTTTTACTGAAGCGTAGCGGGGTAAAAAGAGGCCTGGGTCTGGACTAAAGTACCTGCGGTGGAGGAGTTAACGACTTACTCTACAAACATAAGCTTGAAAAGCCGAAACGGCAGATGTATTTGTCCAACTTTTTTGAGTCGCTGTAATTTGAACTTTACAACACCAAGAGAGCACTTACAGCCGTTTTCGATAACACCTAGAGGTTCGTTAAAAATCTCGAGCTTGACTTTTGATTTTGCCAGACGTCAATCATCTGTATTTCTATGGCAACCAAGCTTTAGCTCCGCCCTCTTACCAAGTTGTTCTTTTCAAATCTTTCGAAGAAGATCGCCTATCTTCCTTTTTTCGAAGGAATGGATTTAAAAAACTTAAGGGCAGTGAATTGCAGTCTCTGTCAGAGGCATGCGGAATCAAATACACTCACCAAGTTAACACTAAATGTGTATTATAAGCTGGAAACCAACAGGAGCGATTTGTTGTAGCTATTTGTCATATTATTTTCATTACTATGAGAACCACTAGTCTAGTCCTAACATCCACTTATTGCTATGATGCAGAATATTATTCGCTCTGTCGAATTGTCTATGCATGAATTTCGTCGCGGCCCTAGTACCTAGAACAAGAGACTTCGTAGTCAGTTGCATTTCATAGATTTATTCGATCCATTAGGTTGTCAATACAATCGCTCGCTTACACATACAGTTCGAGGTATTGCAATCTTTCCCTTTCTCGTATGTAATTTATTGTGCAGTAAAAATGATTTCTCTATTTCGAGAAAAGAAAAATCTACAACTTTTATCAACTCGAAAGTTTTGAATTCTAAATCCAACATAAATCCAACATAAATGATTTAAGAATTGCACATATTACAAATATTTCACGGATAGAGTGGTTTTCATTTGACCGTGAAGGAATAGGCAAACTAATAGTTAAGTAGTAGACTCTAAACCTATTGTTTTCTTTTGTTCTTTATCAACTAGTACAAACTATATAGTCATTTTTCTTTCACGGAAAAGAAATCACTCTATATATACTGTTTGCACTCTAGCGCTGAGATATTTGTAAAATTCTAAACACCCCTTCAGTAGAGTGATTTTCATTTGACAGCGAAAGAAAAATGACTATTTAGTTTGAAGTAGTTGATAAGAAACAAAAGAAAACAATGGCTTTAGAGTCTACCACCAACTATCAGTTTGACTTATCTTTCACGGTCAAATGAAAATCAGTCTAGTATCGAGGATTAAGTTTAGGTTAGGTTTAAGGAGTGCAGAAGGTTTCGGGTTCGAATCTCACAGTCATTTATCAAAAAATATTTCGCCAAAATTCGCTGCTTAATAAATGATTTCGTGGCCTGGGAGAAAATGTCTAAGGCCCAGTTCAGACGTCGAACGTTTGCCGCGTCGAATCTAGTAGTTGCATTTTGTAGATGAGAAGTGCAGCTTCTGAACCAAATAAATTTGACAAATTTGATTCAAACTGAATTTTTCAATTAAATACTTAATCAAATCTGTCAACTCAACAGGCTCAGACGCCCCACTTCTCATCTACAAAATGCAATTATTAGATTCGACACGGCAAAAGTTCGACGTCTGAACTTGGCCTAAAAGTAAATATTTTTAAGCGCTACTAAAGTTAGTATTTCAAGGTAATTTTAAAATAGGGAACAAGCGTAATTGACATGGGGTAAGGTGTCTACACCCTCCACCGTAAAGTGCTTGTAAAGTGTTGTAAAGTGCTCGTAATGAATTACGGGAGACAGCTAATTTAATTATTTCAATTGTTCTTTTTCTTTCTTTTCTTTTTTTTTTTCGAAGCTTTTTGCTGTGGTAATTTCTCAAGACGCCATATTTAGAAAGACAATGCTCAATATTCTTTGAATATTCTTTGATTTAATTTATATTACGTTATGAAAATGAATTATTACAATTATTTGTACGTTAGAACTTAATAAAGCGTGTTTTTGGATACTATTATAATCATGCAACTTCATGCACAGAGTTTTTCATGCATTGGATACATCATGCAGTTATTCTTTACGAACGCACGGTAGACTAAGACCTGTAAGCCCGAAATAAAACCGAAGAAATTGTTTAAAATTGGTGAACTAGATTCTTTACGGATAT
Organism: Telmatactis stephensoni; assembly: GCA_029948255.1. NCBI lineage: Eukaryota > Metazoa > Cnidaria > Anthozoa > Actiniaria > Isophelliidae > Telmatactis > Telmatactis stephensoni. Next base: position 188,052 of record JALIZF010001451.1, on the reverse strand, counting down.
AAAGATTTGACCCGGATAAAAAGAAAATGACAGATTGTAGGTACAGACCACGTGACACAAGCCACTTGATCATCTGTGGGGAGCACCCTCAGGGGTACTGAGCGTAAAATGAAGCACGCTCAAACAAAAATATACGAAGGTTGTGATACCTTAAGAATGCCAATATGAAAAAGCCGTGTCGTATGCTAGAATTGGTCTAAACTTATATCAATTTGGAATTGCAATTATAAAGTAGTGCAAACGATAATCACTACGACAATTAAAAAAAAAAGAATCCACAAGCATTAAACGTTATAATGTTCTTGATAAGAACATAAACTTCTACAAGCAAATCGTCTATCCAAGTTCTAAGTAGCACCAAATAACACTGAAGAAACCCCAACAGTGTAGGCTTATAGCTGTATTGATTAGTGTTTCTTGATTATAGCTTCGTCATCTTCAAAAGCGAGATTGAAGGCGCCCTCACCAAATCTTGTCTCAAAGTTAGATTGATTAGTGTTTCTTGATTATAGCTTCGTCATCTTCAAAAGCGAGATTGAAGGCGCCCTCATCGAAGCTCGTCTCAAAGTTATCCAATGCAGCATACATATCATGGCGCATTGTCTCGCGCTCTTCTTCAAACTTGAGCTCCGTGGCTGCATCAGCGAACGAGTGTTCAGTAGTTATACCCCATTTTCTCTCCACAATGTCATCCAGCATTCTTTCTTCTGCAAAATCTTCGCAATAGAAACCTCTCAGTGAGTCATCAAGCCGTGTGAATCGCTGAGCAATGGCGAAGTCCACGGGTGGTTTACAAGAAGACTTGAGAAAGCGTTTGTTGCGTTTCTTCTTCTTGAGTGCGTTCATATCCTCTTTGAACTTGTCTTCCATTTCTTTCTTTTCCTCAGGGTCGTCAACGCTAACTTTGTTGGGCTGAAGCCCCGTTATACGACGGAATCGTTTAATCATGTACTCGACAATGACAAATTCCTCAGGATCTTCGCCGATTTCGTCTTTGACCTCAGCAAAGACATCCATGATGATGGTTAGGAACATATTCATTATGATGAAGTTGCCGAATACCATAAAAGTGAAGAAAAAAATTGGTCCGATGATTGGCTGCGCGGTTTCAATTTCACCATAGTCAAAGGCACCAAGAAGAAGCCCCATGACGGACTCACAAGTCGTCACAAAGTTATAGAACGATTGCAAGTCCTTGCCGAAGACCGCGAAGGCAAACAACGCATAGGCAAGGAAAAAGACAATGAATACCACTGAGAAAGTCGCCAAAGGACCAGCAGCTCCTTTCAGCGTTTGAGACAAGACTTGGATCCTCGGGTTGAAACGAAGTAATTTCATACCCTTCAGCCATGTTGTAAACACAAGCATGGCCACCATTATCATGAAGACTTCGCTCCAGGATGACACCCGAACAAAGCTAACAAACTTGCCTGGATTTTTCTCTAACTTATTTAGGGCGTTCTCCACCAATTTGATTCTCATGAGGAACATAATCACACAAGCGAACACCAGTATCACCATAGTGAATTCGATGCAGTTCCAAAATTCTTTAAAATATCCCTTCTTCATTTGATACAGTTGCTTGAGCTCTTGGTATATAAAAACGCCAAAGAAAATCAAGATGAAGAACTCACAGACGACTACCAGGGTTTCCATGCCTCCACTGGTGGAGAACAGGCGCGAAATCTTGAGGTCCGTGTATAAAAACACGCCGTTAGTCGGCAAGAACTCAACTACGAGTGTCATGACACAAAACAAGTTAGAGACAGCGTTATAGGTCGACAGCTCGGTTATCACAGCGCGAGTTTGGGCGTCAATCCACGTGTGATTCTCAAGTGTAGCTATGATTTTAGATGCGTTGTCCCTAGACTCGCTTAATTCCGCGGCGAATCCTCCACCACCATAGGTAGAAACTTTAGCTGTAGAAAAAGATGCGTTTTGTGAGGGTTTTGAAAATAAATTGAAGTTGATTCCCAATAGGTGATATCCTGTGAGCAGTGTTTTCCTCATCACCTGCCCTTGCCCTTGAGCATGCGCAAAGGTTATAATAATTGATAATCAAGACGTATAAAGACATCTTGTTTGTATTTCGGGAACGAGTAAAACTGTCATGGGTAACACCATGCATTTGCATTTAAAACTGGTTTGGAAACAGTTTTTTGTCAAACAGACCATGATTTCGGCTTCCAGAAATGTCTATGTAAAGATTGCGAGGGACGGAAGAGCCCAATGCCCCGCGAAGGGATCAGAAACTGAAAGTAACCTCTGCTCGAAGAGTTTAAATTAACAAATAGACTCAATTTTTTCATGTATCTGTACTCTAATAGATGCACAGATGACGTCAAAATGTAATCACTAACGGTCCTCGACCAATCAGAGCGCGCGTAATATACCAATTATTATGTAATTTTAGATACTTAATGTCCTTACCCATAAATGGCATAGAATCAAGTTCACCAGAGTTGTAGTACTCCCAGGATTTAAATGAAAAAGGCGGGTGGTACAGCGATTCGTTCTTGAGAGGTTTCCAAGCAATGTCGTATTGGCCGGTATCTTCGGCAAAGTAGCCATACCAGGTTAAACAGGCGTTAATGAGGTGATGAAAAAAGGGGGAAACTTTACAGGTATCTGAGATTGAGATAACATCGCATTAATCATCATCATGATCATCATTCATAATCATATTACCATTCTCACCACGGAAAGAAAATAGTGACAATGGAGAAGAAACAAAATAAAGTCAGATGGATGAATGAAGGAACGAACGAACGAACGGATGGCGAACAGTGGATCAGTGGATGGATGAATGGGATAGAATAGATCGATAAATGGGTGGATGGAATAGATAACTGCTTGGCCTCCATTGTATTATTTGACAAATCACTAATGAACAAAATTCAAATGATATAAACACCTTGTTCTACTCTCAGCTGCCTAATTCTTGCCCCACCAACAACAAAAGACACAGTGTCACTAGAAAAACCAGCCTCTATTGGGTCACCATTGTACAAGGATGGAGGAAACAAAGCATTTAGTAGGGTGGTCTTGGCCCACTCATAATAGTTCTCTCGGCTGCTTATCTAGTAAACACAAAGAAACAATACGAAGACTTCGTTATAAAGACAAAAAAAGAGAACGAAAGAAAAGAATCGAAAGAAATGGAAAAAAGAGAAAGATGTCAGTGCAATCAAAGAGGGAAGGGAGAGACGGAAGTAAAGGAAAAAAGGAGCGAGGAAGGGAAGACAAAATGGAGGAAGGGGGTAGGAAGAAAGAAGGAAGGAAAGACGAAAAGAACGGAGAAAGAAAGGAAGGAAGGAAGGAAGGAAAGACGAAAAGAACGGAGGAAGGAAGGAAGGAAGGAAGGAAGGAAGGAAGGAAGGAAGGAAGGAAGGAAGGAAGGAAGGAAGGAAGGAAGGAAGGAGGGAGGGAAGGAGGGAGGGAGGGAAGGAAGGAAGGAAGGAAGGAAGGAAGGAAGGAAGGAAGGAAGGAAGGAAGGAAGGAAGGAAGGAAGGAAGGAAGGAGGGAAGGAAGGAAGGAAGGAGAGAAGGAATGAGGGAAGGAAGGAGGGAAGGAAGGAGGGAAGAAAGGAAGTAAGGAAGAAAGGAAGAAAGGAAGAAAGGAAGAAAAGCAAGTCTTCCCGTAACCTACCGCTGAAAAGCCACGAATTCCACCATAATGTCCATCGACAAAAGTGTCATACATTGATTTACGGAACAAGTACGAGGTAGGATCACGGTGCGAGTAGCTGACAATACAAAGACACGTCACGAAGAACACGTACAGAAGAACTTCTTTAATAACGGCGTTCATCTTCATCTCACGGAATCTGGAAAGAAAAAATCTCAATATAAAGACGTCTAACAGAACCCCAGAAATTGCTGGTAATATGGATAAATTAAACACGAAATCAGCAAATAACCTACCGCTGTTCTCTGTCTTTCTTTAATTTCTCTTTGTTTGGTGGTTTTAGGCGAATCATTCCCTTGGGTTTGACCCGTTTGTCTCTTGTTCCACCTGCGCAAGAACAACAAAAGAAGAACTTCTTTAAAAATGTTTAAATCTATCCAATCAATGTCTGCGATTGATCAACATCACGTGACTAATCTTAAGTCACGTGACTAAAACGATCAGACCCGTCAACTAATACAACAACGATTACAACCATCTAACAAATGTTTGTGATTGATCTGCACACGTGATCAAGTACTAAATCACGTGATTGCCACCTGACTTCAACTCACCGGAACTACCCCCAGCTTCATGCATAAATTCTTCGTCTTCGAGTTTCTTAGCATCGTCCTCTTCGTCTTCCTCAGGAGGTTTCTTGATAATTGCAGCAAAAACCAGAGCAATGGCCACTACCTTGATAGGCTGACTGATAAGTACATCCTGGAAGAATGATATCAACATGGAGGATATCCACTGGGCTGATTTTTCTTTTCCAAACTGAAGACCATAAAGAACGATGAAGAAAGCGCAGACGAAGCACGTCATACCACAGACTGTCCAGCCAATATACAGGAACCAGTACGGAAACAACTTCTTCTTCTTCTTTTTCTTCTTCTTCATTCGTTTGGCCATTTCCTCGCGTTTCTCTTGCTTGGAGATTTTGAAGTTTATGTCATGGTCACCAAGACCGAGGTCCACCGGTTCTGGTTCTTCCATCTCGGCGAGATTTGCACGGCTCGAGGTACTCAAGTCGGTCATACTTTGAGCTTGTGGCTCGTGTAGGTAAGTACGACTGTTGCTGCTCAAGTCCAGGAATTGTTCTTCGGGTGTGTGGTTCTTGTGAAGAATAGAAATGAAATCATTCTTGGGTTTATTACGGTCGAAAAAGCAGAAGCAAAGTTCGTACAGCCACCAATTTTTACGTTGTTTTTTCTCCTTCATTTCCTGCTTGGTCGGCTTGGCTTCGGTTCCGCGGAAGACAGTGACGATGAATATGTTAGCGGGAACGACCACCAAACTACTCATTATTCCGATCCCCACTTGGGCGGGACTGAAGACAAGGGGTCCAATTTGAATGGTTGATGAGGGGTCGGTTTCTCCACCAATATTGTAAAACATGGCATTTGCCAACATGGAGCAATACAGCAATGTAAGACAACAGGACAAGCGCTGTAAACGTGTGAAGCGACTGCGAGCCGGGCGCATGAAGATCGAAAACCACAAATGGCCGTCAGCAAGTTTAGTTTGGGTCGTAGAATAAAACAGGTGATTAAAACTAGTGATTTCGTCTTTTCCAGCTACAGGGATGAGTCGGTCTACGGTTCCATCTCCCATCTCAACCGCCAACCACGACTCGCTGATGAAAAGATACTTCTTATCGTTGTTAAGATCCTCGACAACAACACGGCTGAGGTACCAAGATGGTGCCTTGCCCGAGTTATCGTGCCAAATGTGAAGATAATTAACCTCGCCGAGACTTTCGGGGAAGGTCGCTAGGAATATGTCGACGCCTCTACGCTGGAAGGTCTTGCGTTTGGGATCTTTAAGGAGCCTTGGTTCTGATTCACCTTCGTCGCCTGCCAGAATGAAAGACACTTGTGATGTTGTTCCTGCTTTTTTGCCGTATCCGGTGTAGACAGTGATTTCATAACGATACGCGTCACACGGATCATTGTCTTCGAGGGGAGTTACTCCAGCCTGTAAAAATACAAAGGATATAATAGATGAATAAACATCTGGCAAACAGAAATACAGTAAAGCCTTTTTAAATCGGACACGAAAGGGCTGAAGAAAAGTGTCCGTAAAATATGGGTGTCCGTTTTATAGAGGTTTCATTTATATAAGGAAATGTATGGTGATTCCAGATGTCGGGACATAGAAACGTGTCCGTTATAGAAAGGTGTCCGTATTATGGAGTTGTCCGTAAGGAGAGATTCAGAGAGAGTCCTCTAAAATTCAGGACAACTTAGAAACTTTCCTTTCTTTCCTTCTTCCTCCCATTCCTCCACCTTATTTTACAGATACTCTGTTCTCCCACCCCTTTAATTCGTTCTTGCTGTTGTCCTCCCCCCTTTTTTTTCTTGCTGTCTTTCCCCCCCTCTAGTTTGTTCTTGCTGCTGTCTTCTCCAACCCCCTCTAAGTTTGCTTTTGCTGTTGTCTTCCCCCTAGTTTGTCCTTTAGTTTGTTCTTGCTGTTGTTCTACAGATGCAATATCACCATTTCACCTCTCTAACCTCATGAATTAGCATTATTTGGAAGCAGGAGGGAGGGAGCGTCTCCAAGGAAAACCGTGGTACAGTGATGTCTGCGATGTGACGTCACGGTGGCGTGGCATAGCTTCAACATGGCGGCAAAAGAAGGAGATTTCAATTCGCAGGTTTGCTCGCAGTTTTTACACCAAAAACTTCCAAGTATATTTCTGAAAACCTCATAAAAATTTGAAGATTTTCACGGACATTCATCTGTATGAACCTCAACGTTATTGAGCAAAGAAATCGTACGTTTGGATTTTTTGTCGTAACCTATGTCGTTTCAAAAACTGCTTGAAAGACGAAAAACTCAACGAACATTTTCAAGGCTGGTAGACTCTGTTGATGGATTTGTAGCTTCAAAAAAGTTCCTCGTATAACTGAGTCATTGAAGATTATGTATGTCACGTTTCGTAAAGATGCCTTCGGTAGAACTGCTTAACAATCCCTCCAAAGTTGGAAAACAAGAGTTGTCTGCAAAATGTGAACGAAAAGGACTTTTCTGCTTTGAAAGACAACAACTGCAGAAAAACGTTTCAAGGTAAAGGACATGCATAATAAAAGAAAATGTGATGCCAAAACGTCTCTTGTACCTATTAGACGATATATTTTTCATTTAGAATTTATGAATGTTGAAAAATAAATATTTCTGTGGTAAAACTGCCCAATATTCAAAAAAACTTCGAAAAACTGATTCTAACACGTGTAATCGGATAGTTAATTACAATAATTAGGCAGTTTTAAAATTAACTTCCCTTTTCATTGAAAATATATTTCATTCTCTCTGTGTAATTGCAGCTCAAGTCTAGGTCTTAATAATATTTTCAATAAAGAAATTGACAGCAAAAAGGTGCAGATACTTGCATGTAAAGTAGAGTTGTTATACAGAAATCTGATCTTCAATCTAAATTGGAAATGCTGTATTCCTTGTGATCTTTCTATTTTGTATGCCAAATAATTGATTTTCTATATCTATCTTCAATTTGCATCTAATAACATTTAAGAGCTAGAGAACTGTTGTTTTGCACTCAAAATAAACCAAGACAATACTTGTATAAGTATATTGAACATTCAGTACTGCCTACTGTATTCCACATGAAAACATACAAAACCATAATTATGAAGACTAAACAATCAAAATGCTTTGTTCTGCAATATCTAGTCTGTTTAATATATGGATCAAAGCAGTTTTGGAGCATTAGGTGGGCTTCAATTTGCTTTCTATTCATTAGAATTGTGAACAACTGAAGAGTCAATACAATGACTGGGTCTGAAAAACATAGCAAGACTGACAGGAGGTTATTAAAAGTATTAATATACACAAACCTTCAAACAAATTATTAAAAGTTTTATCCACAACCTCTATTTCATCTTATTAAAATGCTTTTACAAAATGGAATATTTTTGTAAGCTATTTACCACAGGAAGCCCAATGTCTTTGATTGAGATTTATCGAAAATGTTTTTAATTGACATCATCCACTGATAGAGAGTGAAAAGAAGTTCAAAGCAATTCATATTGGTGCTTCTAGGTCTATATGTTTTGTATTTACTGAGCTGAGTTGTTCAGGAAAACCAAAATACAAATCTGATACGATATGTTAGGAGATACAAAGGGATTGTTAAGGAAAACTATAGAAAATGGAAGTTAATAGCACTGTTCAGGCAAAAGGCCTATTACTTACGAGTACGTGGAACTTTTTTCGGGATTCAAAATGCTCTAAAACCCCCAAGAAAAAAATTTTTTTCCTCGCGCGTCCTTCTCCTCGAAGAACGAAAAATGGCGGTTACTGAACAAGACAAGCACTTCAACTTTCCTTTGTTTTGAGCCGTTTTTCTTGTCAGATTGGTGTCAAAGACAAGACTGATACAGATTGAAGGTAAACCAATAGCAATATTGCAAAAGTGAAGGTAAATGTCTTAAGGAATTTCTAAAAAGTACATTTTCAACTACATTTTGGAATCTGTTTTTCGGAGCATTTTGAGAACACAATTTTGGTTGCTATGTACGCCATCCGTGACGTCACATCGCAGACATCACTGTACCAGCGCGCGCCTAATAAAAACTATTGGAGTCACCTCCTCCCTCCTGTTTGGAAGACAGAAGATTTCAGAACAATATAACACGTATATTACTCACTCTTTCAACGTCTTTCTTGTCTTCCCTTCGAGCGTAAACAGCAAGGATAATATAAACAAGGAAGATGCTAAGTACAGCAGCTAAAGCAATGGGATTCTCCAGGATATTTGCATTGAAGACTTTATTGAAGTCAATTGGATTAGGTGCTGGGAAAAAGCTACCTGAAAATTGAGAAATGTTGGTAAAAAATGAGAGAACAGTGCGCGGACGTTCTTTTCCTACTTTAGATACGCAAGAAAAACAAGAAAAGTGGATGTATGTGATGAAGAACAGATATAATATGATGATGATTATAGAGATTATTATGATAATGACAATCATAAACAGGGTGGCATAGGTCTTATGCATGACTCCTTCGCACCCTTTGAGGGAACGTTGCGTGACAAAACTTAAGGGGCTGCGTGACGCGCGACAATTTTCCACGTGATGCGAATTGGTATCCCCTCCCCTTGCCACCCTGTCTCATGCATGACTCCTTCACAGCCCTTTGAGGGAACGTTGCGTGACGAGACTTTAAATGGTGCGTGACGCGTGACAATTTTCCACGTGATGCGTGACGATACCCCTTTCCTTGCCACCCTGTGTAAAGACATAATAATGGAGATAACAAGCAAACTCGATGATAATAGTTTCTCTAAATATGTTGGCACAGCGCCAGCATCAGGCTTTCAGGAACTCAGATCAGAAGGCGAACTTACTTGCAAGTGATAACTTTGAAACTTTCTTGCGAACAAATCGTCTTTTCCTGACGGGCTCACCAGACCCGCCACCCTGTGACGCTTCATATGCAGTGGTTGGAGGTTCTGATGGTGGTAGGGCGGTGGGGTCAATGTCTTCCCCTTCATCGTCTAATCCAGGCATACACACACAATGTGTAGTATTAGCACGTGTTTTGTTGCCAACCTGGTAAAAAAATTAACATCAGTGACGCTGGTTGTTCATTTCTGAAGCAGGCATGTGTTTGCATCATTTCATGATGTAAAGAAACTTCGAAGAATTTCATGACGGTATCATATCCTAACATCGTTTCCAAATATAACAATGATCAAGAAATATTGATTCTTGTATTTGTGTTGAGTTTCATGCCTTTCTGGTTTGCTCAGAAAAGCAGCTGCGAGCAAGAAAAGACCAGATTATTTTGTGTGCAAAAAAAAAGTACAAAATGCTTTTGAAAAAGTTCAAAAGAAAAGGGGGTAGATTAGTAAAGTAATATGTACTTATTGACTGAATGGGAAGGCCGGACGGCCGGGGAAATATTTGGCTCGAGATCATGGCCGGACTGAATGAATGAGAGCCAAATATTTTCTCGTCCGGCCGGATCCAACTCAGACAATAAGCATTTTATCGTATGACTCTTTTTGGTCATTTACTTTATTTATGTTTTTGGACGAGCGCGGGTTCTGGCCCGGGTCCGGATACTGATTTTCCCGGACCACCCTCGAAAATCCGTATGTGCCTCGTCACGTGACTATTTTCGAAGCTTTTCTCAAGAACGCGCGCGGGATCAACTACGGGTCATATGATAAATCCCGTACTTACAACACATCCATTGGTAACCCACTGGTTAGTATCTTCATTATTTTATGTATATTTTTTGACGCGCGCGCGGGTCCGGGTCCGAATACAGGGTTTCCGACCACCTTCGAAAATCTGTATGCGCCTCGTCACGTGACTATTTTCGAAGGTTTTCTTAAGAGCGCGCGCGGGATAAATCCCGTACTTACAACACATCCATTGGTAACCCACTGGTTAGTGTCTTCATCAAACGACTTGCAAGCAGGCAGATAAATCCTCATGGCATAACTAGTATCAGGGTTAGTTAACAAGTCTTTATTAATAGCCTTGATCCCTAAGTAGTACGAGCCAGTTGTCCCGTTATTGATCGCCGTTCCGTTCACATTGAGCAGCAGTTTATCCCTTAAGCGCACGTGATTTATCACGTGGGTAAATGGGTGTGGTCGCTTTCTCATTTTCTTCGCCTCTTCAAGACTTGGGAACGTGTGGTTGAAGTCAAAGTGTTGTGCAGTTGGTCGCTTATCGAATCGAATCATGATTGAGAACTTGATTTTGGGGTCAAATGGCTGAATCTCGACAGCGATGGCCGTGATGTTTGTTGTGCGATTGAATTTGTGGACTCTCATTGGTGGATCATCATCGCTGTAGTGATTTAACTCCAATGGTTTCAGTGGGTTCTTTTTGAGATCCCGAGGGACGAACATTTCGAGGGTCTGTCCCGCGAGATCTAAGGGTTTGCCATTACCATCTGTCAGGGCTAAACCTATTGTCTTGGAATTGAGGTCCTTGGCTTTTTCGTCGGCAGGGAAAGGATTCTCACCCATGGCAGTCATCTAGAACAGGTATCAAATCAAAGAGTCAAGTCATAGCAATAGTCATCTGAATAGTATCATAAACATGTTATATTTCCTATGCTGACTCTCAATCACTTCATAGACGCTTTTATAAAACGTAGCACTTAGTTCTATAAGTCTCCCGTCCAGTTCCCCGATCAACATGTGAGCTGAGGAGTTCTGCATCTCCAAAATATTATGCAGATAGTAAACACGACGTGCCGCCGAGAACGGAAAGTGAGACAACTGAAAAATATAGATTTGATCATTGGTAGAATACCGTATCGACGTTGCGGCCGCACGTTCACAACGCAAAAGGTTTCATTCATTTTTACGTCCTCTTCAAAAGGTTGACGACGTTAACGCTCATGTTCAACGTTATTTGTCAGCGCGCTACGGTGGTATTCGACATGGCGACGCGTTTGCGAAAAGCACAGGACACAAGGCTGCAACATCTTGCAACATTTTCCTACAACGTTGTGCGCTACACAGTAACACTGGGTGTCTACCCCTGCAACAAGTTGCACGCAACGTTCTGCGTAACGGTTGCAGAAGTATAGAATCGAGATTCTACTTCTGCAACTTTTTTGAAGCGTTGCGCGATCCGTTGCAGGAATGGACACGCGCAACGTCGCAGAAAAACGCCGTACCGTGTGCCCGGGAGGCCTTGAATCTACCTATTTACGGAAGTAGACTTCCCAACACCACAGTCACAGACTGTAAAAAGTCTAAACACTTTCTAAAGATTTCGTATGAGTGTGAAACAGACCGCGCCGTGCCGTGACCGTGTCAGTACCGTGTTGTCTATAAAAACATTCGAAATTCCTGCCGTAACCGTCCCGTGACCGTGCGGTGCCGTTTTCACAGTCATACGAAATCTACTCTACTTGCTCCTAGTATTGCTGACTTTCTAAGAGTTCGAACCCACCGTTGTTCCAATGCCACTAGTAGCACCTTCCTCTGTAGACGCGTTAGCTCCACCAAACAAGGCTGCAGGGTTCGGCAGCCTAAATCCACCAGTATCACCTTCATCTTCACTTTCTTCATCGTCATCAGCTCCCAAATCGTCCAGATTTTTCCTGCCAATATTAAGGTCCATGTTGTCAGTCTTGATGGCCTTGGGTTTATCGCCTGCTACTAACTGTTTCATGAGAGCACCGCTGACTTTGTCAACAACACCAAGGGCTTTCTTGGTGTTATTTGTACTTGCCATCTGAAAAGAATAAAGCAATATTAGTTACTATCGACCTTTCTATGATGGCTACTTTATTTTCTTCGCACGATAATCGTTGTGCGAGGTGATTGCAAAGAGGTTTCAATCTGTGTATCGCCATGTGTATCTCTTGCAAGAGATCGGGAAGTAAACACTGGCTGTAGTGAAAAGATTTGATAAATTTCCTACTGCACCCTTGCCCTCTATTTCGGGTATTTCAGGGAAAACCCATGACTTCAATCGCTGATATTTACCAGCTTTGCAACCAAAGTTCAATATCACAAACGTACCGGATCTCCACCCGTGGAGTTCGCTGCCTTCTTAGCTGTCTTACTCCCGGCCCCAACAACGTTTCCGATACCAGAAAACAGACTCTTTGCAGTTCCATCCAAGTTTCTTGAGGTGTCTGCACCGGACAGATAACTGCCCATGTCGTCCATGGCCTTGACGGATGATTCCTGGTAAAAAGAGCGCCAAAATCAATATCTTTTAATTAAACAGGAATTTTATATTAGATTTCCTGTGGTGGCGGTTACCACAGGTGTCCCACTGAGAGAAATCAATTGCTTTTTACCTGAGCGTCCTCTTGGACTTCGTCCGTGGCCTTGGTAAGAGCGCTCAAGGCTTCTCCTTTCTGTGCGACGCCATCAAATGAGTCTGCAGGCAAGTTGGTCAGCGACTTGGCTACCTCGCCACGGAACTATGATAATTTTTTAACATAAATAAATTATTACATTAACATGGTATATGGTTAGGTCATTATTGCCAATGTTATAATCACTTCATCGCCACCAGAGTAGATTTCGTATGAATGTGAAAACGATGCTTCACGCTCACGGCACGCCACGGTTTGTTTCACACTCTTCAAAGACTACCCTATCAGTGCATCACTACCACAACCACCAACACCATCACCACCGCCACCGCCACCGCCACCTCCACCATCATCATCACCATCACTCTCAGTATCAATTTAATCCGTATTATTACAAATGATAGGCATCATCATGGTACGTTCGACAGACGTCAGTGAGAAATCTATTTTTGTTGATGTTCATCGAAGATGGCTGCCGTGACGTCACATACAACCCAGCTATTATTATTATCTTTTCCAAGGAGTTTTCAAGGACTTTTTCGAAATTTTCAAATTTTCAAGGAGTTTCAAGTGCCCTTGAAAATGAGTTTTCAATTCAAGCACTTTTCAAGGATTTAAGGACCTGCACGGACCCTGTTATTATATTGATCAATACTGTCATCATCACAAAAAACTTTGATAACCCTAGAACAATTATTACCATTTTTAAGAGAGAAGCGGAGAAGGTAAATATTACAAAGCAATCTTACATTTGCTCTATCCGCTTGTGCACCAGTATCGCTAGGATCCGATTTCTCTGCTTTAGCATTCAACACTGAACTAACAGCATTGGTGACTTGAGTTGCTTCTTGTGGATTACCACCCCCCACAGCTGACGAAACGCTATCACCAACTGCATTATAGTCCACCGAGTTTGGCTCAGTAACCTAGGAAACGAAAACAAACTTTTTACAGGCTTTTGCACTATACATGATGCATCATTTGGCACTTCTCCACAAAGGTTTTCTTGAAGACTGACACAATCTTATGCGTCCATGAAGTTTATGCTCAGCAAACTCAAACAACATAATGGCCACACAGTAGCAGTAGCCACAAAAACGAGTTTGCCTTATAAATATGAACCCTTCCTTCGGCAACATTAAAAACGAGGAAAGTTATATTGCAAAATGTAAAATAAAAGTAAGATCGTGAAAATAGAAACTCACCCTGACAGTGAACGTTGTGGCAGTTGCAAGAAAGAATTTATCCATGACCTTAATTCTGACTTCCATGGTGAAGTTATTGGATTCTTTACCAAGTGGGAACACCGCTGTCGTCATTGGCTCGTACCCGGTAAATACGGGGACAATATCGTCGCCATTGGCCAGTTCTGTTATCAAAAGTCAATAAAAAGTCAATAAAAGGAGCACCGGTAGGAAGGGAAGGCAAGTCATTTGATAGCCATTGGCTCGTACCCGGTAAATACGGGTACAATATCGTCGCCATTGGCCAGTTCTGTTATCAAAAGTCAATAAAAAGTAAATAAAAGGAGTACCGGTGGGAAGGGAAGGCAAGTCATTTGATAGCTTTTTCAGATTACTCGAATGTTGCAGATTGGATTGCTGTGAAAATGAATCTTTCAAGTTGCAATTGAAAGCTATTCAGGTGTAATTGAAAGCTACTTGAAGTGCTATTGAAGTGCTATTGGGAAGCCACTTGAGTACTTATCTCAGTAAAACGGTAACTAAAGAATTGCATAAGAGAGAAATGTTTTGAAGAAAGAAGCAACTTTCAATGCAATTAAAATTGCCCTTCAATTGTCATTGACAGCCATTAGTTTGTTATTGAACAATGAATTGTAATTTTTAAAAAATATGTTAAGGAATATTTATACCATTTACCATACCATTTTAAATGCTAAGGAAAGCCCTTTGAATGCCTGATTCTAAGGAAGGCGGGAAAACTTACCAATCATGTACTGAAGCGGTGTATCTGTATCATGCCACTTGTTACACTGCACCTTGAAGTCACTTTTCAGAGCAAACCCCTCTAGGGGATGCACCTGACAGCTACCCCCTGAAGGCCCAACGTTGACAATAAACTGGTACTCTACAAAACCACCAGGATATCCTCCATGGTTTCCAGGCGTTCAACCTCAGGAAGTACTCCATAGCTGGGACGAAGAAACCAGGCTTGACCACCATGTTCCCCTTGTCAGTGCCAGTGGAAGTGTTGCCTGCCCAATTTGTCTGTTTTACCCATGATTCTAATTTGCTCTTGTCTTTGCCGGGTTCCAGCATGAATAATGACCATTCGTAGCCGAGTTTGTCGGTTGGTTTGCAGTCCAAGCACAAGGTTTCCAGTACTAAACGCTCTTGTGGGTTCATTTTTTTGAGGCAGTTGAAATTGCACCTGTGAAATGATGAAAAGAAAACCCATATATCAAATGCTTGTTATTTCAAGTAGTTGAATTTTTGAAAGTTCAAAAAAAAAAAAACAACCAAAACAAAACAAAACAAAACAAAACAAAACAAAACAAAACAAAACAAAACAAAACAAAACAAAACAAAACAAAACAAAACAAAACAAAACAAAACAAAACAAAACAAAACAAAACAAAACAAAACAAAACAAAACAAAACAAAACAAAACAAAACAAAACAAGAACAAGACCCAAAACAAGAACAAGAACAAGACCCAAAACAAGAACAAGAACAAGACCCAAAACAAGAACAATACCCTTTTTCGACCGCAGTCGCGCGGAGGCAACGCAAAGGCTCCTATTCTATTAGATTTTAAACTATAAGGGTAGGGATGAGCGCCACTCCTGTCCTAAATTTACAGCAATATTGGTATTCATTTACACAGATCAGTAGACTGAATAAAAGTCAAATGTGTCTTGCTTAAGGACGCAAATAAAGTGAGCCTCAGCCAATACTCGAACACAACCTATTGTTTACACGTCCAACAACCAAACCTCTAGGTATAACTGTGACTTCGACAACCCCGACAACCTTGTAGACATAATCCTTTGAGTTTTATTTTAAGTTATTATAAGATGGTCATTATAAGATTTCGTTTATAATCCCAAATCCCTTACCTTAAAGTCATAGTGGGAGGCTGTCCCGGCAGAATTGTCACCGATTGTTCACGAGACGACTCTCTTGTATCTCTCCTACAGGTCAATTTAAACACATAGACGGCATTTTGAAAGAAATCCCCAGTGTAGACTGTAGCCTTTGTGCCTGTACTGTTGATGGAATATACACCATTGCCCCAGCATCCCCCTGTTGGGTTTGGTGGGTCGTATGGCGACGGCCACGTCTCGTCTTTCTTGCGACAGTGCCAGGCGTATGTAATGCCAGTTTTGTTATGCGGGTCATCGGGATCTTTGGATTCACTTCCGTCTAAAGTGATGTCAAGTTCGTAACCCACTGATCGACGCACGCCACCTGAAAATAGGAATCCAATTATTAATGCAGTTGAACCTCACATAAATGAAAATAAAAAAAGTTTGGGTGTTTGCTTATGGGAGGTGTCAATTATAGTGATTTGTTGATTCACCCAGGGTTAAAAACAATGGTTTCCTGGACAAGTGCTAATCGAATTTTCACGAACTCATGCCAGCATAATAATTTTTCACCGTTTATTTATAAACATGTTGAGAGATTCTTACAAAAAGTTCACCCAGTGAGTGTGAATTTGAAAAGTATTGTAAGGACGACTTAGTGACCTACCTTTAATAACCACATTCAACTCAGAGCGCTCAACTTCAAGCCATACGCTATGAGAACTAGAGAAGTGAGCGAGGTCTCGATCGCGGCCTATAAATCCAACCTTTAGGGAAAACTTCAGAGTCATGAACGGGAAGTATCGCTCTCTTATTTTCATTGCCCCAGCATCGGTAATATTAATGCTTGATGGAAGATCGAAGACACGGACCTCTTCTGTATTTCTAGGTAGTTTGACGGGTTTGCTTTTATCGTCAGGATTGGCGAGGGTGACCTACAAGAGGAGGGTAAAAAATAGTTGTTAATACCGTAGCCTACGAAGCTGGCTCTCTGGGGGAGGGGGAGGGGAGGGGATGGGAGGGGAGGGAAGGGAAAGCCACAGTCTCCCTCCCATCTCCTTCCCTAGAGAACCATTTACGCAGGCTATCATACCGTAGAACACCTTCAGTAGAATTCAAATGGTTGTCGAAAACCCGATATTATTCCCCCTTTCCACGCCCTTTAAGGTGGTTACCAGGTTAGGACACCGGTCAAGCTGACGTATAGGACCGTTGACGCCCTCGACGTCCTGAAGAGGAGTAAAATGGCGTCCAGAACATGATACGCTGTCACGGTAACCATGCAATGAATGTGATATATAAATTATCTAACGTACTGTGTGTCGAGTAGTGCGGTTTCCATCCGAAGCTGAGGGGTTTAAGGATTGTGATAAAAAATTATCTTAAGGGTCGTTTACACGGGTAATTTTGACGCGTGACAAGAGCAGCGATCTTATTGCAAGCGCAAATCGCGCGTGTGAACAGTCGACGATCTGACTACGATTTTTGCGGCGATTTTAGCGAGACAACTCAGGGATTTTTTAAAAGAGGCATTTTCGATCGGTGTTTTTAACCAAAATATCTATGTACTTCGTCCTTTTGACGTGAAGCTTGATGCAGAGGAAGATGTTGTAAACAAACACTCGTACTTCGACTATTCAACTTTTCTTTTATAAGCTGTATGTGTTTTTTTTTTTGGTTCTTCCTCACGCGCCATGGTTGCAAACAAGTCTGCCACAGGTATCCCAAACTCTCAGCGTGTATGGCACGAAAAAGCATAATTTTCTCCCGATGGGGAGGGTACGGCCGAGTTTTTGGTCAAAATCGCAAAGTTGCACTAAATTTCAAGCATATACGAACTGGCTGCGATTTATCGCGCTTGAATCGCGCGCAGTAAAATCGCCAGCTGTTCACACTCGCGATTTATGGTTGCAATGAAATCGCCGCTGTTGTCGCGGGACCAAATCGTCCGTGTAAACAGCCCTTTAGGAACTTCTTTATGGAGGCACGCGGTATTTCAATTTTACAATCAAGACATAAGGCCCCACCCACCCGTCTCCGAAGTTTAAGCAAGGAAAATAGTTCAGCAAAAACAGACAGCACGATGCACTTCGGTTCTTACCTCGTAAGCCTTCCACGTAAACACAATACTCCTTGCCACAGGACAGTTAAATTTCAGGTCGGGTTCAAGAACCAGCGCATCAGACTTCTTAATCTTTCTGGGGTTACTTTTCGTCCCATCACTGTCGATTCTCATTTGGGGTCTCAAACAAGGATAGTTATTGATGTAGGCAATTGTAGACGACTTAGAAACAGACACATAGTTCCAAGCTGTTAGTACAACAGTGTAATTGCCCATGTTAGAATATGTGTGAGTGTAGTTGATACTCAGCATCTCGTTGGATATCTTGATGTACGTTTCATTAGAGCGGTACACTGTAGGTCGACAGGGCTCATCGCCAAAATACACCCCTTTCCCGTCTCCAAAGGCAAGTAGAAAACAGGAATCGGAACCACGTGATGTAATGGAGAGGTAAAAGTTGGTCGGATCGGTGTAGTAGGTCGGGAAATTCGTCGTGACTGAGGTCTCACCGACGCGCTCTTGAACGATGATTTGCTTGGTCGAAGTCAACAAGGCCAAAATATTATGCACCGAGACTTCCACGGTAAATCTACCTGCAATTTGGTACGCATGTCTTGTATGGCAGACTGCTGACCGGTTCTCTAGATCACCATCACCGAACTGCCACGTGTAGCTGATATCATCTAGTTGCTGCGTGGCATTAAATACAACTGTATCATTTATAGCAAAGTAGATATGATTTGGTCCATAACCTGGAACAAGCGTACCCTCAACTTCGCGTTTGGGTAGAATCACAACCTGCTTGATCTTTTGGACTCGAACACTTGTCTCCAACACTGCGCTGCTGACATGATTGCTTATGTTGACACTGACAACAAAGGTCTGCGCTGTGGTGTACCTGTGTGACCGAGAGAGGGGCTTCAGCTTGAGGGGCTCAGGGGAGGAGACTGGAGTACCGTCGTTGAATGTCCAGACGCAGAATGCATTAGTCGGTGCTGTGACGTTTGCAAAGACGCTCACGTACAAAGAGACGACCCCTGGATCGAGGCTGATGGGAGAATTTGACTGGAAGATGATACCTTCCACTGGAAACTCAACCACGATAGTTTGAGCCAGCGTTTGAACGACGGAACCGAGAGCAGTTTGACACAGTGACTTTCACTGGAAAGATACCAGTCGGATTCATACGCATGGTTGAATTGCTCCTGACCAGCTACAGCTAAACCAGAAGCGCTGCGTTGTAATCTACTGCTCTTACCGTCACCGTAATCCACTACGAATAGCAAGCGTGAGCCTTTGAGTACCTTCACGTCAAAGGCTACGTTTTCTTTAACGCGTACAGTAACGCTTACTATTGGTGATGGTCACGGTTTCCACTGGTGTATCTACTGGTATCTTGGTCTCCGCGCGCTGTGATCCAAGACGGTTTGTACACGTTACTACTACATCGTACGTGTTGATTGCCTTGTACGCGTGAAGCATTTGCTTTCCCGTGTGGGATGCGTCAGTTCTCCACGTTGTGCCGTCGCCAAGATCCCAATTACAGAAATAGGTTGTTCCCAAGTCCATGGTGAGCTTAAGAGACGACTGTGTGGTGATTCGTGTCGGAGGCCCGTTAACGGCGAGTCCACTAATTGCTTTAAGATGCTCTACTATAACAGTTGCGTTTAAAATTTTGGTGATGGAGCTGATGTCGTTAAAACATGTCACGTTGACTTTAAACTGGCCTGGTGTATTGTACTTGTGTGATGCTGTCACCTTCATGAACGACGGATCTTGGTGAACCATCCTTAAAGTCGTACGAGCACCTAATATTCGTACCTTCCTTCAAATGCCGATCAATATTCATTACGTCACCTACGGCTAGATAGATGTTGGAGGTCACGTGGTCAACAGGGACACTAAACTCAAGGCCGACCAGCGGTGTTTCCACTATGGCATTGCACTGAATTGAAACGTTGGGTCCCACGAGATTATAGCCATATATGGTAACGGTGTAATTCCCTAATGCAGCGTACCGATGTGTCGTTTGTTGTTTACGACTGTTGCTGCCTACTGTTACGACTTGGTAGCGATCTGACCCATCACCGAAGTCGACAACGTAAGTGATGTTCGTACCTCTTTCAGTTTCCCACTCGACAACAGTAGTTTCACCAAGGGCCTTGGCTTTTACAGGACACTGTGAAAACTTGAACTTTTTTATTGGATCGTAAATATAAATCAACGCTGGAACAGTGACGCTGCTAACGGAGTTTTCAGCCGTAAGCTTCACTATGAATCCACCGGCTGCGGGATACGCGTACGTGATCTGAGCGGACTGCGTACGCATGCTCTGTCCATTACCAAAGTCCCAAATATACGTAGTGTTAGAACCAGGGATGCTGATCGACATTAAACGTGATCGAGTCGTTCGTGTTCGAGACCTGGCGGAATCTGAACTTGACATCTGTGATGGGATAATCAATGGTGAAATATGTCGGTTCTGTGACGTTTGACTTGACCGTCTTGATCCCGGTCGAGGAAAACTGATCACGGATAGCGAACCGTGCTGGGTGCGCAAAGTGAACAGCAAACACGAAATGATTGTTGCGGACTGTGGGGG
The DNA here is from genome assembly GCA_029948255.1 of Telmatactis stephensoni. Taxonomy (NCBI): domain Eukaryota; kingdom Metazoa; phylum Cnidaria; class Anthozoa; order Actiniaria; family Isophelliidae; genus Telmatactis; species Telmatactis stephensoni. The sequence goes on along the minus strand of JALIZF010001451.1, from coordinate 167,847 downwards.
TGGAGGTCCTTAAAAGTTTGTCCCCCACGTTAGCCACAGACGCAGAATACACAAAGGAGACACCTTGGTCGGCGGAGACGGCCTTGTAGCCTATTTCCGCTGTATCAAGACCCAAACCAATTACATCCCCTTCCTTTACATAAGGTTCTTGAGCGAGAGGGATGTCCACGATGTGGTGTCCAAGGGTTTGAATCTCGACTCTGTATTGAAATAGTAATTGATAGTCTGCAGGTGGAGTAGTGAATTTGTACGGGGTGTAGGGTGCACAGCTCCTCATGCTATCTTGTGTGTTTGGGATACACTGCTTGCGTACGATGCAAAATATTTCATTGTCTGCACAGCGACGCTGTTGGAGATGAGTACAGCTCGCCGAGGACGATACACACGATTTACTTGACACACAGTACTTTTGGCCAGCAGAGCAAGTTGGACGGAAGATCTAGAGAGATATAAAGTAAAATGTAAATAACAGCTGGTAGAAGGTCGGGGTTAGTGAATTGTTTTAAAGTGGCTGTACATTTTGCTGGATGATGAACATCTGTTATCTGTTATGTAAAAAAGCATTTATTCATTCTTTATTTATTTCATTTTATTTTTATCATCTATTTTATGAGAAGTACAGGCGTTTTAAGCAAGAGACCCTAAATTCCGATTTTGTTTTCACTTTATTCAAGAATACATCCCTTATTTGTAAAGTACCTGTTGGGTGGAGCCCGATGGGAGGAGGTAGAGGGTCCACCATGCAACCATGCAAAATAATATCTTAATAGTCTCTCAATTCCGATTCTCTTTCACTTTCAATAAGACAACATCCCTTATTTATAAAGTACCTGTTGGGTGGAGCCCGATGGTAGGAGGTAGAGGGTCCACCATACAACCATGCGAAATATCTTAATAATCTCTCAATTCCGATTCTCTTTCACTTTCAATAAGACAACATCCCTTATTTGTAAAGTACCTGTTGGGTGGACCCCAATGGGAGGAGGTAAATTGTCGATCCCCCATGTAAAATAATCTCTCTGTAAATTTATAAAGTATACTGCTGAGAATCAATGTACCTGTAACGTGACAAAGCCAACTTTTATAGCCTCAAAATCCCAGTGTGTGACCTTTCCGCTGTACTGGAACTCAAAGGCTGGCACAATCAAAGTGCCTTTCAAATTCAATGAGACACTGATCACTGTATCATTGGTACGCGGTACTATAGCCCCTGTGCTGTAGTATTGGGCACCTGGATATGCAAAAATATAAAACTGTAACTATAGGATTGACGAGTGAATTGGAAAATTAGGAAAGGAATGGACATGGAATAAAACGGAGAATATATAAACTGTTACTAACTATGAAATGGACAAATGAACGGAAACACTAGGAATGGGATGGAATGGGTAAAATAAAAAATATGATAAAACTGTTACTGAATTATGAAATGGAATACGAATGAAAAATATGAATGGAATGGAAACGAGAAGACGGAATCAAGTTCTTTCTACTTACTAATTGAAAGTCTCTCAGAGTGCCCTGATGTGAAAGTAAAAGTGGTATTAACTCTAGAACCACGACTAAACGTTCCAATGCACTCCACGACCTGTCCCACTTTCGCTGAATACGGACACCCCAAATTTACCCCTTCTGTTGGATCGTCCACTTTATACACGCGAGAAGCCGTCACAGACCCTGACATGGGATTGGACGCCGTAAACGTAACGACGTAAGACCCAGGTTGATCGTAAATATGTCGCACGACAGGCTGGTTGGATGGTTTAGAGATGTACGTACCGTCGCCCAGGTTGAACGTGTAATAGACGTTTAAACCGTTGGAGAGATTTCCATGAATAAACACAGGTTTGAGTATCGCTAAATTATTGATTGGCTGGAGCGTCAGCCCGAGGATACGAGCAGCCGCCGAGTAAATACTGTTTTTGTTCGGACCTCCACATCGGAGGGACTTCGCGGAGTCGGGCCAATTCGTTGATCCGGGACATGCAATACTACATTCTGCGTCGCCGAGTTTCCCGGATGTTGGTATTGAGTTTGCGCAAAGGCAAATATTCCCATTTTGTAATGCGGCGTACTTGTATCTTGAACCACAGAGTTGAACGCAGCGGATAGGGCTGACGTCTGACGGGTCGTAGTCACCAGCACTCGAATGAAACAGACGTGATTCCTCGGATACTGGATAACAGCCGATGGTTTCTAGTACGAAGTAAAAAAAAATTAAATAAATAAATAAATAATCTACAGCAGGGCCCGGTTGTACGAAGGGTGAATAGCGCTATCCAGCGGATAAATCCTTATCCAGCGCATAAAATCTATACAAAATCTATACAGTGGATAACTCTTATCCGTTGGATAACTTTATCCAACCTTCGTACAATCGGGCCCAGATCTACGTAGTGGCTATTCTTCTGCTGGCACTCACACTTACTACCTCTAGATTAAATATTTTGCATGCATCGCTCAACTCTTTACTATCACGGAAGGGCTAAGGCTCGAAACGTCAGTAAAGTAATTACTCTTTTTTATACGATGTAACAGATTTTCCTTATTTAACCGAAGAAGATAAAACCTACTGCTGTTGTTTTAGAGTGTGTTACAAAAAAGGATGGTCTTACTAGTGGGGTATAGTAGTGGTAGAGAGGTGGCAATATTCCATGGGTGACTGGAGGTACGTAACCGTCGCCAAAGGAACGATTTAGAAAGGACCCTTTTGTGTCTTCGATAACAATAATTGTATATAATTGAGTGGTAGTTGTGATATCGATCTTTCTCGAAAACGTACCCGCGATGAACAGCACAATAGTCTTTCAGTTCGACTACAAATTGGAGATTTTCTTTCAATGTTTTCAATTTTACCGCACCAATAATATCATAATAACAGCCCAAAAATTATACAAATGAAGCAAAACAATGCAGATAGGAAAGTAATTGCAAGCTGATACGAAGTTGTTAATAATTAAGAATATGAGGTCATTAATAATTCACTTAGCTCTTAAAAAATGTTCACAAACTTTTTTTAAATCTCGGAAATAAATTGAATGCTGTTAAATTTTGTTAAAGGAGGGTAGATTTCAAGAATGAAAAGAATTTGGGCCGACGACAAGAAGATAAAATGACTTGCTCGGATTAGTGCAAAATTTTGTTGAAAAATTTGTACTTTGCGAAAAATTGTGAAGTTCATTTTGAAAACTTGGAATATAATGTACAGATGAAAAAGAAACGAGATCACAAGAACAAAATAAAACAAAACAATTGCAATGTGATTGAGTTAAGTTTTGGCATTTTCACTTAGCTCTTAAAAAATGTTCACAAACTTTTTTTAAATCTCGGAAATATATTGAATGCTGTTAAATTTTGTTAAAGGAGGGTAGATTTCAAGATTGAAAAGAATTTGGGCCGACGACAAGAAGATAAAATGACTTGCTCGGATTAGTGCAAAATTTTGTTGAAAAATTTGTACTTTGCGAAAAATTGTGAAGTTCATTTTGAAAACTTGGAATATAATGTACAGATGAAAAAGAAACGAGATCACAAGAACAAAATAAAACAAAACAATTGCAATGTGATTGAGTTAAGTTTTGGGATTACATCTCTTGAAGGTGTTGTTGCTATCCGAAACAAGATTAGTATTGAAAAAGGTTTAACATTGAATACATTTTTGTTCTTAAAATTGATTATTTTTCCTACCTTCACTCGTTATCTGAGTTTGCAGACCAACAACTGGAGTCTGAAAAGAAAAACGTCAAAATCTCGTGAAACTGCTCTGGAAATCACTGAAAACTCAATAGCATTAACTTACCAGAAAATTGACCAAAAATAGAAGAATCTGCAGAAAGTAAAAGTTTTCCATTTTTCTTGATAATATGAAGCTTGAGTCGCGGCAGAATTCAAGAATGCCTTGTCTTTTTTGTAGAAGAGAAAAGTTTTCGCCTAGTTTGGCTCGTCGTTTTAGATTTGTGAGAGAAAATACTTGGATTACATGACAAATCAGAACTCTGAGGAACTGCGCTGTGGGAGACTGGTAAATATTTGATGATGTAATGAGAAAACAATAACCGTTGCCGAATAGCGTAAGAACTTGTCCTAATTAGCTGAAAAAGTGATAATATTGCTTCAGATATTCTTCTTTGCCCTGGCGAAAAACACGAAATTCTCTGGCATTTTGTACGGCTCAAAGTTCTTGCAAACTTTCCACTCGAACTCTGATAAACGAATTGGCATAGATTGCTAGCATGATTGTTGCTAATCAACAAAGTCTAAGCCGATTGGCTCATTTTTGGTAAAGTGTATCTGATTGGTCGGATTAGACCACAAGATTTGATTGGCTGTTGATTTGATTGCTTTCATGCTTGCGTGTTTAGTCCAATTCCTACCTTTCAAATTTGCCGAGCTCATTTGAAACGTGAAAAGAAACATAAAGTGTTACCAAAACACCAACGACAATGAGACCAAAAAAAAAAACCCTGTTAAGTACTGAATTTTCTAAAACTTAAAAACATTGTAGATGATGATATAAATAAAAGACTGTACAACCCAAACAAAGTCTTTAACGGAAATTATTGCAAGTTACATTTTATTTCATTTAAAAATTTTCTTTTTTCGTTCGGGTGGAACATTCGAGAATTGAACAACTTCCTGACAAAATACAACTTATTAAATTCATTTTATAAACTTTTTACAAAGTCTTTATTATCTTCTCACACCGCTGGCTTTCTGGTAGACGGGCCTTCAGCTGAAGGAACTACTAACCCTAAATATAGTTCTTTACTTTTACCCTTATTAACTTGAATTTATAAATCTATTTCATTAATATCAGCAAGAGCCGGATTTGCATTGAGTATATGACGTCAAAGATTTCACCATGAATTGTATTCATTATCTTAACGAAACTGTCTATTTTCGATAAAAACGGTTCCAGATCCTAGTAATGACGTTCTTCAACATCAATTATTCAGTATCTACCATTTCACAATAAAACGATTTTTTGTGCAACTCTGTGAAAACCTGCAAGACTGTAAGATTTTACAAGCAGAATAATGTAGGGTATCAGAAGAATATCGATTTTTAAAATTGTGTAGAAATATTTGCAACAGCTGGAAAGATCTGAATTAAGTGGTTTAAAAACTTACAAAAACTGATATTTTTGCAGAGAATTTGCACAAAATTTTACGTGTGATTGGAAGATTAAAATCCCACAAAGAAAAAGAATTTCCCTACTTAGGAAAAGGGTTTGTTTCCTTATTATTTTAATGAATACTTAGCAGTGTCTAATAGTTGTTGTTTCTTCACACAATCTTCAAGCCACTTCAAGGTGACGATTTTAGCTCCTTTGGTGTGTATGTCCTCTAACTGTGGATCCTGGAATTAGAAACAAAAAGTATCAAAAAATACTTTAAAATTTAAAGCTTAAAAAATACTGACCCAATTGATTCAAGAATTCTATCCTTATATCAGAAATACAGTGTATGCGAAGTTTTTCAATAATTATTCAAAATATTATTCGATGTCTTCAAAGCTCTATTTCTGGACAGTTCTAAAATATTTCGAAAATAAATGACATAAGGAAGGTAGATTAGGGGACTTGCCATCTCCATTTTACCATCTCCTTCCTCTGTGATGCTTACAATCATCCTTACCGCCAATTAAAGACACTCACTCACTCAAATACGCTCCGCTGTTTACCACTTAAACACACTCACTTACAAATCCGATAGATGATTTGTGCATACTCTTGTACCGAACGTAATGAAGGATCGACAAAAGCAACATCAACTACATCAACAACAACTACATCAACAATAACAACTACAACAACAACAACTACAACAGCAACAACTACAACAGCAACAACTACAACAGCAACAACAACAGCAGCAGCAACAACAGCAGCAGCAACAACAACAACAGCAATAAAACAAAAACAAAAAAAGTTTCTTTAGTCTTCTAAGCAGGTAGTACACGCGGCTGCTTCGTAGAGGGCGCGACACGAGCGCGTTCTCTCAGCTCGCGCGGTGCTAATTTTAACACAGGAATCCCAAATTGCCCACACACAAAATTCCGACAAGAACGCTTTACAGGCTGCGCACAGGGCAGCATTTTCATTTCGACCGCGAATGTTGCCTGCAGACAACGCTACCTGGTTCTGTTAATTAAACACGCGAATATATATTTAGAGCTACGTACCGTGACGTCACAAACTATGTGAGTGACGTCTTCACACAGCAAAGACTCGACGTCACCATCATAAGTACCAACAATTAAGGAAGACAATTGCACATTTAAAGAACAAAAACACATGCACAATAATCTAAACGTTAATTTAAGGAATATAAAACGCGCGCGCATGTCTCTGTACTGTGATATAAACACGATGAAAGGTGTAGAGCAAGAGAAAAGCAAGATTAGGAACACGAGGCGTAGCCGAGTGTTTCTCTTGCTTTTCGAGTGCTCTACATCTTCCACAGTGTTTATATCACAATACAGGGACATAAGCGATCGTTTTATATTGCTTTTATAAACTATTTTCGACGTTTTTTGAGCGAGCCATGTCTCTGTCCTCTGATATAAACATATAATATAAAAAATCTAATATAAATCGTACTTTATAAGGGTTTACAACTTTAATTTTACGTTATTTCCAAAATCAGGTACTCCCCCCCTTCCCCAATCATCGGTAACTTTTCCCACCTCATTTTGTTGTATTTCTAGACGGAAATTTTAGTATAAAAACCATTTTAAATCTCGTGCATAACGTAAAGGATATGCAATCACATAGCGTCGTAGCTTCTTTTCTTTTTCACCACAAACATCCTTGAAGTAAACATGAACACCAGAGAAAAAATCGGGAAGCATTCGGCTCGGTGTGGTCGGTTCGGGCGAAACTCGGGATGGTTTGGGCGCCCGACGATATGGTGCCGAACGCTCTTCGTTTTCGTCCGAAGAGCTCTCACTGGACGAGAGATCCTTTTTGGATACTGTCGTTTGCTTACGAGGAAAATAATATCTAAAGTTCTGTTAAGGATCGTACTCTTGTACAACACGTTTGCGAAACATTTGCAATACATTAAGGTAGCTCACTATAGTTTTAAAGATCTTTATTCCAATAGTATAAAAAGCGTATAATAGCTTCTACAGATATATAATTTGACACCCGTTCAGCCAACCATATGACAGATCATGAATCAGGGAACCATTTGATATGAAACTCATTTTTCGAAAGGTTGCTATAGCAACGTTACGTCAACTTTAACGACGATTATTTTTCCAATGAAATCAATTAAAAAAAGTTTTCGACGGTTAATTTTATAAAAATTCATTTTAAAGAAATTCCACATCTTCTCCTTTGGCAAAGAACGAAAAAATTCTGCACTACAGAATCTAAAATATTTCAAAATTTCGATTTTAAGAAATGAAAGAAAGTTCTGTAGTGCCAATTTTTTTTATATTTCGTCAATTGCTGTAACTCTACATTATAATAAAGTTGACAAATTATGAAAGGATTTTACCGTTTAGCTTTGGAGATTTTTGCCTCAAAAGATCGACCACGCGCACGACGTCAGCGAAACAAAAATTCTGCAAGTGCCAGTGTTGCGCATGCTCATGATCCTGAGCGCGCGCGACTACAGTGAACTTAAACTGTTATCTTTCTAACGTGCAATGAATCATGGTATAGAAAAAAACATTTAGGATGTGAAATTCAACATGCCTATTTGTAAGCGTGCAATGAATCATGGTTTACAAAAAACATATTTAGGACGTGAAATTCAACATTGCTGCTGTACTCCTGTAAGCGTGCAATGGATCATGATATAGAAAAAAAAAACGATTTGGAAATATGAAAGGATACATCAATGTATGAATTCCTCTTGACGCTAGGTGTTTTCTGATAAGACGCTCTGTGCCATACCAATTGAAGCCTGGTGTTGTATGTCCGATACGAGGAAGATGAACTGTTGCTGTATACATTCAAATACAAAAAGCTTGAAATACAACATCCAAACCTTGTAGCGAACTAGTGGATAGCGCGACCATTGCAAACCTGAAAACTTGTGGGTGTTGCGTAAATATAACATCGATCTTTTATATCATAACTATGAGATAAAATCCATAACAAATTCGGCTCATTAAAGGAGTATTTTTATTTCTCAGTATTACATAATTTTCATGAACTGTATTCCATGCTATTTAATACTTAAATTTTTATTATTTACATTTTGTTTTCAAAACGATTGTCCCATTCTTAATTTAAGTTCATCGAATTTTTCAATTGTCTTTAGTTTCCTCTTGTCTAAAACAAACCCTTTTTTTCTATCCTCTTTCAATGGTGAACATACAATTGCTCTGAGAAGTTAACTTTTTGGCTCACTTTAATGAGGTAAAAAGAAGTACTTATAATCATCGACTATTGTTCTGCATCGTGACCTTAACGTCATCTCCAATGAGGAAAAAAGGAGCCCAGAAAATTGGTTCACTGTATCTCTTCGTTTCTCTCATGTCTTTCATGGCTTGCTGCAAGCTTTGGCTTACACTATCGCCTTTCTTCAGGTGTGAGTAAAAGTTTATCATGAACACCTTGGTTGCTTCGTCGTCAATGGCCCACAATGACGCTACAACAGAACGAGCTCCTGCAGCAAGAAAGGCACGACTCATTCCAATCACTCCCTCTGCATTGATCTCTCCACGTACACTGTGACAGCAGCTTAGAACAACCAGTCGTGCTTGGATGCCATTATCTTGTACCTCTTTCACTGTCAGGATGTAGTCTTTTTCGTTGGGCAAGTCATCTATTGTAGATGGTGCCAAGAATATTTCACCATCCGTAGTTCCGTGCGCAGCAAAGTGAATGATAGCCACGCCCTCTTGTAAGCTCTGTTTGATTGTTTCCTTGTTGGCTTGTGACCCAATAAATGGTTTGACACCAAGCAAATTACTAACCATTTCAGCTTCCTTTTCTGCGGACGGAAGATCACTAATTTCTCTTGCTTTTCCTTTAAAATTCACTTTGCCAACCTTTGGATTTCCAATTACCAGTGCGCCTTTCTTGCTATGAAAGTCTACTGGACTGTTATACAGCATCTGCAGTGATGTCAGAGACGGCGCTAAACGAATTCTTTTTCTTTCGGACAGAAATTCTCCAGTGTTTGGATCTCGTAGCGCTGCAAATGGCACCATGAATAAGACTCCGTCAGGGATGACTACAACTTCGTCACTAATGAGTTCGTGCAGCACTGGAGATATCAAAACATTATGCAAAACTTCAAGTGGGCTGTCTTCGAGCATGTCTTCCGATTCGATACATCTTTCCTTGAAAGTTTCATACACAGAAAACGTAAGATTTTTGGGCCCGTCCAAGGGAATGGATTTATGTGGGAATGACATTTTCGTTTCTTGTGGATTTTCATCTGCTTGGACTGATCGGTCTTCGCTCACGAATTCTCTAACCTTTAAAGTTTCGTAGGCATTGTTCACGATGTCGGAAAATCCAATCTCAATTGCCTCATCAGTTCCTACATGGAATGCACCTGTATTGTCTGGGTACAGGGCCCATGTAATGCACACTGTTGGTTCGCTCAAGGAATAAAAGAGAATGGAAAAATCAGATGCCATGCTCTCTAATTCAGTATAAGATAAGGCACAACTCCCAGATTTGTTTTCTCCCTTGATGTTATACTTTGAAATCAATATATCACCCAAAGCACGAGCTTTTCCAAGATCAGTTACCAAAAGTGCTTCTTCGGGCTCGTCATTTAAGATCAAAAGGACAGCCAGGAAATTGTATTCCTCGATAAATTTATCCAGGATGGATATTTTAAAGTTGTCGTGTTCTTCGAGGTGATCAAATAGCCATTCTCTACAACGTAAACATTCTTGTAAGAACTGTTTGGCCTTTGAAATACATTGGTCATAATTCTCTTGTTCGCCCTTAGTTTTGTGGTATATTGCTTCACACCCACTCAGGTTTCCAAGGGCTGAGTAGCTATGTGCTTCGAAAATTTTGTTGTTTATTTCTTTGGCAATCATCAATGCTTTTTCGTAGCAAATGTTTGCTTGTGACAATTCGCCTAGCATACAGGAAATCGAGCCCATACAATGATATCCATGGGCTTCCTGTATTTTGTCGCCCAGTTCTGAAGCCAAAAGAATTTGCTTTTTAAATAATGCCAATGCCTCGAGATTCTGACCTAATTGCATTTTACATTGACCAAGATTTCCATAGCTAAGTCCTTCGGTTTGTCTGTCTTTTACTTCTAAAACAATCTTTAAAGACTCCATAAAGTAAACTTCGGCTTCTTCAACCTTTTCTAGCTCGAGATAAAAGTTACCAATATTTAGAATGGATTTTCCTTCCATATGTCGGTAACCCATTTCCTTTGCTATTGCTAGAGTTTTCTCTGTGTGCGCAATAGCTTCATGGTACTGACCAAGCAATTTATGGACTGTTCCCAAATTACCATGCGCTCTTGCCTCGCCCTCCTTATCCCCAATCTCAACACAGATTTCCAAATTCTTTGTTTGATACTTAATTGCCTCGTAGTAATTATCCAACGACTTGTACGCAACTCCCAAATTACCGTAAGCTAATGCTTGAACAGATTTGTTCCCCAAGTCTATGCCGATCTTCAACTGGTGTTGGTGATATTCGTTTGCTTTATGAAAATCACTTAGTCTGTGATATGCAACACCGAGATTTCCATATGCTGCTGCTTCAAGTTCCTTATTGTCTATAACCAGAGCAATTTTGAGACCTCTTTCGTGGTATTCAATGGACTTGGCATAGTAGCCCATGTTTTTATACACTACTCCTAGATTAATATAAGCTTCAGCTTGGAATTGCTTCTCCCCAAACTTGATCGCAAGCTCCAATTCCTTCCCAAAACATTCAATGGCTGTAGTAAAATTCCCTTGCTTGCAATACGACCACCCTAACGATGAACAAGCTTTTAATTCTGACATTTGATCTTGTTGTAGCTTGGCGCATAGCAAAGACTTCTCCAAATACTCTATATGTTTTGGCCAAGTGTACAGCTTATCCATGTGGACCCTTCTAAGAACAAACCAACCATTTAATTTTACTACTATTTAAAAATACAATGATAAATATGCAATAATGTGTCTTCTAAAATGTTCAAAAATATTTATATGGAATTATTATATACCCTTGTCGATACGCGCGCTCTGATTGGCTAAAAGCTGTGCTTTATCAGAGAACGGAGCACAGCTCTGATGTCAGCAGCGCGAGCTGACCGCGCGCGCACGTTTTGAATTTTTGTAAGGAGAAAATCGCCTACGGCTCGTGCTCTCCTTACACTTCTTTCGTGCTTTCGTCACTTCCTGCGTGCTGTATTACTGAACGGAGCACGGAAAAAGCTGTTCTATTTGTTAAGAAGAAAAAACTAACTAAATAAGTAATAATTATTATATATAGTCGAAATGGTGCTTGGGATGTCAATAATAATATTCTAATTTATTCATTTTGCCTTCGATGCAAAATGCCAAAAGCGTGTTCAGGACCTGGGTTGGCGGACCGTTTGGCTTCGATTTTTATCGGTTGCAGAATATAATTATTGACATCCCATGCACCCTTTCGGTCTCAGCTTCTATGTTTTTAGACCCGACAACGTTTCTTCAATTGACTATATACAATAAACAAAACAATAGCAAACTAATCTATGATAGTCTAAGGGGGCTTTCATTTATTAGCACATGGGGGGGTCTGGCAAAATTTCGTGTAGCAGTCTGCATACATTATCCACCCCCCCCCCCCCAGCATTTTAGTAATGATATCACAACCCCCCTATGAGGATTCATAAAATTCCTCTAACCCCCCCCCCCCCCCCCCTTAATTTATATGGTATGTTACAGTGCATTAATTTTCACCAATATATTAATAGCAGACTTGGCAATTACATGTATGCTTTTATTCAATTCAAACTGAAACTTGATGTTTATGAATGTTTACACAGTATAAAATGTGTTGTACTTTAACATTCAAAGTATCATATCACTAAAAACATTGTTTGAAATTTATATATTAAAAAATTGTGTTGTTTCAATTTTTTGTTTGTATTCAATAATACAGACAGACAGACAGACGGACATTTTTATTAGCTCTTTTTACCCTTACAAGTAAATCAGATATATGCTAATAAAAGAATAATTAAATAACAGAACAATATATAATCTAAACTATAATTTCTTTAAGCTTACTTTGCTTTTATCCTGCGAGCAGAGTCTTTAAAGAAGGCTCTGCTAGTAGGATAATATCACTTGTGTTTCATGTCTCATAACAGTGTTATCCGTTTGTTTGTGCTAATATTCCTTTTCTTTCTTCAAAACATTCATAAATATATTTTGCGATAATTTTTTGTATTTTTTCATTTGGATTAATTAAAACTTGGAATTGTTCTTCATCGCTTAAGAATTCAAGTTTTTTGTTTGTGATTGTATTTATCTTAGATCTAATGTATTTATCTTGGCATTAATTCTTTTCTTTTGGTTAAATAGGGGGGACATTTTAGAAGAAAGTGTTTTTCATCTTCAACTCCTTGTTCACATATAGGACATATTCTTTCTTCTGCTTTGATATAAGGACGTGAATGTCTCCCCCTTTCAATTTGTAAGCAGTGGTTACTAATTCTTAGTTTTGTTCGTGCTATTCTATGCTTGATATTGCTGACCCCTTTAAGGTAATTTTCTTGCTTATAGATTATTTTAAAGGTTCTGTAAGTTCTAAGTTTATTTTTTTGGGCGTCTTTCCTACCCATATCGTTGTGAATTTCTTCAAACCAAACTTGTATTTCAATATCCTCTAGTCTTTGTTTTATTTGCTTAACTATTATTTTCCCTTTTGTTTTGTCAAACTTTTGATTCCATACAAAACTGTAACCCAATCTATCCAAAATAAGTTTTGCTTTTCTACTCCAGCTACATGGGGTGTTAGCATGGTTGCAGTCCTGTATAGTTAAGTGAGATAATTTTGTTTTGTCGGAGATCACGAAGTTAATCCAGAATTTTACTACTCTCAGTTTTGCGTCGACTCTCAAAGGAATTAATCCGAGTTCAGATCTACATGCATTATTGGACGCTCTTTTGTTCACTCCAAGTAACATTTTACAAAATTTTGTATGAACCGTTTCGGCAGGATCATTATCAATGTTGTCCTTGATATCAACGCCCCAAACCTCACTTCCATATAATAAAATGGGTTTAATTAAGGAGTTAAATAATTTAATAGTCAAGGATATATCTGTTCTAAAATGGTTGCCAAGATCTTTTCTAAGTTTAAACAAAGCCTTTAGTGCTATTTTTTTTAATTCTTCTCTTGCAGTAGTAAAAGTTCCGAATGCGGTAAAAAATACTCCTAGATATTTATAGCTTTTTACGTTTTCAAGCTTCGATTGGTTAAGGTAAAAACTAAAGTTGCTCATTCTTTTGCCAGTGTTGTTAAAAACCATTATTTTGGTTTTGTCTAGGTTTGTATATATTTTCGATGTCTCACAAAAATGTTGCAATTTTTTTTAATACAGCTTCCAACTCAATATAAATATCACCCCCCCCCCCCCTTCAGAACAAATTCAAAATTGTGCAACCCCCCCTACCAGGCTTCTAAAAAAACATGACCCCCCCCCCCCACACACACACACACACACACACACACAATTCTGCCAAACCCCCCCATGTGCTAATAAATGAAAGCCCCCTAATCTGCAACATTCAATACGAGGCGTGCAATAATCAATGTTGCAGAGAAAAGCTCACACTTTTGAGATTTCGGCAACATTTTTTTGTTGCGAGAAATCGTTGTAGGTGTTGTTGCACAACAAAATCTCCAAAATTGCATTGCCAGCGCGAGAACAAATTGCAGGATGTATTGTTGTTTAGAAGGCATTTGAATAGATTCATTCATAGGTTTCATGAACTTGCTTTCTATCCATTTTATTAAAGGCCCACTTGGATGAAAATCGATTAATTTTGGAAACTGACTTTTGATATCTGAAGATGAATATAGTTTGAGGGCTAGCAACTCTTTACCAAAAATCCGCATTTCCAACTCATTATCACGGAGAATTCTTGGTTAAAAATCTAAAAGAACAATAGTGTTCAGTAAATGACGTCATTTACTCACAATTTAAATGCTAACATACTTGAAATTTTCATTCGTCTCATTTGAATGTGAACAAGATATTGCTTATTGTGATTATTCAAAGTCGCACAGCCAATTTTCATTTATTTTGATCCAAGTACCCCTTTAACTTTAAGAATCATTTTAGGGGGTGTTTACATGACACTAGGATCATCCTAGTAGGCGAATCATCCTACCTGCTATACATTTACTGCATTCTGTTTAGTAGGATGATCCTAGTACCCGAAGTGAATACACAAATTTACATGTAAACAGAATGCAGCAAATGAAAAAGTTAATGAAAAGTCATTTTCCGTATTAAAAATTTGCTTTATAACATATTTTTGGGATACGCAATGGAATTTATTGCACTATAAATGAGATTTTCAAATTCGTACAAATTTTGCCTCTAGGGATCCATACAAGAGAAAATGAGTTATGAGTATTTCTACAAAGTTTCACTTTCCAATGTTTCATATTTTCCTGTTCTGAACTCATCTTTTCGGTGGATGGACGCAACACTTTAGTTAACTGGCTGAAAATTTAAATTCTCTTTCCCCTTGTCACAGATGTTATATCAAGAGGCCATAATACTAAGAGAGCGAAACTCAGTATTGATGTCTGTGCGATGTTCGCGGCGCCTAAGGCTATTTTTAGTAATTTCGTCATCGCGCGCGCAAGGCTCTCGAATAATAGAATTCAAATGCCGAAAGCAAACGGTCCCGTCAGCACGCACGTCAAAACTCAAATTCCAAATAGCAATGCGCGTGATGGCGAAAATACTAAAAATAGCCTTAGCCGCCACGAACATCGCACAGACATCAATACTGAGTTTCGCTCTCTTAGTAATATGGTCTCTTGGTTATATCTAAATCTTATTTTGATATAATGCGCTTGTCAACGAAACAGCATTAAATCAAAAGATGAATCGCAATGCAGATACATACCTTCAATGGAATCTTGAACTTCAATGAATCTGTACTACGAATGGTCATATATACTTGCTATGAGTAAAGTCTTTTCCTGTGAATCTCGTATTTTAGAATTGACCAGAAGCGTTTTAATAGGCGGTTGACATTCCATTTGAAGAAGAAAATACGATATAAATAGAAGAAGTGTTTGGAGGTTCTCTTTAAGAATGTACGATATACATTCACTTTCCTCTTTTGCTTTCGTTGCAGACTAAACGTTTGGAACATCATCGTATTGAAAAGTTAAAGTTGATATCATACATAGCTCCAAGTTAACAGTATCCATTCCACAGTATGTGAATATATTTGGACGGGTGTAATATTTCCTCACTTGAGCTGTATGCTCCTTAGTTATCAAGGATTTATGATAATTAGATGACATCATCAAAGAAACTTGCAATATTTGGTTTACGCGTTTAAGGTCAATTTACACGATACAATTTTTGCTTACAACTTGTCGCATGCAACAACCCTACAACTTGCTTACAACTGTTACTGCTGTTACGAACAAGGGGTTAACATGTTTTAAAATCTTACAACCTTTTGTTGTTGTTGCACGCAACAGTTGTAAGCAAGTTGTAGGGTTGTTGAATGCGACAAGTTGTAGGCAAAACTTGTATCGCGTAAATTGGCTTTTAGAATGTTTGAGATGGCAAACGTTGTTCATTATTGGCACATCAATAATCAGTAGGTCGATCTTTTAATTAATATAGAGAGAGCTAACGACAGCGAAATACTGTTTTAAACTGACAAACTAGGTGTATCCACTTGTTTATTTAGTTTCTATGTATATGGGCTTCTGGTATTGTTAAATTCTTAAAATAAGCCCATCGGCCGAGTTCCGCAAAAAAACTCGAGATTTCCAAACTTACAGTTCTGTGCAAACGACGTCAATTCAGTTCATAATTCCCAGGAGACTAAAGGTACTTTTCGACGAGATTCTCATAACTTTGAGGACCCTACAAAGGTATTCATGGGTTCACTGAGTTTCGTATCGTAACAAAATTTGGGTCATTTCCACAAGTTCTCAGCTTCGTATGCTATCCACGAGTTAACTTTCGTATAATATCTACGAGTGTACACTTATATTTACTGTTTCGCATGCTATCCTAATTCAGTTTCGTATCCACGAGTTAACACTTTCCTGTATCATCCACAAGTTTTCAGCTGCACACTTTCACGACGCCTGAACAAATTGGGTTAAAGAAAGAAGAAAGTCTTACCATCTGATTAGTTCTACTTACCATTCAACTGTTTGGCTGCCTTGTGAACTCGTTGTAGACCTTCGCTTAAGGCGGATAGATTCATCGGCAACAAACGATGGTGTTTGTCACGTGTTTGAGCCACAACTAACGATAACTGAATAAAGACAACTTATGTGTTAGCAAAGAACGTTGAGGCTATATATTTCCACACTCCCCACGCCATTTGTCTCTGATGATCCCGTCGTATGGGGAAAGCTGAGACTGAATGAAAACACAAACCCAAGCAGTATCAGGCCGCATCCAGTGCATCCAGTGTTCTTTGAGGCCGGGAAAAGTCTTAACATTGAAGTTACGGGATGTTACTACTGAAGTATACCTTGTGAAGTTCACTTACATAGTTTTGGGTGTCTTGGTTCTCTTCGTCCTCGCTGAATGGAATGAGGTGTGCGTTACCAAGATGAAGGTCTAAAAATAAATGATTACATCATCTGTTAATGATGAAAGTATCAGGAGAAACAAAACAATTGTAACGACAACAAAACATGCGGTAAATATAAGCAACTAAATCAACTGACAAAAATATTCAAAATCTAAGGACCAAGTGTGGCTTAGTTGGTTAATGCGGGCCTTCCAAGCGAAAGGTTCCAAGCTAAATCCCAATGACTTCGCGCACCTGTTTCGGCTTCCCCCTAAACCGTGTAGCTTGAACATTAAATGTCTATACGCGGGAGCATTCATGCAGGAAGGGGAGGGGGAGGGGAGGGGTAAACATAAGGGGAGGGGAGGGGGTAAACATAAGGGGGGAGGGGAGGGGGTAAACATAAGGGGAGGGAGGGGGTAAAGTTCCCAACGTCAGCCTCAAGTTTATCAGTCGACTGTTACAAGCTACCGATGGTAAGGCCTGGTTTCCACTATGCAGAAGCAACATACACACATTCAGTATTGCATTTATCACATAGGTGTGAAAAATTTACTGTCAGTAAGGAGTGAAACACTGAGTCGGCGTACGTTGCTTCTGTTTTTGTCGCTCACGAGAACCAGGCAATAATATTGCTTTATTAAAACGCAACAACAACAGTAAACAGCATCAACAATGAAGGCTTACAGTATTGATGAAGAAGGGAATGATTTTAAAGACCGTTACAGAGGAACTTGCTCCCGCAACGCGCTCCTAGATCATTTTGCACAACCAGTACACACAAGGGAGCATGCTGCGGCAACTTGTTGCATAATTTTCTCACTAAGCTTGTCCCTCACATTTAAGCAGTTTAATATCAGGGAACATGATAAGGGAGCAAAACTTTTGTTGTACAACAAAATTATTTTATAAGAAATTGTTAGTACAAACGAGGGAGCGTTTTGCGGGAGTGTGTTGCGGGAGCAAGCTCCCTGTGTGTACCGGCGTTAAAGTACTAACCTTCCATGGCACCAGCCAGTTCGTAATTGTGCACAGACGTTGACGATCGACGAGCAATTGCAGTAAAAAGACCTCCTTTTCCCCAGTGACCTGAATCATCTAATAATAATAACATCTACGTAAACTTATTGTTGATTTGTTCACCGGCTTTAATAACTTAGTGCCTTCTTTCCATGTAATGAAAGTCGGCTGGTCTGTTGTGTTGATTGGCCGTCCATATGGATTGTTGGTTGGTTGGTTGGTTGATTGGGTTAGTCATTTCATAAGTTTTTTGTTTGTTTGTTTGTTTGTTTGTTTGTTTGTTTGTTTGTTTGTTTGTTTGTTTGTTTGTTTGTTTGTGTTTTTTTTTCATCAGTTGGTTAGCTGTTGATTCGGTTACTTAGTAAGGGTGTAGGTGGTTGGTTGTCTGGTTGTCGGTCGGTCGGTGGGTTAGTGGTCGGTCGATGGGGCGGCCAACCACTAGCTAGCTGGCGGTTAGTTGGTCGTCAGCACCTCCGTTACTTACTTTGGTGATAAGACAGTCAATGCAGAGAAGTTCACTAATTGTTGGTTGAATAGAAAAGTTATTGGAGTTATTGGTCATTTACAGAGGGATTCTACCTCCACATCAATCCCAGGTTACTACGGAGTTCCATGACAAATGTACTGATGCAAAGGAAGAATTCCACTCAAACATCAACTTAAGGTAAGCTGTCTCGTCCAATTTTTAAATTTTACAATAGCCACCTTAGTAATCCTTTAAAAATTCTGAATCATAACAGATTCAAATTCAGATTTCTCTTGTAAAAAAAGAGGCACAAAGATACCTCTATCAAAATATTTACCAACACAGTGCACGATGATCGCTGGGTTTCCTTTGGTTTTCATCGGTCGTGTGACGTCACCTCTGACGTATTTAATGGCAAGTCGTTCTTCGTCTTCGTCACTCAGTTCTTCTTCGGAGTCATCTTCATCTTCGCTTAGTGCGATGTTAAGGGAGTTGTAATCGTTTTCTTTCCATAGAATCTCTCTGGAAGGTGGTTTAGGAAATGCACGTCACAAAACTGGAAGGTGCTTCACACATAAAACAGGCAGATTTGGCAGAAGTGTCGCGACGCGAATCGCGATGCGAGGGTCATTAACGTGACAATAACGTGACATCGCGACGTCACGCTAGTCACGAAATGACTGGTTCATTATTCATTCTCATCCCCCCTCCAAACTTCTTTGACTACTCAAAATAATGAAATCTTTAATTTGAACAGCAGCCTTTCATTTGCCTTTGTGACCCAAAGCAAGAGGCAAAGTAGGACCGTAGGATACTGTTTGTGAGTAACAATCGTGATGACAACTAACAGTAAAAATATGTAAAATACGTGAAACTTACAGTCTCTTTTTCCGGGCCTCTTCTCTCATCTGTTCTTTCTCCTCTTTTAATCTTGCTCTCTTTGCGGCGTTTTCTTCTCTCTGGAAATTAATAGTAATTTATAACAATATATCCATGCACGCCTGGCATGAGATGGGATTAAATAATGATCTTCTTGCCTTTTTCCTTCGTTCTTCTAATTCTTCTGCTGTCAAAACTTTTCTCTTTCTTGTTGGGAGATCCAAAATACTAGTACTTGGATTCTGAATCTGAAAAATGAGAAAAAAGCTATAGCTATGCAGAAAGAAATGTTTTTTTAATATACACTTATTGACTGAGTTCGAGGGTCGGACGAGAAAATATTTGGCTCAAGTCATAACAGTACGGAACGAACACAGCGAGGCCCATATTTTCCTGTCTGTCCCAACCTAACTCGGCCAATAAGCATTTCATGACATGACTCTTTTTGACAATTTTATTTTTATTTTCAGACGCGAGCGCTGGTCCGGGTCCGGATACGGGTTTTCTCGGACCACCTTAGAAATCCGTATGTGCCCCGTCACGTAACTATTTCTAAAGGATTCTTAAGCGCGCACGCGGGTCCCGGCAAATACGGTCATATGATTAACGCAAAGCTATGATCTGGCAAAACTTCGACAAAAACGTGAAAACGTAACTCGCAAAAGATATTGCAGAAGAGTGCGGTACTACAATAACATTGCATACAACAGTTGCAGACGGAAATGAACTACCTCTACCTTAGCAATACTTCGCGTGGCTCTTTCTGAAGATCTCACTTCTTCAAGAATATCTAAAAAGATTAAGAAGGGTTTTAGCCTCGTCCAAACGCAATACGTTTGTAAAAGAACCCCTCCCCTCCCCCTTAAACCATGGAAGAGCACCAAACAAGGCCATCAAAATGTCTGGTCTCTAAACAGTGTTTAATGGTGTTTGGTCACCAAACGTTTCGTGTTTGGACGAACTTTTAGAAATGTATGGTCAGATATAACGACCACAACTTAGAATTAGCCTTTTTTCTGATGACGGGCGATTGGCAGGCCAAAATAAAGTATTCTTTATTCTTTGATATTTAATTTCCGTAAATCTTCTTAATTCAACGATCTTTTGAAAGTAGCTCTTGTTCGCGCTGAAATATGGCTATTGATTTAAAGTTCAACCCGCCAATGTTAGCCTGCGTCACATCCGGACTTTCCCTCAACGGAGGAAAAGTCCGGATGTGACGCAGGCTAGCCAATGTCTGATAGATTTACTTTGAAGCGAAGCAGCTAACGCGAAATCCAGGTTACAACTTCATGTATGACTACATGAAATGGAACTATTGAAGTTACACAAAGATTCCAACCAGTTACAATAGATAGTTGAGTGTAACTTGAATAGTGCCATTTCATGGGGTCATATATGAAGTAGTAACCTGAATTTCGTTGTTAGGATACGCAAACTTCAGAAAATGGTTATGGAGATAAAAGGATCATAATTGTGATGATATATAAAAAGCCATACCTGAGACCATTTCATCAAAGGCAGCCTTATCTTTTTCACTCGTTTCCTTGGAGTAATCATGACCTTCGTACACATACATACTTTCAGCTGAAATAATAAAAAAGACCAGATAGACGACTTTCAAAAATGGCGGCCAAGTATATGAGAACGAGGCCACAAAGGCCTTGTTACCAGAAAATAAGCGTGGCGACACTACTATTGCTATCAAAGACGATTTGTTCCTTTTGAAATAAATATTTTCTGTGCATTTTACAGGATATACTAAGACTCATTTCATGCCATAATGATTTTGGAGGCCTTTCTGGCCTCGTTCTCGTGAACAATGAGCCCGCCATTTTTGAAAGTCG
The DNA here is from genome assembly GCA_029948255.1 of Telmatactis stephensoni. Classification (NCBI taxonomy): domain Eukaryota; kingdom Metazoa; phylum Cnidaria; class Anthozoa; order Actiniaria; family Isophelliidae; genus Telmatactis; species Telmatactis stephensoni. Next base: position 146,919 of record JALIZF010001451.1, on the reverse strand, counting down.
TCTATAATCTGCACCTCCTTGTAAGATGTCATCTAATTGGTTTGATAAAACAAAAGAATCTATTGTTGTCATTGTCGTTTTCAAATGTTTCTTTTGTTTAGATTCTCGGGTGGCCCATAAATTGGACGAAATCTTCCGAGAATTGCAGGTCGCCCCAAAAAATCAAACGCGAAAAAATAACTGAGATTGTAGCTTTTAAAAACGGATCCTAACTAGGGATATATACCGTAAATATATGCACAAGTAACACTGGGAAATTTAGACCCTTTCCATGGATTAGAAAGCAGATTTCCAATGCTTTTTTCTTCGCATTTCCTACCAATTTCCATTCTCTGTGGAAAATGTCAAAGGTGGACCTACAACTTATTTCCATCTCATTTCCGTCAAATTTCCAACCCATGGAAATGGTCCAAATTTCCCAGACACTTCAGACCCAGTACCGAAGTTCTATAGCAGTACTCGACTCAGTTTTGTCCTTTTCGTTCTGGAAGAAATATTCCATTAAAAGTCCCTTGCATAGCAGGGACAGATCCAAGATTGTCCGTCAGATAACGGTGTAGTGTTATAAAAATAGAATCGTCCTGAGGATCTAAAGATTTCTTGGAAAAGGTCGGGAAAAAAAGGGGTCCAAAGTCGTCTCAGGAGGGGGTGCGCACCCCTCTGTACCCCTCCCCTAAATCCGCACTAAATGATTACAATGCATAGTCGCTAGCGAGCACTGAATGGGTGTACCTTGTGTATCACTTGATTCGACTTCCATCTCTTTGTCCTCATTTTCTTCAATCTTGTCAGATTCAACAACCCATTCTCCACGGCAGCTTTTACCAAGTATTCTATGAACAAAAACAACAGCAATCGTTTCTCTGACTTTTCAATTACAACAACAAAACTAAACTAATGAAGGGCAACAAATTCGTTTATCTGTCTGTCTGTTTGTTTGTCTGTCTGTCTGTTTGTTTGTCTGTCTGTCTGTCTGTCTGTTTGTTTGTTTGTCTGTTTGTTTGTTCGTTTGTTCGTTTGTTTGTTTGTCTGTTTGTTTGTTTGTCTGTTTGTCTGTCTGTCTGTCTGTCTGTCTGTCTGTCTGTCTGTCTGTCTGTCTGTCTGTCTGTCTGTCTGTCTGTCTGTTTGTTTGTTTGTTTGTTTGTTTGTTTAATAAAACAAGACATTTGCACGCAAATGTTGCAGCCAGAGTGCAATGTTACGGTGTTTCGCTCTTGGCCACTCTATATCTCGTTTCTACTTCATTTCGTTTGTACATATTTAATTCCGTGAACAAGCCTTAAAAAAACCTTTACCTTTCAAAGTCTTCATCACTCAAAGGACTAGAAAAACAAAAGGAGAACATATCATATACATGAATACTTTTTATCATATGCATAAATACGGAGTCTTTTCCTCACTCATAGAATTGCTTTAATAATCCCATAGAAGTAATAAAAGCCCTCTAAGAGGACATGTGGTTACAGGTAAAATAATAAAAAACAACGAGTCGAGAGAAAAGATAACAAAACTGTAGAAATATATGTAATGACTAAAACCATGAAAGATTAAGTAGAGTGATTGCACTTAATCTGTGAAATTGTACCGCCAAGCCAAATATGGAAAACAAAGAATTTTTACAATTAGTTAGACTAGTATTAATTACTTTGATTATATTTCACAGTTTAACTATGTTTGCTCTAAGATTACAAAATTATTCAAATAAATTTAATTTGAAGTAATTAAATACAGTTCATGAAAATTAAACATGAAAGCAAAAGCACACACATGCAAGTTCTTTGTCACAAAATCAAAATTTCAAGCTTTCATGGGATTCTGCACACCTTGCGTGACATCACCGTGACATTTCAAATTTTAAAACAAAACAACAAAAACAAGGTCAGTACGCCTCAATCGAGAGGTAGTAAAAGTTTCCAAAACATTATATAGACATCCCCAAGGACACACAGAGGCTCCAATCACACAAGAAAAGTAAATTTAATTTGAACATTAAAAATATTTTGATAAAACCCAGTTCACTCACCCAGACTTAAACCTAAGAGTAAACACGTCGAGGTTTCAAACCTAATCAACAGTGAAATCAATGGCAGGAATGCAAAGAAATAAAGGAAACTTTTGTATTTTAAAATGCTGCACTAACTAGCATAAAACCAACAATCGTCAGTGCGATCAACGATCGAACGCCGTGATCCAAACTACAAACGGTCACCGAAATTCTCAACAAGCATTACAGAAATCTGCAAAATCATAAATCGAAAAGAGCTTGTGTACATCGCTGAAAACTACATCTGGCTGTGTAGGCAAAATAGCACAAGATTATTTCATTCAAAGCGGTATAAACTCACCCGTGTAATCAAGCTCTCAATCGGTTAATATAAATGCCGCGCCCATGCTTCCACAGGTTCTCTCAGTTCGTTCAGAATGTCTTCGTAAACCCAATGTTTATCAAAAAAACTTGAAAAAACTTTCACTCTAGCAGAAATATTCATATAATAGTCGCAACTATTGACTATAAATGGCAAATACTTCTCAGTAAAATACATCACAAAATCAAACAACTAGCATTGGGTTCCTGTCTCTTTCGGGAGATCGTCGTAAACGCCATATTTATCGAAAAATGTGCAACACAGTTCACGTAAATGAAGAGATTTATATAAGAAGAGCAATAATGGATAATGAAAAGACGATATTTCTTGGAGTGAATTATATTTCAATCATTAAAATCGACTAAAACTGACTAAGTAAACCTCCAGTCAATTCCGAATGCCTGCCGAATATATCACTTCGTGTCAACTTCGGCAAACCCGAATTACACACACGCTTACACACACGATGACATAGAGGTTACGGCTTTGCAAGCAAAGCCTGTAACCACAAAAAAATACGAGAACAGCAAGAATATCTGGATTTTAGGTCCATGGCTCAAATATGTCTGACTTACTTTTCATCCGAGTCAAATAACTTGTCCAAACCAAACTTCAAAATATCTGCAAGCTTGAAAAAGTTAAACTTGTTATAATAGCATTTCCTTTTCCTTAAAAACATCGTAATAAAGGCGGCAATGCGGTGCAACAATGCAATATGCAACTTCTGTGACATTTCGCGCAAAAGCAAGAGCGGAGAGCCGTGTGTCCACCCCTGCATCTTTCGGCGCAACGTTAGGGAAAGTTGTATCGAGTGTTCGGGCCTTGAAAACGGCGTTGCGAAACAAGTTGCAGAGAAAATTATGACGCTGTTACACTATGCAATTTTCCCCAGCAACTTCCAATATTTTTGGCCGAGGCAAGCTGAGAGCGAGATTCAAGATGGCTCCTCAGAGAGAAATGAGAAATTGCGCATGCGCTCTCGTAAAAAAACGTGCCTCTAAAATTGCGAGGAAAGTTGCTGGAGGGGTGATACACTGTGCAATGGCATTGCAAGTTGCTGCAATGCGTTGCGAAAAGTAGACCTGAGTTCTACTTCATGAAACGCTACGAGCAACAACAAAAAATTGCGAGACAACCCCTGTTACACTGTGCAATCCTCCAGCAACTTGTTTCGCAACGCCGTTACGAGACAAGTTGCTGAGAAAATTGCACAGTGTAACAGCGCCTTACCTGTAGATTTGTCTCAGCAATTTGATTCAAACCTTGAGATATACTTGAAAACTAAAATAAACAAGAGATACTCGGTTTTTGTTACTATAATAACTTTTTAGCTGAAATGAATGAATGCCGTGCAGCACTATAAGAATCATAGAAAAATAAGGGAGAGTACGCAATCACACTAGTAACAAGACAAGACTCAAAACTCAACTGTAAGCATCAAGGATTCCAGGTTATGAGTGAAGAAATATTTTATTCATTTGCCAATGATTATATCAACAAAAGATTCATTGATTCCACGCTGTATGATGACCGAAGGAATAATTAATTCATTTTCCAATTATTTTATCAACAAAAGACTGATTGCTAACTGAATGATGAGCGAGGAATAATTTATTCATTTTCCAATTATTTTGTCAACAAAAGACATTCATTGCCCGCTGTATTATGGACGAGGCAATAATTTATTCATTTTCCAATTATTTTGTCAACAAAAGACATTGATTACTTGCTGAATTATGAGCTAGACTAAGCGAAGGATAATTTATTCATTTTCCAATTATTTTGTCAACAAGAGACATTCATTGCGCGATGAATTATGAGCGAGGGATAATTTATTCATTTTCCAATTATTTTGTCAACAAAAGACAATGATTGCGCGATGAATTATGAGCGAAGGATAATTTATTCATTTTCTAATTATTTTGTCGACAAAAGACAATCATTGCGCGCTGTATTATGAGCGAAGGATAATTTATTCATTTTCTAATTATTTTGTCAACAAAAGACAATGATTGCGCGCTGTATTATGAGCGAAGGATAATTTATTCATTTTCTAATTATTTTGTCAACAAAAGACATTCATTGCGCGCTGTATTATGAGCGAAAGATAATGTGATTGCGCGCTGTATTATGAGCGAAAAAATAATTTATTCATTTTCTAATTCTTTTGTCAACAAAAGACATTCATTGCAGGCTGTATTATGAGCGAAGGATAATTTATTCATTTTCTAATTATTTTGTCAACAAAAGACAATGATTGCGCGCTGTATTATGAGCGAAGGATAATTTATTCATTTTCCAATTATTTTGTCAACAAAAGACAATGATTGCGCGCTGTATTATGAGCGAAGGATAATTTGATTGCGCGCTGTATTATGAGCGAAAAAATAATTTATTCATTTTCTAATTATTTTGTCAACAAAAGACATTCATTGCAGGCTGTATTATGAGCGAAGGATAATTTATTCATTGTCAAATTATTTTGTCAACAAAAGACAATGATTGCGCGCTGTATTATGAGCAAAGGATAATTTATTCATTTTCCAATTATTTTGTCAACAAAAGATATTGATTTCGCGCAGTATTATGAGTGAAGCAGTAATTTATTCATTTTCAAATTATTTCGTCAACAAAAGATATTGATTGCGCGCTGTACTATGACCGAAGGAATAATTTATTCATTTTCCAATTCTTTATCAACAAAAGACTGATTGCTAACTGAATGATGAGCGAGGAATAATTTATTCATTTTCCAATTATTTCATCAACAAAAGACTATGATTGTGCGCTGTATTATAAGCGAAGGAATAATTTATTCATTTTTCAATTATTTTGTCAACCAAAGACATTCATTGCCCGCTGTATTACGAGCTAAGGAATAATTTATTCATTTTTCAATTATTTTTTCGACAAAAGACATTGATTACTTGTTGAATTATAATCGAAGGATAATTTATTCATTTTCCAATTATTTTGTCAACAAAAGACAATGATTGCGCGCTGTATTATGAGCGAAGCAATAATTTTTTCATTTTACAAATGTTTTGTAAACAAAAGACAATAATTGCGCGCCGTATTATGAGCGAAGGAATCATTTATTCATTTTCTAATTATTTTGTCCACAAAAGACAATGATTACTGTCTGAATCATAAGCGAGGAATAATTTATTCGTTTTTCAATTATTCTGTCAACAAAAGACAATGATTGAGCGGTGTATGATGAGCGAAGGGATATTTTTTTCATTTTCCAATTACTTTGTAAACAAAAGAGAGTGATTGCGCACTGTATTAGAGCGGTTTTCGTATGAGTGGGAAACTGACCGTACCGTACCGTGACCGTGTCAGTACCGTAATGTCGACAAAAACATTCGAAATCCCTGCCGTAACCTTACCGTGCATTGACCGTAACTGGTACGGTCAGTTTCCCACTCATACGAAAAGCGCTCTATGAGTAGGAGGGAGGTAAAACCGTGGTATAGTCGGATGTCTGTGATGTGACGTCACGGTGACGTGTCATAGCTTCAACATGGCTCGTACGTACCTGTCCACCTTCTATGACATTTTTAGTTAGCTTGAGTTTTTCGTCTGCTCGCTTTAGGATAATTTCTTCAACAGTGTTTCGTGCTACCAGACGAATTATTTTAACAGGCCTATGAAACAAACAACAACGTCAAATCTATCACTTATTTAATCATTCACTTATTTACACATCCATTTGTCAATTCATTCTTTAATTATCCACTAGTATATGTAGACCATTTTTGATTTGTCCAACGATTCTATTCTTTCGTTCAGTCTGTCATTCGTTGTTTTATGCATTCATACAGTTTACTCAACGAAGTTACAGTCGTCAATAAGATAGTGTATCTGTCTGGTCTTTCATCATTCACTCACTCACTCATTCGTTCTTTCAGAAACTGGCAATTAAACTACTTTGAGCTGCGTCGATGTACACTCTTCATACAGTGGCTGGATGAGTATGAAATAGTAATGCGACGAAAGGTCAAAGCTCGAAACGTCTCGTTCGTTCGTTTGTTCGCTCACTCGTTCGCTCACTCGTTCGTTCGTTCGTTCGTTCGTTCGTTCGTTCGTTCGTTCGTTCGTTCTTTCTTTCTTTCTTTCTTTCTTTCTTTCTTTCTTTCTTTCTTTCTTTCTTTCTTTCTTTCTTTCTTTCTTTCTTTCTTTCTTTCTTTCTTTCTTTCTTTCTTTCTTTCTTTCTTTCTTTCTTTCGTTCGAGTTCGTTCTTTCTTTCTTTCTTTCTTTCTTTCTTTCTTTCTTTCTTTCTTTCTTTCTTTCTTTCTTTCTTTCTTTCTTTCTTTCGTTCGTTCGTTCGTTCGTTCGTTCGTTTGTTCGTTCCTTCGTTCCAGTGGGTAGCTGACAACACATCACAATACCTTGTTTGTCCCAGTCGATGTGCCCTAGCTGCAGCCTGTAAGTCATTCTGTGGGTTGTAATCACTGTCTGCAAAGATCACTGTATCTGCTGAGGTCAGGTTTAGTCCCTGTCCACCTGTTAACATTTACAAGCGATAAATCTCCACAAGTTCCCTAACTAACAATACCAGTTTGAATTAAATTGGAAAAGAGAAACAAAAAATAAGAGCGGGATTTTGCACTTAATCACTTTTAGTCGTCATATCAAATCTTTATTTTATTATAAAATATAGCCTAATATAACGAGCGTTCTCATTGGCTGAAGGAAGCGTACTGCGAACTCTAAATATGCACACAACACGCGCGCGCTCGCACTTTTCGAATTTTTGATCAGTGTAAATGAATACTAACTGTGCTTGAAAACAATGTATTTTATAAAAGAAATAGAAAACTTGCCTGCTGTGCTGTGTGCAGATTTAGAGCACTTGGGGATTGATTAGAACACTAGAGAAGCGTTGAGAAGCACTCGGCTACATGTATATATGTACTCCTTTTACGTTCTGATCAACCCCCGCGTGCTCTAAATCTGCACACAGCACGCGCGCGCGCGTTTTCTACTAATATGATATGTCTTTAATAAACCACCCAAGCATCTCGACAATTCAAAAGAAATGAAATGCATGTAGGCCCCAAAATCAACAATATTTGAGCAATGATTATCATGTCTAAAACGTGCAATCCGTCTGGGTAATAGATTCCTTACCAGCCTTTGTGCTGAGCAAGAAGGCGAATGTATCTTCCACGTCGTTGAAATTTCGTATCGCAAGGTATCGTTCCTCTCCACGTACAGAACCGTCAAGTCGTTCATAGGTGAACCCTGAAATCATCAACACACTAACACATCAATAAAAGGGACTGTCTAACTCTTCGTACGAGATGAGGCTATTCTTATCTCGCTCTCCATAAGATATAACGCTGAAGCGTGTTAACAAATAGATTCCATTTTTCCGTGGGCCTGTCTAATAGATGCACAGATGACGTCAAAATGTGGTGAGAACAAAAACGTACGCGTGCACGTGCCTGTTGTTCTCACCACATTTTTGACCTAATCTCTCTATCCATTAGAGCACAGACCCACGAAAAATGGAATCTATTTGTTTTATATAATATTCATCGAAACATTTCAACCAATCAGAGCGCGCGTAAGATTCACTGACGTCATCTATGCATGTGTACTGCAATAATACACGGTTCTCGATCAATCAGAGCGCGCTTAATATACTAATTATTATACAAATAAAAATAGCCTCTGCAATCCAGCGTAGTCTACCCTGGGAAACGTCCCATACAAATTCCTGCTAACCAGTAACTATGACACTTGTTTTACTATAATTCCTGATACTCATTAGTTCTAAAAATTTACCTCGGTATCCAAAATAATCTTGTAAAATGTCGAGCATTCTTGTCATTTGAGAAAAAACAAGGACTTTATGGTCCCTATTGGAAAAATATAAGAATCTTCTTGTACTGTTTGTGTTTAACAAGATATTAATGAACGGCTGTAAACAAAGGCCACACTTCTTCAATTTCGATACTTTTCAATGCGATTTAGCTTTCCATTCGCACTAAGAAAGATACATTTTTGAATTCATCTGTTTTAGTGTGGACACAGCTAAGACAGGGTCAGGAATAGGGCCAAATGCAACAGGAATAAGGCAGCATAGTTTTGCAGTTTTAAGTGACTGCAAATTTAATGAGACGGTGACATTAGCCAGGAGAAAGTAGCCTCAAAACAGTAATTAAGCAAGGTCTAACTAGGTTAGACCTTCCATAACTTAATTACTGTTCCTTCTCAAGGTCTGGGTACACAGTGCATCATTTCCCTGCAATATTTCCTGCAACATCACACACAACACAATGTTGCATTGTGTGTCTTGCCATGCAAATGTTGTGCATGATTTTGCAAACAGTTGCAGGTTTAGAAACATTGCGTGCAACATTAGAAGGGGTAAGGGTATTATGGGATATACACTGGGACAGACCAGGAGGGTTAGCGTATATGTAGGGTGAAAAGAGACAAGAACTAAAGCATAACTGAGGAGAATTATCTTGGCACACACTAGGGGGCCATTAAATGATATATGTGGTTATCTATAAGCAAAGTTAACTCGGAGCAGATTGCTGGTCAGCGGTTGTTGCTTGCTGCGGTAGGTACGATATATGAAGGACCTACCCTTGCTGCTCAGGCGCTATTGCTGCTTTGCCCTCGTGGTCAGTCATTGCTCAGCACTGCTGCTTGTTTGTTGCCTTTTAACAACAACAACTTCACTACTTACCTTTTGTGCAAAAATGAAAGAAGTTTGTCAAGCACATAAAGTTTTCCTGAAAGTGTACAATATTCAATGTGAGCATGAAATTATTGACTTCAGAAACTATTAACAAAAGATATAGATTTCCATACCACTTGCTGTAACCAGATGCTCTCCAAGAACAAATGGTTCAGGTTCAACACCTAGAACACAAAATCCATTAATATTCTGTGTTAATTCAATGATTTCTGTTGAAAGTAAATACAAAACTTTATACCAACCATCAAATAGATATGGATGATCTACACACTGTCTTAATCGAACTAGAATGTTTTTCAGACCAGTTCTATTTGATCCTTCACTGGAGAACACTCCTGTGAAAGTGAGAAAAGAAATACGTAATACAAATTACTTTTTTACTACAATCAATCAGTTTCTTGCTTTCTGATTGGTCAAGAACTGTGGTAAATAAGTTAAATGTCACAATGTCTGACTGTGATTAATCCATAGGATATACCTAGATCTTTTGTGAGTATAGCTTTGTAGTATTTCTTTTGAAGGTCTGTCATACCAGTATAAAGTATTACCTTGAATATTTAAACATATCAACAGTTAGTATCATCATCATCATCATCATCATCAACAGTTGGGAGAGCATGATGGTTGGTGTAAGAGTTGCTCAAGGCATTGCTGAGTAGTTGAAGTAGAATACACATGTACATAGTCATATTGCTTTTGATAATGGCAGTAATGACAACAGTTGAATTATGATAATGCTCTTGATTGCAACAATCATAATTTCTTAAACAACAATTTTGTTGACAGTGATTATTATGCTCTCCCAACTATCCATACATGTGAATCCAGAACTCATTTTATGCACGATAAGCATCGACCATAATTTCCTTCATAAGAGTATAGACAATGGAAAATTGTTCACAATTTGTTATTTACAACAATAAATTATGGTATTTGCAGTAAAAAGTGAAAAATGCTCATTGCACAAGGAAACAGAGAGATTGTGCATGACAAAAGGCCTCAGCACCATTGTCTAAACTCTTATTGACAAACAACCAATAAACTACATTGTGAGAGTTTGCTTGAATATTGTAAAATACAGATTAACTGCACGTTCAAACTTCACCTCAGACTTCTGGGGAAGATCTTTCATCACCTAAATACAAAATAACAACAATTAACAATACTAATTTTTCATTTACTTACTTTTTGTTATTATTAGTTTTTATCTGAGATCACTATTCAGTCTGTAAGTACAGTATGATAAATCAATTTTACCTCTGACTTAACTCTTCTAAGGAGAAATGGTGACAGAAGATATTGAAGATCATTACTCTTTCCTAAAATCAGTAAATAATTTATTGACCTGATGAGGTTGAAAATATATGAGAAAACTCTACTTACTGAACAAATTCTAATAGACAACTATCCCACTTAGCCTCCTCCGCAGGCAACTCCTTTTATCTCTTGGGCTTCCTGTTGCAAAGAAGAGAGACTGGGAGCGAGCCAAAAAAGATGAGGGGGGAGGGGGTCCCCCTCGTCCCCAATCTTCCTCTCTTCTGGTTCCAGTCCCCCTCTCCCTCTCCTCATTTACCACAGGAAATCCAATAGAAAGGAGTAGCCTGCGGAGGAGGCTATATCCCATTGAAGGACATAACATTGACCGAAATATTGAAATATGGTAGCAAATTTGTATAACTATTGTTTTGGACTGACTAGCCTCAGTTTCACGTGGAAACACAAAAACATTTCCACATGAATGAGAGGCTAGTCAGTCCAGAACAATAGTTATTCAAATTTGCCGCCATATTTTGATTTGGTGTGCAAGACTAACATAACATAACTACTTGTAAAGACACATACCTGATGAGTTTTTAAGATCTGCAAAGTTTTCCAAAAATTCTTCTTCAAACTCATATTCAAATATTGTAGGTGCCACAAAAGACAATAAAGAATACAACTACAGAAAAAGTAATTTAATTAAATTCTTTTATAAGACAATCAGTACACAAGATTTCTTTAAACAAATGTACAATTATGCAGTCTTTGAATGTAGATTATTTAACTAACCTCAGTCAAATTATTTTGTACTGGTGTTCCAGTCAGAAGTATAGTAAAATCCTTTTGAAACTGAAAATAAAATTGGAAGTAAAATATGTTAAGGAATTTGTCATAAATTATTAATTTTTATCAGAAAACAATAAGGCTTGAATATGTACATGTGGACCATTTTCCTTGTGAAAATAAACTGTTATTATCATCAATATATACTAGGCCAAATAACAAACTGCCCTCTTGAAAATGCGCTGTTCAGCGGCCGAAAATTGAATTTGACGGGCCACAAATACATTTGCAGCCCTGTTGCTGATTGGCTGAGAAGGTATTGCGCCACAGCCTAGTATATTGATGATAATGACATGACTTTTGTCGGGCATATTGTTTATTTGTGGCCCTTATAGCATCATCTTGCTGTGCTCAGATGCAAATGAAGCTACTTGGGTCACAAATAAACAATATGCCCTCCAAAAGTCATGTTATTTCCCTATTAATTTTATCAGAAAATAATTAGGATTGAATGCATTCATGAAGAATATTTCCTTATTTAAATCAAGGTTTTTAATCTTTAGATATCTCAGACAGTCACCCACAGCTGAGAGTTCACATGGGCATTCTGAAGGGCAAAATAAAGTCTGTTTTAAAAAGTTTTGCATTTCATTCACCTTAGTAAGTTCCTGGTGAAGAAGTGATTTAGAGTTTTTCAATCGGTGAGCTTCATCCACAGCAAGTACCCTCCAATGAAAACTAAAAACAGTAAAAACAAAATTAATGTATAAAGAAATGAAGGGTTCACTGAGAAAATGACCTAAGTGACTATTTGATAGGTGTCCTGAGATTAATTTTTCCAGCATAGGAAAGTTTTATACCATTTGAAAAAAATATCATCAAAAAAGTCACTTAGGCCATTTTCACATTGAACCCTTCAAATGGAGATATACATGTACTGTCAGTGGTAATCAAAATATTTTGGAAGTGCTTTCTGGGGATTATCACTTACTTGCTTAGAAAAGACACCTCTCTCATGCAAATCTTGAAGAATGAAATATACACATATGAGAGTCTAGATAGAATTTGTGTTTTATGGGAGGTACAGATCTGTACTATGTATGCTGAATATTTTAGACATAGATAAAGATCCATGCAAACCTTGAAGAATGAAATATACACATATGAGAGTCTAGATAAAATTTGTGTTTTATGGGAGGTACAGATGTTTGCTGAATATTTTAGACATAGATAAAGATTTACACTGACAGACATTCACATATTTTCAAGAACTAGTCTGCAATGTTTTCTGCAACCAACTCACCTTGCAATAATATTGCAAAGCAAGTCACATGAACTACATTTGTATTGCAGCATTTAACATACCCTGCGCAATGTTAAGTCATTGCACGGGAATTATTGCACTAATGTTTTGCAGCTTTGTGGCATGTAATATCCCTGCAATGGTTCATGCAACTTGTTTTACAATGCCACTACAATTATACCTCATATGTAGTCAGTAAAACATTAAATGAACCTGTGTTTCCATGGCTACCCTACAACATACAACAAAAATATTCAGTCTCATCACATAAGGCTTCTCTCACCACATGAGCAACAAGAGAGAAAGAAGTGTTGCTTGGTGATACTACAGTAAGAATATACCTGCTTTAGAACACTGTATCGAAGTGAATGCTTGATTTCTTCACGTTCATCTTTATCACCAACAAGACTTACAACTCTGAAATTTTTGGTGAACCTGTCCAAAAATGCAAAATGAACAAATCGACCCATAGAAGGGATGATAATTTCGCCTGGGTTCAAGGCTTCACCCTATTTTCACCTTAAATTAATACACCATGGTTACACATCACACTTGCTTAAAGCTTGTATACAGGTGCACATACCTCTTAAATTCAGATTTCCAATTGTCTAAAACAGAAAGAGGACACAGGACCAAGAATGGTCCTTCTATTTGTTTTGATCCTTTTAGATGAATCAGTGTTGAGATCACCTGAAATTATATTAACAGTTATAAAAATACTGTTGAATATATCTATGACTTACCACGTTTGTCAATGTATTCTATTCTAAAATGCTTTCAATCAGTACCTGAATAGTTTTACCAAGACCCATTTCATCGCCAAGTATGCAGCCGTGACCTCTGTCATAGCACTTTCTTATAAACGACACACCGTCCAGTTGATATGGCCTTAACGCTATTCCTGTCAACCCATACTCGTTAAGCTTACTCTGAGTAATACTTTTAGGAGTATTGCCCTTTATTTGGTTCACTTTTTTCTTAATTCGCAGCATTAAAGCATTTCTTTGACAACTTTGAAGTTTTCGAATCAAAAAAGCGGGAAATGGCAAAAAATGGCAGGCGTTCCAAGTCAACTAGTGCCTAGTCCTTTTCGTTTGGATTTCCCACAATACATCGCTGTCTTTGAAGGCAGCTGTTGATGTGAGTGGGAGGATATAAATTTACATGTAAAGTGTCAAAAAACCTTCTCATCTTTCTCAAAACAACAGGTCAAATCCTTCTTCCAGGCTTCAACCTTCGATGAATATCAACTTATTATAACTTAAAGCTATATTCTGGCATATTTTTGGAAAGATCGAAGCTTTAGACGAAGAGAGAAGTTGGACAGCCGAGTTTCCCCCGCCTGTTTTGTTTGCTTCAGTTTAAGATCTTGTTCCTCTTTTGTCGATCATCACTGACGCTGAAAGTTTGAATATATAAATTACTCTACGTGGGCTATTCTTCTGACGTCCAATATCCGCCTAAGCCTCCATATTTGTTCACATCTTCGCTGAATTTAAAAAGAAACGTCGAGTGTCAAAGCGTTATTTTTCTTATCTTTCGAAATCATCGCGTTTTTTTGACCAAGTAGTTCCAAGTTCATGTTAGCCTGATTTTTTAATCGTGAAAGGACGTTGTCGTCGAGGAATTCTCGGTAGACAAGATGAAGGCATTGTCAAGTTTGGTGATTCTTCTTCTTATCGTACCGAACGTTCTTCTGGAAGATCAAGAAGGTGAGGATGAAAACCTGTACGTCCATCACAACAATGAAGAAATGGCTAAATTTATGAAACACTATGCCAAACGATACCCCAAGATTACTCGACTTTACGACATTGGAAAAACCGTAAAAAATAGGGATATGCTAGTAATGGAAATATCAGATAATCCTGGCGTTCATGAACCCGGAGAACCCGAATTCAAATACATTGGGAATATGCATGGTAACGAAGTCGTTAGTCGAGAGGTCCTCCTTCACTTGATTCGCCACTTACTGGACAATTATGACAAAAATCCTGAAATTAAAAAGCTTGTGGATAACACTAGAATACATATTATGCCTTCGATGAATCCTGACGGTTATGCTAAAGCATCTGAAGGGGATTGTAATGGTGTGGTGGGAAGAGCGAACGCCAATGATGTCGATCTAAACAGGTTGGTATAAATTTATGCTGTTGTTTGATGTTTGATCGGTAGTAACGTACTTGTAGGCCTTTGAAATTTGTTTGTAATAGTTCTTTTCTTGAATTGTGTAGAATTGTCTTTTTTGAAATATCTTTATTTTTCATCAAAATTGAAGGAAAATATTTCCAATTTACATGTCAAAAATACACGTCATTGTTCGACTACAAGTACGAAAATCTTTTCCTTCTTGATCTTTCGGTATCAAAAATGACTCAGGGATGTACAATTGAATTGGACAATCCGAATTGCTGATTGTTGGTAGGCAGTTCTATTTTCTATCAGAATCCAACTGTTTCAACAATTGAGAATACCACAAATAGGCGTTCATTCTAACACATATTTACATTTTATCAAAAGCTGTTTCAGTGCACAGTTATTCAAGCGGAAAGCTTTTTCGAAATACATGTAATAATATCGAAACTTGAAGAGTTAGTTGTGTAGGTTTCTAACTCTTCAAAGTCCAAAAAAAGATTCTATGTTTTTAGTCAATTTATTTATTTTTCAAATTGTACAGTCTAAAATCATGAATGCACCAGAAGAACTTAGTTAGTACATATTTCAGTAGAATAGTCGTTGCCAAGATAGCAGTGTTCGAATGTTGTGGTGGAGGGAATTGTAAGCAGGGTTTGCTTAATTGGTATCAGGCCATTTTTTGCTCGATATTTACATGATAAAATCAGGAAAATTTAATTTTACAAGGTTAGGGAAAAGTCAGGGAATTCTACTTTCAGTCAGGAAATATTAGATTTTTTAAGCAAAAGTCAAGACAGGGAATTCTATTGGGGTATGTATGGTCCCTACTGGCTGGTATGATGGTTTTATATCGTCGTCTGCTCAATTCCCAAGCCATTTAGAAGATTCTTTTTAATTGAATGCATAGAGTATCTAAATAGCCAAGTGGAACAGTGACGTCACAACTCAGACAAACAAACCAAATTTCCATCTTTTTGAGTCTGATTTTGGTACAAAATCCAAAAAAAGATTCTATGTTTTCAGTCAATTTATTTATTTTTCAAATTTTACGGTCTAAAATCATGAATGCACCAGAAGAACTTAGCTACATATTTCAGTAGAATAGTTGTTGCCAAGATAGCGGTGTTTGAATGGTTTCTTAATTGGTATCAGGCCATTTTTTGCTCGATATTTACATGATTCCCAGGGAAAAATCAGGAAAATAAAATTTTTCAAGGTCAGGGAAAAGTCAGGGAATTCTACTTTCATTCAGGAAAAGCTTAGCTTTTGAGAAAAAGTCAGTTGATAATTCTATATTTGGAGTATGTATGGTCCCTACTGGCTGGTATAATGGTTTTATATTATTGTCGTCTGCTCAATTCCCAAGCCATGTAGAAGATTCTTTTTTAGTAAAATAGTGAGGTACAACAGTGACGTCACAACTCAGACAAACAAACCAAATTTCCCATCTTTTTGAGCCTGATTTTGGTACTTTGGATTTTAATGCCCATATTTTTTTAATTTTTTAGAACTCTCTTTTGAATATGTAGGTTGATCTTTAGGGATATAATTTTCCATCTAAATGTTACATGATTTTTATACAGAAACTTCGATGATCAGTATGCAAAGCGCACCGATCCAATTCAACCAGAAACAAAAAATATGGCTGATTGGATCAAGAACAATCCATTTGTTCTTTCTGCAAATCTTCATGGTGGTTCCCTTGTTGCAAACTACCCATTTGATGATTACTCTGACCCTAACAAACGGAGTGGCACCAACCCCAGCCCTGATGATAAGCTGTTTAAACATTTAGCTTCAGCATATGCTGATGCACATCCTACAATGCATCTTGGCGAGCCTGCTTGTTCAGAGGAGCCACGGGAGGTTTTCCCTGGAGGTAAGATAATGTTACAATAATTAGTTTTGGGGTCTGATATCTTCTTTCTTTCTTTTCTTTTCTTTTTTTTTTTTTTTTTTTCCTTTTTCTTTTTTTTTGTTTTTGTTTTGTTTTGTTGCTACCTTAAGTTGTTGTGCTTATCAACAAATGCTCTACTTTAACTTAATAATATGTGCAACATTGAAAAAAATGAAACAAATGCAAAGTTTCAAAATCAAACTGATACTGTGCAGAAACTGTGCAGTAATTAGTATGATTTTGAAAATTTGCAGTCTTTTTGTTGTTGTTGTTTGTTTGTTTGTTTGTTTGTTGTTGTTGTAAATTAAAAAGTATTTGTTTACAAGCAAAGCAACTAAAGATAGCTAAAAAAGATAACTGACCAAAAAACTAATTAGTTATTTTGAATCATGGATGCAGAAAATAGTAGAAATTACAGCCAAAATCATTGCAACCAGCAAATTACAAATTTTGTTTTAATTTTGGGTTTTTCTGAGCCATCAATCAGTTTGGGGGTGGAGTTTCTTTCAAATCAACCAATCACTGAGCAAGTTCGTGAAAGCTCCGCCCCCAAGAATGATGGACGGATCAGAAAAGACCAAAATCTTGCCGACGTTGAAGGTCGCGATGCAACGATTTTTGCTGTAAAACAATGGACCACATCATTAGTAGGAATTAAGCTGGCATTATTGACCAGTCACCTTCTTAAACTTAAGTCTCCTGTTGCTGTACTAAAACTCTCTTGTCATGCTGTGGTGGCACATTTTTAAGAGTCTTACTTAACTTTGAATGTTATATTTAGGAATCACCAATGGAGCCAAATGGTATCCTGTAGCTGGAGGAATGCAAGACTTCAACTACCTACATAGCAATGCCTTTGAAATCACTCTAGAGGTCAGCTGTTGTAAATTCCCCAGAGCTAAGACATTGAAAAAGTTCTGGGAAGACAATAAACCTGCTCTCCTCGCCTATCTTAAACAAGTCCACACTGGGGTCAAAGGATTTGTAAAAGGTCAAAATGGAAAACGTAAGTAACCATACTTATGTAATGTTTGAAAAAATGTTAGATATGAAGTGCTTTACATATAGATATTAAAGTGTGTATTCTACTGTTATTGACAGCTCTCAGTAATGCTAAAATTGAAGTCCTTGATCGTGATCATCCAATTCGATCAGCTAAAGATGGTGACTATTGGCGACTGCTATTACCAGGGGAGTACCTCTTGAAGGTATCACATCCGGGACACAAGACTATGATTAAACCTGTTATGGTCACCAGTGGTCCAGCCAAAAAGTTGAACTTCATCATGAAACCTACAAGAGGTGAACCAGAACAAGATTCAGACCTGTCCAAGAAAG
The DNA here is from genome assembly GCA_029948255.1 of Telmatactis stephensoni. Classification (NCBI taxonomy): domain Eukaryota; kingdom Metazoa; phylum Cnidaria; class Anthozoa; order Actiniaria; family Isophelliidae; genus Telmatactis; species Telmatactis stephensoni. The sequence goes on along the minus strand of JALIZF010001451.1, from coordinate 129,115 downwards.
AAGAGGTGCTTCAGCCAAGCAAGAAGAAGACAAGCACACCAGTTGGTTTGGTGATTGGGTTGACAGTGATCTGCATTGTTGCCCTTGTGCTAGCCATTTCCTTAGCAGTTATGATAACCAAACGACACCGAGAAAATGCTAATAATTGTGAGTCTGGATATTCACAAGTATCTACTAATGCTTCTTAAATTGTACAAAATATTCATTATTTTCCTTTTATTTTTATCTTGAATTGTTCCTAAATTAGAATATTACTGCAATTTTCATAATTATGCGAACTCTGACCTTCAAACAGTCCGTTGGAATTGGTTTTTAGCTTCCGCCCACTTCAAACAAACAACCAAAAAAATACTCATAAAGATCCCTAAAAAACCATCCAAATTGGACTTAATATGAACTTTAGACGATCTATAACAGCTAAATATAATTTTGGTATTAATTAAATCTACGTATTTTTGATTTTTAATTTTGATTGACGGAAGCTAATTTGGCAAAAACCACTTGAGTGTTTACAATACATGTCTGAGTTCGCAGGATTTTGAAAATTGCAGTATATGCTGGCTGCAGAATCATTGAAGAAAGGGTAAGGCTATTGTCTATTTTTTTTTCAAAGAGCCAATAAGATTAGGGTATAATATTATTTAACTTGATGTATAAGTTACAACATTGATAGTGTACAGTATTTATTCTCTCATAATAGGTCTTTTGAGTTTATTTCTAAAGAACAGTTTTATTCTTGTAAGGATCCTATAATTAAGGCTAATAGTATAGTATTCCTTTGCTATGTAATAAGAAATACTTCTCAACCAAAGCATAAACTTTACAACAATAGACAACAAACCAAGCTCTTTTCATGTGTTTGAGCCAGTATGTTTATTTTAAAGTTAAAGTTTTAACACAACGCAGTTGCCATGAGAACCTTATCAATTACATTGACATTCCACAAACTTTTATTTAAATCCAGATTCATTGATAATGATATGCATGATATTAAATGGGAATATATTTTTGTTAAAAGACTCCTTAAAACTACGGTAATACGAGCAACAAAATCACTCAACTTGTCTGAGACGAGTTGAAAAGCAATGCTGCGCGTTTTTCCACGTGACTACAAACTTGTATCGCAACAAAATTGTTTGTTGCAAGTTGAGAGAATCCTGTATTCTCATTGGCCGAGAAAATCATTTGCTGCAACACGAGTTGAGTCGAAGTGGTAATACGTGCAACATTTTATATCTATAAAAACATTCGAAATTCTTGCCGTCACCGTGCGGTGCCATTTTCACACTCATACGAAATCTGCTCTAATGATTGCAGTGGTTAACGGTGGTGTTCCTCCATACTTGGTCTTATAATTCTTAAACTGCAGTCTACATTAATGGTTGTACATTTCTTAAGTTCTAATTTATTAAGGTGTAGGCACTAGAAATAGGGAAGTATTGTTTTAAAGTAACTACTCTTTTAAACCAAGGGATGTATTTAACTGTAACCTTCAACTAAGTATGGAAATAAAAAAGTACTTTGGGATTAACTCTGTTTCTTATCTGTGTTGGTATCCTGTGTTGGTATCCTCCATATACAAATCTTATGATCCATTAAGTCTGGTTTTCACTAGCGACATACAAATAAACACAGGCAGACACGGTATCACATTTATTACCTAGGTGCGAGAAAAGACATGCAACTCTGCATATGTTGCTTATGTTTATGTAAATAGTGAAAAAAAGACTTAAGATTGACCTTGCTTCAGCATGTTAAAAAGTTCCTAAAGTGATCTTTCTTGTGTTTTCATGATGTGACGCATACAGGTAAGTGGCCCCTTTGAACTGTATCATGATTATAATACAACTTTCTCTCCGTCCCTCCAAACGAAATAAAAAAAACGAAATATGAAAACATGGGAATATAAAGGGAAGAGGAAAGTGTCACCACCCTCTTCCCTCCCTTTCTCCTCGCCTGCAAACTAGACTAGTATATCGCAGAGCAGCTGGAATTAAAAACTTTCCGTTTAAGCTAAAACACAAAAAGAAACAAAAGTAGCAATATTCAGCACGTTTAATTTGTCTCTAAAATTTTAAGTGTGAAGAAGTTTGGTAAGCCTTTAGTTTAAATAAGAAACCCTGAACTTATTGTACACGTATCTACCAAACTGAAACGGTGGTGGAGCTTTAGGAGCCTTGGATGGATCAAACTCAGACGGCAGGGGGATATCTAGAGGAGTAATAATGGTCTTGGCACTGGGTTGGTGGAAAAATGGAACTGAAAACCTTGTAGTTGTTGGCGAGTTTTTGACTCGATGTTTGATGGCCTTGTAAAATCCACGGGTCCAGATTTCCATTACATCTCCAATAAGAACAACCAGGGTTCCTAAAGAACAAGTAATATATAAAATGAAAGGGACTTTACTGCAGAATACAAATGGAACGTACGAAAATTACGCGTAACAGCAGAATTACACCCTTTGTCAAACTCTGCAACTATCGTGGTATCTAATTATCGTGCGTTTCAAATGATAAATACCGTGATATCAAAATAACGTGATATCGAAATTATAATCGAAATTACGCGCGTAACAGCAGAACTACACCGTTTGTTATAACCCCTGCAAATGTTGCGGTCCAAATGTTGTTATAACATAGGTAATATATAACGCGCGCTCTGATTGGATGATAAGCGCGCGCGAGCGTGCGTCCAGAACTCGATGGACAGCACGCTGACGTCAATGTTTCCTTTTCTTACAGCGCGCGCCATGTATGGAGAACTTTGAAGGTCATCAGTATTTTTATTTAGGTTAAACGTGCGGCTTATTTCGTTTGTCTATGTTATAAAAGAAATGGTCAACACTCAGCAGTGCGTCCATTGAGTTATGGATGCACTTGGTCGGCTGCTAAGCACTCGAGAAGCTATAGTCGCACTCGGCCCTCGTGCGCACCCTTGCCTTGTGTCTAGTATGTTTCTTTGCGCAACGATTCGGCAATCTGATTTCAATATTACTAGGGGCGGATCTAGGATTTTGCAAAGGGTGTTGTCCCAAATAGGCCTCTTGAAAGATGACGTCACATCCAAGATGGCGGCATCTGATGACGTCTCTCGCAAGAAGCCTATAGAAAAAATAAGTAAGTACGGCGCTAGAGGGGAGCACCTATGGACACCCCCCTGGATCCGCCTCTGATTGCATAGAACGTTGACCACTGAGCTATAAACATTAAAATTAAGGTAAATATCGCGCTTATGATTTTGTTTTTGATGCTCTAGAATGACATGAATATTTGGTGAGGCACGTAATTACTCGTGCCCAGGCCTTTAGGCCGGGAACGAGTTATAAACTGCAAATTTTTTTTTTTTTTTTTTTTTTTTTTTTTTTTTTTTTTCCTCTGTTCGTCCTGAGGGACTTCTGATTGGTTAAGAACGTAAAAACAATGCCCTTCATTCATCACCTTTGAACGACAGCGAACGCAAGCCAGGAACTTTAGGAATGCAAGATGGCCGACTACAAAGAAAATAGCTTTCAGAGACGGGCTTTTCCTGCAGTAGAACAATGTAATTTGGAGCTTTTAACTCGAGAAATACCTATATACTTATAAGAGCTTCAGGATGGGCTGTTATTTTGAGCTTCATCTCCAATACTTTGACCAAATATCGAACTCTAAATGGAGTACTTGAAAGCCGAGGCCCTCGCGATAACGACTATTTCCTATGAGCTGGAAAACTACGAATTTCTCATCCTACATGTTGCTAAACGAACATACATAGAAGCAAGTCAATTATATTCCTCATTCAAGCATTCAAGAGATCTTGAGAGGTTTTTGTAGTGAATTTTAATTTAATATCGGAATGGCATGAAACTAGATTCCATTGACCTTGTATTTCGCGTTTGGTCACGTAACGTCTTTTATTCATATATATAACATCCGAAACATGAACGAAAAAATACACGATTTGTTATTGTGTCAAATATGCCGTTGTAGAAGTCTTTACAGCAAACAATTGAGATATATAGTGAAATAAGAAGTTGAATATAAAACTGGTATATTTTTGCATGTTGGAGATATCTAATACCTATGCATGATAATAGAAAGACAAAGGCACTAATAGCTGTTGACAGACAAACTAACTAATCAAGATATTTTTTAGTTTAAGTTAGCCGATTCAAAAAAGGTCATTTGTTACGGTTAGCTATTTCCCGGAATGGTGAAGAATACGTGAAACGGCTAGGGGAAGAGTACGAACGGAGCCGGTCATTGGAGCCTCTCTTAAAAAGGGCTCCAGGCATAGGCACGAGTGAACGCACGTGTGCGTCTAGTTAATATTTACAATACTCTAAATGTCTTTTTATCTGAACAAGCACGAGATTGACTGTACTATGTAGCATATGCCCTCAAGATATCCTAGGAATTTTCTTTGTAAAGCTCGCGAAAGACTCAAAGAAGGTAGTCAGGTAATGCATAGCGAACCCAATTTGGGAGTTGATATGTGAACATATAATTATACTTAGAAATTTTAATATATATAACTCGTTACAACAGAAATTTTATTATATTTTATTATATAATATTATATATCTATATATCTCCATTTATAGAACTCTCTCTTATTTTATTTGTAATCTTTTGCCAGGGCTCCCATTGATAGCAGAGTTTTATTAATTCTGAAGGGACTACCCTGGTTATATTTTTTGATTTTAAATAAGGGTTTCATTATATTAACCCGCAAATAATGAAATATTTGTCAATTTCAAACCAGCACGCCACAGCAAGCCATGATTGACCACATAAGATTGTAAGATATAATCAGACTAGAATTCTTTATACCTGTACGAGGTGGTACATCCACCCATTGGCCATCCCTTGTCTGCGCTTGGAGCCCGCCAACGTCATCTTGCAGGACCAGCGTTATCACACCATAATCAGTATGGGGACCAACGCCCCAGTCCCCAGAATCCTCAGGGTGTGGTGGATAGCGCCAAAGAGCCAACAAAGGAAATGGCTCCTCATAAACCTCGTCAAAAAAGTCCTCCTTCTGACCTAGACTAACGGCCATGGCTTTCACTAACGCGTTTCTGTTAAAATATGTTCGATACAATTGTCAGCGTCAGAAACTTATTTATGGAATCATTTGCTATAAGAAGCACACGCGCGCACTCTGATGGGTGCCCAGAGAAGTTCCAACATATATCTAGAGTAGTATACAAATGGCGGTTTTACATCCGGTGCGCGAATGGAGTCACACAACGGCGAATAGTCAGTCGCGCACCGGTGCAATCTGATGGATGCCGAGAGATGTTCCACTACATATACAAATATAATCTAGTTCTGAAATGAGTTTTACGTTTGTATTGGATAGCCATGGATCCAATTTGTAGTTTGAAATCTCACACACGTCTATTATTTACAAGGTATATAAGCATGGAAAACCGCCGTGAAATCTAATCATTTGGTGTAGTAACTTAGTCATTAGTGAGACGGCATTCGGGACTTTGGTGCATGGCGGAACAACACTTTATAGGCCGGAGAAGAGGTGATGGTGCTACACCTGCCGTACCATACGTCCTCCATCCAGGACATTTAACGTGGGACCTACGCACTTACGTAGGTCTCGTCTCTCCACATTATGCATTAATTGTCCATTGGGACTTCAGTCATACGCTCTTACGTGCAACATGGCAAAAAAGGGGCGTAGCGAGGCCTGAGCAAAAGAGGTGAGCAATTTTCTTGAGATCAAGTTCCCGCCAAAATATGCTTACAATGTATTTCCCCAGGAAGAACGATTTGGGACAAAAGCACGTGAAAATTTGTCCTGCATCGAGAACTGACAAAAACAAACTTCGTTGAAGTGCGGATTATACTTGAGATAACATTTAATTGAATATATATTGTGAATTAAATTAAAAGTAAAACTTTAAAGTGACATCATTGATATCATCCTTCAGATGATATGACGGCTCAAACCAAAAATTTTAGGGGGCAATCGTCCCCCCTCTCCTCTCCCCCTCGCTACGCCACTTCTAAACACCGACGTTTCCCTTGTGACACAATATTTAAGAATTTAAGAATGCACGTGGCAAATTATCCCCTTACCCTATACCACTCATCTTGGCCATGCATTCGATAACAATCTCAGGCAAGTTCGGTAAGGCTGGTGGGTACTGGTTATGGCCTTTCATGAATATTTCTTCCTCTTCTTCATCTGAAGACGCGTCATGGCCGAAGTAAATGCCCTCTTTGATGTCAGCCTTGTGAGAAGTTATATCATCACCTGGTCGGTAGAAGTAATACATAGTTGATTATATGATCCACATTTTGATAGCAACACCATTACAGGTCGATCATCACCTTGGTTAGGGGGTGGACCATTAGAAACCTTTGGGGGAGGGGGGGGAGGGGGGGGTGAGGAGGGGCGGTAAAAAATGTTTAGACACGAATATTTTTTGTTACTTGTGGTCTTGTCTTGGTCTTGCCTACAGGAATTTTCTTATCTTTTTGGAGATATTTAACAATTAGACCTCGAGGCCTCATGGACTACGAGTCAATAGCCCATGAGGCCGTAGGCCGAATGGGCTATTCAAACTCGTAGTCCATGAGGCCGAGAGGTCTAATTGTTTTAGTATTCACCAACATATTGGGCCAAAGGTGAATGAGACTAAACAAAACAAAGAGAGAAAAATGTTTTATTGATATTATTACTCGCGCTTCCTCTCAACTCGGGCTATCACCAATAGCCCGAGGTGAGGGAGGCAATCAGAATGCAGGATTTGTAAATGGAAACTTAATATAAATACAAAGAAAACGAAATCAATGGTGTTTAATAAAGCAGGTCATAAAAAAGAAGTTAGCTGCACTTTTGGAAATGAAAAAATTCCTACAGTTTTCTCTTTTACTTATCTGGGAACAACTTTAACTCCTTCAGGTTCTTTTGCCGTAAACCAGGAAAACGCTTACAACAAAGGTCTCAGAGTTGTTTTCAGTATTTTAAAAGATTTTAATCCACAAAATGGTACCTCTATTCAATTACTTTTGAAATTATTTGACACTCTCGTACGTCCGGTTTTACTCTATAATAGTGAAGTATGGGGAGGATATATAAAGAATATTAATTCTTTTTCAAAGTTTAAAGACAATATATTTACAGCTAATCTAATAAGTGAAAAGCTACATCTCAAAATGTGCAAAATGATTCTTGGTGTTAATTCAAAAACCACAACATTGGCAGTTAGAGCAGAATTAAATCGTTTCCCTTTACATATTTCTATCTATATCTCAATGATCAACTTTTTCACTCATTTGATTAGTCATCAAGAAAATCCCATTCTTTCACAAGCATTACGAATTTCTAAAAATTTGAATGATAGTGGACATTTTTCTTGGTATACTACTTTATCCTATTTAGTAAAATTAGGTCAATTTAATTTAATGGAAATTCATGACAAATCATTTACCAGACAATTTAGTACTTTTCTCAAAAACATTTACATGAGTGACTGGGAAAAAGAAACAGGGAGAATAAGATCAGGGGAAATTAAATCAAAAGTAGAATTATTTTTAAGTGTAAAATACAAACCTCATTTTGAGGAATATTTAGATATGATCAAAGATTTTAAAGTACGATCATCCGTTTCAAAGTTTAGAATGTCTGCCCATAGCTTCCCAATTGAAAAAGGGAGACATTTGAATATTGAAAGGGATAAAAGGAAATGTGACATTTGTGAAAGTGGAGAAATTGGCGATGAATTTCACTATTTTTTCAAATGTTCCAACAATAATTTTATTGAAATTAGAAAACAATTCATGAATAAGATATTAGAAACAAACTCAATTTTTGAGATGTTTGATTACCAAAATGTATTTAAATATATAGTAAATATGAAGGATAAAAATATAATAAAAATAAGTAGTCAATATATATACGAACTACTAGAATGCTATAGGTTAGTTAAATTAGTTACAAATACAAAATGAATATAATTATTATTGTATTACTTACAGTTACTGTTAATATTTTAAATATATATCTATTTATATATACAAATAGAACTAATTTCAAATAGGGATATCAAACTCAATATAGATTTGAATCAGACCTGAAGTTAGATGATATACTTATATATATTTAGATATATATATATATATATATATTTAGAAATATGCATTTATTCTCTGTTGTTATTTTTTTTATTTAATTATTGGACCATACTCATGTATGAAAATACCAAAGTACCAATAATAAAGTTATTGTATTGTATTGTATTGTATTGTATTGTAATAGCCCTTATGTTGGTGAATACTAAATGGGAATATCTTTTTGGTGGTAGGGTATAGTACTAGCAGGAATTTTTTTGGGAACGTTTTTTCTTTGCAGGAATATATATTTTTTAGGGAAATTGTCACCCCTCCCAACATTTCTAAGTAGTCTACCTTTTAGCAAACAACGGCAATAACAAACAATTCACATCATCATCATAATTAAAAACCACGGTCGATATTATCATCATTATCATTATCATCATCACTAGCTGATCATCGTCATCACCATCACACATAGCAACGACAAGTACAGTAACAACAGTAAACTGAATGGCAACAACGAACAAATAATTTAAAACAGCAATTAATGAGCAGAAACGACAAAAGTTTTTTCAAGAACATGACAATTCTTGATCAGAGGACTATGTAGAAATCCAGTTATAACAAAATGCATTGATATAACAGTCCAATTGAGGGGTTATTTTTTCATATTTTTTTTGTTTTATTAATTTGTTGGCCTTGCTCAAGTGCTTGTTTAATTGTTCGCTTACTCCATTGCTTGTTGGTTTGTTTGTTTGCTGTCTTGTTTGTTGCTTTGTTTGCTTGTTTGCTTTCTTTTGACTTTCTTGTTTCTTTGTTAGTTTGTTTAATTTGTCCTTTTTCCTGTTTGTCTGGCTCTCTGTCATGTCTGTTAATAGGCCATATGCACTAACAGGTCACGTGACCCTATCTCCCCTAAATCAAGCAGCACCATCAAAATGAACTCCAAAAAGAGAAAGAGCACCTCGATATTAATAAAAGTTCAAAGTTTCGGTTTATAAGATGGCACGAGCTTGCCATCCTGTTGCCATCCAACGCGTTTTTCCAAACGAACGAATCTTAAGAAAATATCCAATCTTAAATTTACTATAATTTCTCCTGTATTGCAATTTCTGAGCTGAAATTTTCTACTTTTACTAATATCGAGGTGCTCTTTCTATTTCTGGCGTTTATTTTGACTGGTACCTGCTTGATTTAGGGAAGACAGGGTCACGTGACCTGTTAGTGCATATGGCCTATTTGTTCGTTTATTTGTCCGTTTGCTTGCTCGCTTGTTTTTACATACATACATTATTTAATGTGGAAATGTGGAAAAAATACACTTAGCTATAAGCTAGTTTTCTGGTACTCCACAACAAAAAGAAAATTAAAGAAGTTAAGATAAATTATATGAATTATATAAATTATAAGTTATATCAAGAGAGCATAGAATATAGATTTGATGTAGACTCACCCTTTTGAACATATCCACGAAAAACTATACTTTTCTTGATCCCTATATCATTCTTCTCTTCATCTGGAAGCTCAAAGATCTTTTTCCCGGTCTCAAGCAACCTCTCTGCGAATTCATCTTCATCGTCATATCCACTGATGTAGAAAAACCCAACGTTTTTCAAAGCTTTTCCGATAGTGTTAATGACGTCAATGGAGCCAGAGTCGCCTTAGTAACAAAAAGGATGATATGAATTAATGAGTTAGTGTCCCTAGCAACCACTGTTTTGTTATTAATTTTTGGATAAATTTGGCTGTAAGTCAGGTCATGAGATCTTAATATTCTACCTGACTTACAGCCAAATTTATCCAAAAATTAACGTAATTAATAACAAAACATTCATTATCTATAACGAAGGCCACATACAACAAATTTATTGGCGTGACAGATACAAAAATTTCATGTCCAACTTTCTCATTTAACCTTTTCATGTCAAACTATTACATCAAAGGGACGGCGTAAGTGGTTGCTAGGGACACTAACTCATTCATTCATCGCACCCACTAATTCATGTTACAAGCGAGAATAAATTAAAAAAGGTTGATCAAAAAACATTACAGTCTATGCTAGGGTGGGATTTTTTTCAAGTTCGAGCAGTGAATAACGTCGACAAAATCAAAACTCCTTTAGTTGAAGAATAGCTGTTGTACAAAACTAAAATCATTTCTGTCAGAAAGTTTAAGTTGTTTGTAGGTAGTTTCGGCCGATGAACTTCACTGAAAAACTGAGTTGAATCAGTGTTAATCCAAAGCGAAAATTTGAATCGAAGAATGAGGTTTAGGCCATATTTGCTCATTTGCTGTATGTTTAATCCCAACACAACTTCAAGAAAAAGCCTTTGTATACGTACAATTCAAAACTCCGTTTTAAACAGGTATTTTATCTTGGTACATCAGTCTTTAACCGGTAGAAAAAGGATTTGAGTATTACTCCAGAACGAAAATTTGGAATTAAAACTCGCACGACGGTCTAGTTCATTTTGCGCTTTTCGCCGCGTCATTATTGCTCGTCATTGAAAAAATTCTCCTCTTGAAATTAAATGTAAGGATTATTAAGTGTATATTTGTGAAGATATTTTGAAAGCATCAATTATTTCTAGTATGACATTTTGTATGAAGGCCGCAATGCGAATATTAGTTGAGTTAGTGTGACTTTCATGTAGTATAGCAAATTACTGCTAATATGGTAGGTCTTTCTCCTGGTGATGATTTCTCTTACCCGTAACCAACCACATAGAGCTAGTGAGCCATGATTTGGCGAAATTTGAACTAGCAAAAAGTAACCTTCTATGAAACAATTTGCCATTACCGCCCTCGAAACTAGTCGCTAGCAATAACAGAAAATAGATTTTTCAGAATTTGAAAAAGAAAGCTCTAGTTAAAAAAGAAGAAAACAAATTAAGATTTCAGCGAATGAAAGTGGTTTATCCCTACTTACCTCTCAACAAAGGTCCAATGTTAATGGTAGGGATGTCCATACTGCAGATTAATAGTCCGCTCAGCACCAACTGAATAATATTGAATTGAATGGAACTTTTTGCTCTATTGCCATGACGTCACGCAGTTGCTAAGCTACGTGGTTGCTAGGAAACTAAGCGACATTCCGATATTATTCGCTCATAGGGAGGAGCACATTGACGCATTATTTTTCTCCTACAAGAAAACTAATTTTCATGATCTTTCCATGCCAGGAAAAAAACCTTTTAGGATGACATTTTAGGTTCAGTTTAGAACAAACATAATAATTGAAAGCCTATTATAAAATAACTATAAAACGCGCGCTCTGATTGGCCAAAAACCGTGCTTAATGAGAGTATCAAACACACTCACGTCACCTTTTGGAACTTTTTCGTTAATTTGTGCTCTTGTTATTTTATAAAAGAAGTAAAAAAAACTGGTTTTTTTCATGTTTCATAATCTGTTCCAAACACTTGTGATGTTTGGAGAACACTCGAGAGCTGTGAATGCACTCGCCATCTACGGCTCGTGCTTCCACTACGCTCTCTCGTGTTCTCTCAACATCACGCGTGTTTTTATCGGGCTATCAAACACGGAAAACAGTTTTTTATTTCTTAAATCTATTATGGGGTATAGTTTATAATGAGGATCAAGTTCCTCCCTCTATAACCCTATTATAATAACAATAATAATAATAATAATAAAATAATGTTATTTATTTATTATTATTATTACAATAAAGTTATTATATATATATGGTAGTTGGCCACTCCTTTTTATGAAACCATGGTAACACACAGTGCATGGCAGATGGTCACATAATCCGTCACGGAAAAAAGGCGTGACAATGTGGGTCACAAGTTCACCAGCAAGTGCATAGAATATAGCAATGCGTGATAAATGGTCACTGGAATGGAAAAAGCGTAACAGTCGACAGACGGACAGATTAACCTTGCAACCAGTAACTAAACTGTGATTGTAAGGAAATGTGACAGAAACCCGTGACAGCTGGTCACGAAACCTTAGTGAAGAAACGGTACAGATGGCTACGACAATTTAGTTGAGAAACCGTGACAAATGGTGAACGTGATTGTCATAAAATTCAATTGTACCAAATTTTGACAGATATCGTGACAGATATTTACAAAAGCTGGTAGTGAAAAAATGGTGCAGATCAAGCGTCACTCGATTCAGAGAAACCATGACAGATGGTAACAAAAGTGTGGAAGAAATTGTGACAGAAATCATGATAGATGGTCACGAAACCTTAGTAAACAAACGGCACAGATGGTCACAACACTTGATTTGGGAGACCGTTACAGTTAGTCACGAAGTCTTAGTGGACAAAAATGTAACAAATGGTCACAACACTTGATTTGAGAAACCGTTACAGATGGTCACGAAACGTATAATTAAGTCACAGGTGGTCACGAAATCTTAACAACTGATTGGACAAACCACGAGGAATGTTCACTAAACCTTATCAAATAAAATAAAAAATGAAGCTCCATAGGTTGTCACGCTGCATTCAAGCCGGCTACATCGCGATCGTAACTAGCTACAGTAGCCGTCTAATCTGAGTTCAGAGGTCAATGTCACGCATGAAATGACACGGATGAAAAACGCATTGCACATACTCAGAAGTTTTAAATAAAACCATTACAGCTTTTTCGTATCCTTTGTATTTCACATGTGAAATACATAACGTGAAATTTTTCATGCAAATAATTAGAACAAAGGGACCCCAGACAATAGTACCGATCATAGATGGAATACAAACCAATTTTAGATATGGTAACTAAATTGTTTTTTCCACGAAATTTATTAGAAACGCCATAGCTTTCGCACAATTGACATGAGTTCAATGCAGACAAACTATACATTAGAAGAAGTGAAGAAATTATTCTTCTGTTATTTATGTGATAAAATAGAGGATGATTTGAACTCGGCCCTTCTAAGAATTTATAGCTTAGTTCAAACAGTAGACGCTGCTCAAGAGTGTGGCATAGGGTGCACACAAAATTCACACACAATAGTGGGAGGTGTAGAATGGTCTCGGCAAAATTTAATAAAGTTTTAAAGTCTCGGCTTTTTAAAATCAGCGTCCCGGATCAGTTTGCATTTTTCGCGGTTAGAAATCTCGGATTTTTGTAATGTGTGGCTCGAAATCGTTAAGAATATCGGATTTAATTTGTGTAGTGCCTGTGTAGCTATGCATTGATCGGAATACTCGAAATCGAATTTCAAATTGAGAATTTTGACAGTCATATTCAAGAAAATTCAGTTAAATGATGAAAGAAAGTCTGAATGAACGACGCGATGCAAGGAAAGTTTGAATTAATTATCAAAGAAAATGATCAGTTGATCAGACTTTGTTTTTGTATGTCATTCATTCTGATTTTCATTGAGCGTTTATTCAGACTTTCTTTTTGTTGGTCAGGTACTAGAGCTGTCGTCGTTGTAAAGATTTTGGCCCTGCGGCCGGCGGATCCAATGATCTATCCATCCATTCAGACTTTCCGGCTTTGATCGTTTAAAGGTTCTTTCCATAGCTATCATTAATTTATTCATACCGGTTTTCTTTCAAACCTTCTTTCTCTAGCTATCGGTGATTCATTTAGTCTTCTTTGATCGTTTTTTTTCTAACTTTTTTTTCTATCGTGCACTGACTCATTTTAGACTTTTCGAGCTTTGTCGGTCATTCATTCAGACTTTCTTTTTTGTGTCGGTCATGATTGAGACTTTCTTTGGTCATTTCTTCAAACCTTTCGGTATAAGTTGTTCATTCAGAATTTTTTTTTAAACTGAATTCTGTTTCGACTTGCCCTAGCTATCGGTAAGTCATGCCGACTTTCTTTTTTCTTTTATTCAAACTTACTTTCACTACTGATATATATAGTAGTTATTCATATATATTTTCTATTCTGACCTACTCAGACAAGCTACTGGCTATATAGCTGTTTACTGTGAAAAAGTTGTCTCGTAAAAGGACTACTGATCAAGTAATTATAAGCGACCACGACCACTTTAATTTTTTGTCTAGAAATCTGACATGTTCTAGTCTTTTTACCACGATCCTATTCCGAACGTTAAATAGTATCCAAAGAGCATGCGGTTCAAAATTTTGCGCTTTTATCAAAATATGTCCACTCCGCTATTGCTCTGTCCCGAGTTGGCCAACATATATTACCTTATAAGCGCCGACTATGCATTGCATCCTCACATTATTACATCCTACCAACGTGTTACCTAACTTAAACAAATTTCCCCCGGAGAGACTGTAGCATGTACTGCAACTACTTCATCAGTTTTCTGTCATGCATAAATTATTGTTCCAGACACTGCTGAACAGTAGTTTTACAGCTAGGCTCCTACTCCCCTAAAATTAGTCTAAACCAAAACTGATTTAACTGAACCCTGTATACGGCTGGACATCCTCGCACAGGTAATGACCCAAGATACGGTGGTATTTCTCTTTAAGATTACTCTTTATTCTAACTGGTTCTCAAGTAGTACTTGCGTTAGCTGCGCTATAGTTGACGTCCTTCGATCTCACAAACTAGCTGGTCGCAACTTGCGCAAGGACACATGATTGATTGTATGAGGTACAATTCTCGGGTTCGGTTTTTCAGAGTACCAGGCCTGACAGTAATATTATAAAGTCTCAGGCTCGGATTTTATTCGATATTCCTAATGTAAATCTTTAGCCATGAAGAGTTTTTATCTCACAGGTAAAGTTTTGCACTACTTTTACGCGATTTAATATTTACAAGAAGGAAATAAAAATGAAAAAATTCCGATCCTTTCACAAGTACTTCAGTCTTAGCCACCTCTTTCACTCAGATCATGTATAACCCAAATCAGTCATGGACGCATGGGTTTCCAGTCAGACACCATCCTCCTGAACTGTAGAATATTTGGTAGCACATACATTATCGTTGAGTCCTAAACATAGTTACTCAAAGCAAGAACATAATTTTAAAAAATATGAACACCGATTAGTTGCATAATATGAGTGTAATTTTTCTCCCTATCATACATACTACATAGGAAGAAGAAATATAATTCAAATGAGCTAAAATCGTGCCTAAAACATAGCAAAGAGCACACAAAAATATCAAAACAAACAAACAAACAAACAAAACCATCAAATATAATATGAAGCACAGAAAAAAATCGTTTGTATTCGACG
The DNA here is from genome assembly GCA_029948255.1 of Telmatactis stephensoni. Lineage (NCBI taxonomy): Eukaryota > Metazoa > Cnidaria > Anthozoa > Actiniaria > Isophelliidae > Telmatactis > Telmatactis stephensoni. The sequence goes on along the minus strand of JALIZF010001451.1, from coordinate 113,914 downwards.
AGGATTCAAACCTGGACTTTTTGTGATCGGTATTGTCCGGGGTTCCTGTGTTCTAATTTGCATGTAAAATTTCGCTCTATGACTGATTCACATGTGAAATACAAAGGATACGAAAAAACTCTATTGGAGGTTTAGTAAATCTTGAAAGTTAAGGCTGTCCGTGAAAAAATAGTTTATTTTTTCCTAAAACATCGCTTTAGTTGTTCTCTTTCCGAGAAATTCGCATAATACACGACAGCTGAATCGACGGTACTTTTTTATTTGTAAACACGAACCACGAATTCCCGCCGAATTTTCGAGCATGCGCAATGCGTTTTTTACCTGTGTCATCAACGGCAAATAATGACACAGTGCGTGCTTTTCCCAGTGTAAATTTAAGTTTGTATTTTCTATTTTTATTCATTCATTTCCTCTGGTAATATTAATTATCAAATTATTTATCTAACCATCCAAGGGTGGATCCAGGATTTCTGAACGTGGGTGGTTATAGAGAAACATATCCCCCAAAAATGTTGCAATATTACAATATTATTTTCAAGAAAAAGTTTAAAGTCATTATTAGTTTTGTTTTGATGCAAAATGGAGGGTGCCTAGCAACCAATTCTATTCCCTGGCAATCAAATCTATCCCCTAGCAACCAAATCTATCCCCTGGATCCGCCCTGCCATCGAAGTCAGAACTGATCAATACCACTTGGATCAAAATAATATGGATTAGTACATAAAATATAGACCACCTAAAATGCCATATATACTGGAACCTGACATGCGGTCATTACTTTTCGGATATCTGTTTATTTAGATGTCAGTTTTCTGTAATACAGGCCCTATCCCTCCCCCCTTTTACGGCGACTAGTAATTTTCTCCCGAAGTGTGACCGGATGATCAGCGTTCTACAGTATAGTACACCTGTTTCAAAATTGTTGTCGGTTGGTTGGAATTGTCCGTTGGAACCATGAAGGATGCTAGGATTGTTTTATAGCGACAAACGGCATTGAAAGCATTATTTATGAACGATTAAATAAAATGCCACTTTCTGTTGTATATATATACATTATAATATATTCTTTAGTTCGCCGATTATTTCACTAGTCTTTTCCCTAAGTTTCCATCGGACAGTGGTTTGGAAAAAAAGGTGCGTGTATATAGCTTATTTGTTATCAGTTTGAATTGGATAGTGTGTACATGGACATCAAAGGTGGTCTGTTATCTGCGTTACTGTACAAATTATAAAACAATCAGACTACTCAAGTATCTCTACTTACTTTAGTCCAGCACTAGACTGATCCCATAGGTCGATTGTGAGCGACCACCACAGGAAGTCCAACTGAGAAGCGAACATACCGACTAATGGAATCAGTTTAGTCCAGTACTAGACTCACTTTTCTAGACCGCTCTGTCATTCCAGTAGTCCCAGCCGTGTTTTGTCTTTTCACGCAAGTCTCGTCACGCAACACTGTCTCAGCACAGAGAGCCTTACGTGATGAGACTAAACATGACTGCCTATGAGACTTTCGTCCCAGCTGTTCTTTTTTTTCTTTTCTTTTTCTTTTCTTTTCTTTTCTTTTCTTTTCTTTTCTTTTCTTTTCTTTTCTTTTCTTTCTTTTTTCTTTTTTCTTTTCTTTTCTTTTCTTTTTTTGCTGCCACGCGCTTGAGTAAAGTGGGTCCAGTTCTGGCTTATACGTCACAACCTATTTCCCGATCACCAATAAACCTTCCACATCCCGAAAATGGCACTTATCAGCTATCACCTATGCTGCTACTTGAAAGCATCAGAGAATTCAAATTCCCATCGAAATATCGTGAAAATAAAACTCTCTAAATGCCCTCCATAGCAGAATCTCTTTACATCGTTATGCATTCACGCAATATACAAATCGATCACTTTCGACCTGCGATAATTATTCAAAGTTCGTTCCCAATCGTCTCGTGTGAGTCAATCGAGCTCTCAAAAGTAAACTAGAAACGAGAGTGGACCAGCCTTCTAATCATCAATGAATCACGTGACCTAAAACCATATTTTGATGAAACCAAGTGAGTCGGCAGTTACGAAGTAGCGACCTTGGGGGTCAAAACAACAGCACTGGATATAGCCTTGATGGGAGATGGGCCTGTAAAATATATCACAAAATCATTATTGCAACTTTTTCCTGCAGTTCGTTCGTTACTTCGTTCGTTCGTGTGCGTGCGTGCGTTCGTTCGTTCGTTCGTTTATTTGTTTTATTGTGCTGGATCTATTGGCACATCCTCGGGCTTAATAGACCAGTTTCGAGTTCCTCTTTGCTCAGGCTAAGCCTCGAATCCAAGTAAAATATTCATGAATTTTAGCAAAAACCCCGTGGAATTCTAAAGTATTCTCTTTGTTTGTTCATTGCATTCCATCGGACTGTTGCTAAAATTCTATGGAATAAATTTCGCGTAATCGAGGCTTAGCCTGAGCAAAGAGGAACTCGAAAATGGAGTATTCTTTGGCAATGAAGTGTCTCTTCGTTATGCGCGGACTGAGTGCCCGAATTCGTACTCTGCTGTCCTTAATTCCACAACTGCCTCTCAGGGATTTTCACAAGAATTTTCCCCTCCGTTGTTGCAAGTTCTGGCGTTCCCTTCCCTGCAAGGATTTGTTGACCTATTATTGACCTGATTTATTGGATAACTTATTATATAAAGAAAGACGGTAACTATAGAGAACCAAAGCTACTATATCAGCACTTACTTGATAGAGATTGGTCTTGGATTCTGACTTAAAGGGTCCCATACACAGAGGTAATTATCTGAACTTACGCCAACCAGATATGAACTACCAGGAACGAAGCTGATCGTCTGAATACACAAGAAAGATCATATCGTCATCGTTTTGTTGTCGATCATTATGAAAAAATAACCTCTTTTCTTGGTACCTTTTCTCTTTCTTCCTAGCTTTGGAAGGGAAAATGAAGTGCTCTGGCACTGAACCGCAACCAAATAAAAATGTGTGGAAAGAGCTGTGTTGACTATGAGTAGGGTTTCAATTTTGTTGGGTGCGTCACAGTACAGCAAAATACTGTTAACTCACTAAAACGACCACCTATCTACAAAGACTATGTTTCCGTTTCAGGTACTGTATGCAGTTCAAATACACCTATTTCAAAAAAGATTGTCGTATGAGAGCTCTCAAGCCCACGCGACTAGACCAAAAAGGAGTATGGGTAGTGGCAAAACTTTACTGTCTTAGTATTGACATTAGCATCAGTAAGTGAAGTTCTTTATGTATAAGTTCAGAGCGAGCTGAATTTGAGTTATCGTGTGGGATTTTTGTGGTTTTACAACTTTAGTGATTTCTTCCCATACTCCTTTTCGGGTGAGTCGCGTAGGCTTGACACCGACAATTGTTTATTGAAAATAGGTGTATATATTTGAATGAATCTCTCAAGTAATTAATTGTAAAGAGGCTCTAGTATGCAATATTTCATGGATAAGTGATTTGACGCACACAGAGATCTACTCTGCAAGCAGTGGTCTCTTTCTTATATCCCTCCGGGATGCGAGGAGAAAATGACCTCTATTGGCCTCGCGATTCTCACAACTACATTTTTATTATGGTCTCATTCTACAAAAACCGGTTTCAAAACCGGTTCTGTACTGATGCAAACGTTGGCAGGTATATGACCGACTTTACTCGTTTCCACGACACAAACAACAGAATTCGCGCCACGGCGCGGAGGACGTGTCATGAATTTGGCGCGAAAAGGAGGTCTCGCTATAGTAACACTCAATAAGCCCCAAGCGTGATGATCATGGGCAGGTTGTACGAAGGGTGAATAGCGCTATCCATCGGATAAATCCTTATCCAGCGGATAATATCTATACAAAATCTATACAGTGGATAACTCTTATCCGGTGGATAACAACCAGGGCCCATGATGTTTTGACCGCCCTCACTATACCAGAATCCTTTTCAAGAACCTTTCATATTCCTTCGAGAATACAAACACAATAGTTTTAATCAGTGTATATAAAGGCTACTCGAAAATGATTCTGGTATATAAAGGGGGGTCAAAAATGATTCTGGTATATAGCTATTTCAAAAAGGTTGACGGGGCGAATGGCGAATGGCAATCAGCCATTGCTGATTGCACGACAAAAAGGAAATTTGGGGTAACAAGAATTGCTTCATTTTCATTAATTAAATACCCAAGCAATGCTGGTACCATGCAGTGAAGACCTTACTGGACAAAGTGGCCGATAGGCCATTCATATTTCCGCGCCGGATAGCGGTTTATAATTAATAGCGTGACCACAGTTCCTTCGGTCGTGCAATCACCAACCGATTGCCATTCGCCGTTCGCCTCGTCAACCTTTTTTGAAATAGCTATATATTTAGGGGATCCTCACGCAAAGAGACAAGGGTTGACTGTAATCGACGCCTGTTATTTTCTTCTCATTTATTTATGTTGTAGACGAAGCACAATTAGAAAAAAAAAAGGAAAATATAATGACCGGAATACAGTGGTGAATCCGTGACCCCCTTCCGTACCGGCCGCGCCCTTTTCTCCTCGGGCGAAGGGGCATTCAACTACTTAGTAAAATGGAGCGGTTTTCGAAGGACTGCAAAAACCGCACATTCGCGGCACCGCAGTCAGGGCCAGAAGGAATTTCAAATGTTTTTACAGACAAACGTCACTGACGCGGTCACGGTGCGGTCCGTTGCACGTTCGTGCGAAAACCGCGCGCTAGTATATTTCTGCTAAAATAGTACATGCATTACTACTGATACTGAATACCTGAATATGCTTCCCTTGCACTTCTAGTTCTTGTCTTTTACTCATTGAATCTCTGTTGTTCCAAATAACAACATTGCTTCCTGATAACGTGGCAAAAATCTCCTCCGCTGGGGGGTACCCGACGGGGAATTTTATCGACCTCACTGGACCATATTCGCTATCTTGAGTTTCTACACATTGACCATCTTTACGACACCATTTCTTGATAACACCGTCATCTGACCCAGACATGATAAAGCTGTCGTCGGGGGTAAATGCTAAAGCACTTACAGCGCTCCGATGGCCGTGTCTTCCACTCAGCACGCGAGTGTCGGTCCCAGGAACGAACTCCCCGGCGCCTGGTTTTATTTTGAAGTGTCGAATTGTTTTATCCATTGATGACGTGGCAAGAGAGTGGCCGTTGTTAGAAAACACACAGTCATAGACTGGGCCCGAGTGGACAGCTGAAAGGAAGCCAAAAGGAAAAAATATCATTAAAGTATGGTAAACAGTTCTTGAAGACACATAGAATTCTATAGCGCTTCTATATAAACATTCAGGTCAAACACTGAATGACTCGATTTGACGGAAGATACTGAATGTCAAATTGCTTCTTTACATGTGTCAATAAAAAAATCAAAAGTACTCGGTCCAAAGATTTTCCGTTACAAATTTTTGTGTAAAACATTTTTTTGTAAAAAAACATTCGATTACAGTTTTTAGGATTCTGCTTTTTTAAGTCAGAGATAAGCGATTTGTTTCTTTCGTTAAAAGAGCTGCAAATTAATTAGGAAAAATTATTATTTTGTGGGTTCCATTTGGTTTCCGGTCATCCAATCATGTTTCAAGGAATGACATGTTTAGCTACACTCCATCGCTTCAACTTGATGAAAGCCAAAATATACTCAACACAGATAGTTAAAACCTACTTTAAAACCCAGTGGGACCATTGAGGTAGCTCTCTTTTATGAATTAGGTCTTTTCTTAACTAAATATCCTCGATATTTTACCATTTAGAATTGGTTTTCAAGACACAAACATTGCCTCAGCAGGTGCGGTCTTATTTACATATCAAGTCTACACATCGCTTGATTGCTGGAGTGAAATCACTACCACATAGCCTCATAAATATTGGAAAATCCTCTTTGCCGTGAAAAAATACAAGACAAACATTATTTTCGACGACATTTAGATTAATTTAAACGCTTGATTTAAACGCTTCATAACTACAAACATTTAAAAAATTACCATCGGTGTAAAAGATAAATACTAAAAGAGAATTTTGGATTTTGTAATATTAATATCAGTAGTTCGAGGCTGCAGAGAGGCGATAAATTTAAGAGATACAAATTAAGACGAACATGAGCGACAGAATAATGACCGACATTCAATTAACTACAGTTTTTTTGCTGCTTTTTATCTGGGATCTGGTTTGTAAAAGGAATGGTGATAATAATTAAAGACACAATCCTCCCAGCCACAGCAGCTTAGCATAAATCGCCATGCAGCCAAACTGACAACCTCTTCAGCGGAATCCAAATTTCAGTTTTTCTAACGGGCCCAGATTACTGCTAAGCAAATTCCTTAAAGCGTAATAATCGAAAAAGGAAACATTTTTGCGTTTTTTTAGAAACCACAAATAAACCGTTCATTTTATTTGGGATTTTGTACCATTATTAAGGAAGCAATGAAGCCGAAAGTGTTGTTATTGTATTTGACAAATGCCAAAATGTTAATTTTTACCGAAGAATAGAAAATATATCTAGCGCATAGAATCAATTTAAAGAGTCATTATTCTGAGTATTTCTTACCGAGACGTGCAGCTCTCTTTCCCGATTTGTGATGCCACAAAATAACCTCGCCATTTTGAGAAGCAGAAGCCAGAATGGGCCCACTAAATGAACACGATGTCACCTCTTGTTTGTGTCCTTGAAGAGACTTTAGCATTTCCCCAGCTTCGGTGTCTGTTGGGAGCTTCCACAAGTAAACCGTTGAATCAGCAGAACATGTAGCCAATATTTTACCATCGGGTCCAACTTCACAGTTGAGAATTGACTGGTCGCTTCCTCGAAATACATCTAACTCTTTCTCTTGGAAATTTACACTGCCTGCTTGCCCCATGATGGTTTTGAGTAGGAGAGCTTTAAAAGAAGGGGGATCTGGATGGAAACAATCACAAAAGATGTTAACAGAAAAGTGAAACACCTCTCGGTTTATCAACGATTACCCTACCGTACTGTCACGGGAACTACTGTAAGCAGTGTGACTGTTTACATATTTGTAATATGTTAATCGAAATAGGAAAACTATGGCAATAAATAATGAACAGGACCAATACAACCAGCTGATAAGAGCATCTTTAATTCCAGCATAGACAGCAATTTATATTTTTAAGAAGTATTATGGAACAACACTTATTGACCAAGTAATGAACCATTTGAGCAATACCGTTCAATAGATATCTGTACACAAGATCAATCATTCATGAACCAATACTTTTAGGAATTGTGGAATATGGACTACGGAGTGAACAGACGAAGGCTGTATTTTGTCCTGAAGGCGTCATACTGAATCGAGATGGGTTTCATATTCGATTAATCGTTGATTGTTAGAAGAATTTTGTCGAATAAAACTAAAATATGGTAATTCATTGCCAAATTAAATTATTTTACACAATTAATATTTAATTTTGAATTGGATGAAAACTGGAAGAGGCTTGAAACCATGAAACTCGAATCGCTTGACGACTTCACGCCCGGACGCACTTTCGATCCGGTATCAGTTTTTAGGAAATGGCCAGGAAGGTATCTCAAGGAAAAAATTAAAATTTTCAAAACCCCATCCGGATTCTGTATCTTTTATTTGGTATATATTTTATCAGTCAGAGTGAAAAAAACCCTCATTAGTTAAAATACTTTGACGATATGTTTGGAGCACTCATTTGGTACACATTTGATCAAGAAGTTCACCGTAATACACTTTCGCATTGCTCAGGGGCCGGTTGTACGAAGGGTGAATAGCGCTATCCAGCGGATAAATCCTTATCCAGCGGATAAAATCTATCTCATGACACTTAATGGTTCATTAATTATTCATGGTACCGTATTCATACTCAGAACGAATCAATAAATATAAACAATCTTTATTTTTTATACTATGGTTATGCTTTGGGTTCTTTGATATATTTAAACATATTTCTTGCTTAAAGTATTTTTTGTTGGTGTTGTTTCTTCAATGTTTTGAGGAATTTCAATTATGTATATTTCTTGCTGTAATAGATTGTATAAATACTACTGGCAAATGTACTGTTGGCGTAAAATATAGCAAATCTTCATTTTTCAAAGCAATATTTTGGCATGTCAAATGGTTTTATATTTTTTACCGTCGGTTACAAGGTTTTACAAGAAATTGAGATCTCATGAAACATGGATAAATATGAATAAATGAAGTTCTCACTTGTCGACTCATAAAAATATATAAAATATGAATGACAAAATGGTTTATTGGTCTCGACATGTTAAAATATTGAAAAGCCTCAAAATTTTGATAAAAACTGGTCTGAAATTGTACCATAAAACCATGACAAGCACCTCTCAAACGTGGTCGTTCCGAGGCTCCGATTTCAAGACTTTATCCATTCCTATTTTTACGGAACTTGTCAATGCTTCAAACCGTCTAATTTTTTTGGAACGAAGATTGTATTCAAAGTAAATATCTAATGGAACATAACAAAGCAGAGCAGCCATCATAATATGACATAAGTCGCATATCTATTCACACTTATCTTGATTATATTAGTGTCACGGAAAGAGTTATTTGTCGTGCGTGACGCAAAAAGTATTTGCGTTACATTTTCAACAGCTTCGGCCAAGCCGCAAGTAGCAAAACAAAACCAAAATATTCCTTACGGGTAACATTTGGTCATTAATGATGAATAAATAGCAAAATAACTAATTTTGCGGGGTATTTATATAAGAGCTTTTTGCACGACTTTTTATGATACCCCCTCTCAAATAACTGACTGAATTCACACTTCCAGAAAAAGATTAAGTCTAGTCAACCACTCATATGAAAACAGACATATTTTACGTCTAGAAGTAAGAAAATTAAAGGAAAATTTCGTTAAAAACCGGGCCAGCAATGTATAAATGAGCAGACATCTTGGTTTTCTGACATGATCGTTGAGGCAAAGTATAGAAAGATAAAGAGACTATTAGGTGCCTTCCACTGAATGCACATTTGAGTCCACAACAGATGTCATCAGTCTTCAAAGGACTAATAGTTTTGTCGGTTCTTTTAGCACATCTAAGTATCACTTAATGAGCTTAACATCTAAAACACCTTAGGGGAATTAAAAGAAGACAAAGATTAACTGAAAGGAGTACGAATGAATGATGAAGACACTATGAATATATGTATGAATGTATGTATGAAGGAAAAAACGAGTGGATGAATGAATGAGTGGATAAATTAATGAATAGATGAATGAATGAATGAATGAATGAATGAATGAATGGACCGACGGACGGACGAGCGAACTTTGAATGAATGAATGAATGAATGAATGAACAAATAAATGAATGAATAAATAAATAAATAAATAAATAAATAAATAAATAAATAAATAAATAAATAAATAAATAAATAAATAATAAATAAATATATGAGACATCAGGAAAACTGACATTACTATGTAGTAATATCGCACGACACATTATCAAAGAAAAACATCCGCACGAATGGATGATACGGTTTTATCTTCAAGATAATCGTCATTTAGGTTCCTTAATATTCAGAAATTTTGATAACATCTTGTGATTCACCCCTATTTGATTAAAATGAATAGGCTAGGTTTATTAATAGAGCAGCCTATCATCCCTTCCCTCCGTCCCTTGGGGTGTAAAAACCTTAAAGGGTCTCTAAGAATTTTCCTCTCCCGCAGAGTTGTCGCGTCAAATTAAGTTCAATTCTGAACTAGCTGTAACTAGGCTAATACTAAACTCTTTCACTTTCCTTATATGTATATAATAGCTAATAACAGCTGGTAACATATTTAAGAGTACAATCACGTCATCTATTACTTCTTTCCACCCACCCTTTAACCTTCTGGGTTAAATGGCTCACATCGAAGAGACAGGCGACGAAAATGGTACATAGCGTATTATAACATTATTTTTGATATATGTTGATGCACTTTGTACCCCAATATTTTGTGCCACGTTCTCGATCCCTGCGTGACTACAGTGTATGGGTATTGGGATTGCGTGACTGCAGCATTAAGGCATAAGATTGAGCAAGAACCCATAGATTGAGTGACTACACATTAAATAAGGTATTGCAATTGTGTGACTACAGCATAGGGGTATTGCCAGATACTGCAGTAACGAATACTGGGGTTTAACTGATTCAAATGGTCCCAGGGAGGGGGTAACAAGCTTATTTCGAAAGTGTGATCACTTTCCAGCAGTCACGTGTGCCAATTAAGAAGTAGAGGAAGAGTATTTACGACTGGAAATTGAGTCTTTTATATATACGGCCAGCTTCATCAAGGACTTACAGTTTTCAGATCAGTTCCAATTTCCATACCCAATTTTAGGCCTAACACGAACAGATCCCACTTTCCTTCCCATTTTTCCTTATACGCCTCGTTAAGAAGGCCGCTGCGACACAGACCCATTTCTAAGTCCTACATTATCAAAATACATCAGTTCACCAATCAAAACTCTTCCCTTTTGGACCACGTGATATAATGTGAGGATGGCAGTCAACCTTCCCCTCCCCTCCCCTCACGTAACAGGTGATGAAGATTGTTGACGAAAATCACTATCAAGAAACAGTTCACATTGGATATGGCATCGCTTTAAGTAATCCATTTGATTGATGACCACTGATGGCTCCTCTAATTTTTCTCTTGTTTCTTTTCTTTCTTCCATTGTCTCTACTTCAAAGGCCAAAAATGGATGGAAAAATGAACATATATGAAAAATCCTTTGGGGCAGAAGGTGCATCAGCGTGCTTATTAACTTTGGTTTTTAACTCGTGGATTGCAAATCCACGAGTTATAGTGAGGGGTCGAAATATGCAAATGTGTCACTCACTCGCAAATGTGTTCACTTTGGCTACTGCGCATGCTCGACGTGATTGACCGCAGGCCGAAAGTAATATGACCTCTTGGTACCAGATTAAAGGAAATATGGGACTCCTGTGTTTTATTCAAATATGCATCGATAGATCGATGAATTTACTCGAATTCTTTAGCCGATTGTACGGCGAAACTTGCTTTAGAATTGAAAGATCTAAAAGGCGTCTTCTGTAAACAAGGTCTGTATTTAATCATTATCCGGTGGAGTGTTGAAATTCTACTCGTGACTCTTCCATGAGTTCAAATCGTGGAGGCTTCAAGATGGTCCGAGATGACGGACATGACAACTTCGTGCTCACACTTCGCTAAGATTTCTTATTGCTTGACATATTTTGTATTGTACCACTCTGCTTGGAATAATTTCCATCGCATCTAGAGTGAAATCCTTTCTGGGTGGACTTTTTTACGTTGCTCTCCTGGTAAGTAACTATGCTGTCGTCAAGCAACAAAATTGTCGCTGCAAGCCAGTCCAACATCAAGGTCATCCAAGTTTTTAGTGTTTGTACTTTATCAGCACGCGAGTAAATGTTAAAATAAAGAGCAAACGAAAACATTTTGAGTACGAATTGCCGCCTGAAACATAGCCTGAAACTGACCGTGAGTCGAGCCGCTAGTTCGTGTTTGTACTCTATCAGCACAAGAGAGAATGTTGAAATAAGCAGGAAACGAAACGGCACTGATCTGGCTCGACTTTCAGTCTTTAAATTATTATTATTTGATCAAAATACAAACATGTTTAATTTTATTCACCGTGACCTTTGACGAGTCAGCTACTGTAGTTGTAGCTATTAGGCAAAACTTGTGTAACTTGGCCAAAATAACTCAGTGGATCTAATTGACAATTTTTGTAAAATCTATAGTGTAATTGAATGACTGTGGACTTTGAGACGCAAATTGTAACAAATACCTCAGATACTGATAAAATGAGAGATTTATATACATTGTATGTAATGAATTGTATTTATCATTCGTTTGATCTAAAGTGTCGTACGGTAGACAATGCGGCGCCGCGCCTTTGACCGTGCAACGTACAACGAGTCTGATGCAACATCACGCAATACAGGAAACTAATTTCACTCCAAAAAGCGTCTAGTATTTATCAGTTTATCATACGTCTTCAGCAATGATTTCATGTTTTGGCCGTCATGCACGCTACAGTGTGTCTGATGTAACGCTCCATATCAAAGCAAATCCTGAGTTATGAAATTGCTACTAAAGGCTAAGGATTACACAAAATGCACTTCATGAAAGTAAAAAATATACTAAATGGGTAAAAACATTCAGCTCTCGATGCTTCATTGACTTCTGCTCTGCAAATATAGTTCCATCCACGAGTTATATCCGCCATTGGCGGTTTGATCGAGTTTCCTATTGATTTCCTTTATCCTGATTAGTCATCTACAGAAATCTCGCGAGGAGGAAAAAGACATAGCACGGATGGAGCCAGAAATAAATCACTTTCCAATGTAAATATTCATGTTGTTCGACTTTGACACTTTTGTTTAAAATAATGAGCCATTCCAGTTTATTATTACACGATTAGAGAACGTATGTGGACTTATATACAGTCCTTACCAGATATATATACCCACGAATCGATATTAACAGGAAAATATGCAGAAGGAATAATAATCGTATAATAGTGCATCTAAAGTAGTCCTCCCCCCCAACTAGAACCATCCATACAGGTTATATCTAAAGTAGCCATCAGTTAATAAACAAATAAAAGGCCAGACGAATTAATTCAAAGTCGTAGTCGTAAAAAAGTTCAAATGAATCAAATGAACATGAATAAAATTCGCGTAGAAGTCAAATAAAACGAATCTTGTTCCTAAAACGTATACAGAATGACAAATTAAAGATAATACGAACAGCGGTAGGTTGTGGTACAATATATCGATGATTAATTGTTATCAAAATCATGGAGCTATTATCTTATGCTGCACATCTGTTGATCATAAACACAGTTGCCTACCTCTTTGACGAACTGAAGTACGCTTAGCATTGACTGCCTCGTAGCTGGGGCGTTTGAAGAAAGACCAAGGCATACTGATGTCTTCTTTTAAACTAACGATAGCCTGTGGTATTCACAACATAAACATTTGGATGACCATCTTGTTTGGAGACCAGGAACAATCACGACACTTTTAGTGATACGCCAGCCCAGAGGAATATAACTTAGTAAATGATATATTTTAATATTCCAAAGGTCGTGACCTAATAACCGGAAATGGGAGTTGTATACTGAGCAGGGGATTGGTCAGGCAATGCACGGAATACTGGGTTTCTATAAACAATGTTATTACTCCCTGAAAGTGTGAAAATTGCAGACAGGTATTACTGTCTAGCTATAATAAATCACTGACCGCAAGAAACTATCATTATCATCAGTATCATCGTCATCATCATCATCATCATTAGCTGCTGCTGCAACTGCCTTTCGCACTGTTCACGATGTGTACGATTACTTGTTATTGACCTCCACTTCGCTTTGATCCACATATTACTCACAAACATCATCATCATCATCATCATCACCATCATTCGTGAGTCCTCGGATATATAGTTGCCTTCCCAACACTTGCCAAGGCTGCCATGTTAGTTCAATCACACTGGAAGTCCTTCATCAAATACTGTTGTATGTTAACAAACAAATCTACTGAATAACATGCATGCAATAGATCATAGATAACAAATACAATGTTTGCACGGTAGACGACTGTTATCCTGTGTGTGTGTGACCTATACAGAAGGGGAAGACGATGACCCACTTTCGAGTTTCCTTCCCGGCACTTGAAGAGAAAATCAGTGTATCTTATACCTATGTACGTTATAAAGGCCCAACGTTCTGTACAACCATCCTGACTCATTTCTTAATTTTAAGGAGCTCTTCAAAATGACAGTGAATTCATCATAGGTACTTTCATATGGACCTAAAACTTCTCGAACCCTGACCCTATTTAACTAAATAGGACACGGATCATAGAACTTTGTCCTCTGTTTAGGTTGAGTACGCTTTTGTACGCAGACATAATGATTAGTGAAGTGATGTCTCTTATTCTGCGTTTTCGTCTTTATTACTGCTCAAACTTTCGGCCATTGTGGCCACATTCAGGGACGTCTAAATTGCACGTTACATTTAACTGATAATGTAGTTAACGAGAAAATATATAACGTGCGCCAACGCCCCAAAAAGGAATCTGTAGCGCCAGCTGAACATAATTTAATTAAATCAAGTAGGAAAACTAATACATAACTATTTGCTTTGTGAGTTCTACGTGGATACAAAGCTAAAATTTTAACATCCGCGGAGGCGATATTTTTACTCATACGAAAATTTTATTGAATCATACACAAGTCAAATATGCCAATATCATTTACTTTGTTTGATAACCGCACTTGCAAGCATATGCGCCTCCATACTGTTACCAGTTACGTCTTCGATTGATATACTATACCACTAAAAAACCTCTTTAACTCTAGCCTTGTCAATCTCCGTGTTTCTATTTTGGCCTTTTTTCAAAGGAAAACGATTTAAAAATTATTCTGACTTCAAATAAGGCGTTGTCAAGGAAGCTGCTGTTTCAAAATACTCAAGGCCTGAATTAGGCAAATATATTCCTTTATAAGTGCTTTTTAGTCATTTGCTACCACAGGAGCCATTGGGCTTGCATCAGAGGCGCCCTTCTGGAAGAATTCAAAGGTGGGAGGCGATTTTATGACTATGATGGCGCCAAAGCGGTTTGTATTTCAAAGTGACGGACGTTGGAGTAATGTTGCCTCCCTGGTCGTCCTGTGGTTGATTCCATGCAGAACCTACCAAGGCAATTTGGGCGAATTTTGACCTCTAAAGAATGCAAACGTTGTAGTATTTATAGCCGGTAGGTGCCGGTGTTCGCCACTTCTATACAAAATTTCTAAAACAAGAAATCTCGGCGGAATCCTGTCAAAAATGTATTTGTTTTTTAACAAAAAATGCGCATTTTTGGTTTCTTCTTTAAACATTTATATTTTATCTTATCTCTTACAAAAATTCAAACTGATCTGATTCGCTGTCAATTAGTAAGTTTAAAAACGTAGCTCACGATAATCAAGCTATATAATGATTTTCAGCACAATGTTTCTCGAATTGAGAAAGATATATATATATTAAGAGGTATATAGTCATTCCATAACTACAAGTTCATATCACACCACCTTGATCATCATTCTGACCGATTGTTACTCGCTAAGTACTCAGCGAGGGGAATACTTAAAGTGCGTCTTAGCCTTTAAATGTTTACACGGAATGGCGCCATCGTACCTACTGTCAGAATTTAAACATGCTTATGAAATTCATAGTGAATAACACTAGAGGCCGTGATCTGTTGCGCCATCCACTTGCTAGAACAGCTAAGTGTCAGGGTAGTTTTCGAATAAATGGTGCACGCGCTTTTAGAGTGCTTACAATATATATCCGTGAAAAACTTTGCAAGAAATTGCACTAATTTGCAATAATTAAACAACAGAAAACAAAGGATTTCACGCTATTTAGTACAATTTAGTTCGCTAACTTTTTCACGGATATATTGTTTGCACTCTAATGCCCTGCCACGGACCGTAAGGCATATAGAGAAGCTTAACGAATTTAAGACAAAACGTAAACGTTATCTTAAGGACGGAGCCCTCTAATGTGAAAGTAATTATTTTCTCTAAAATCTATATGGGTGTGAATGAACCCATTGTAGGCTGTTAGAATCCAAGAAAAAAATTGGGGGTCACCACGCATTTTAATGAGTTATACGTCATCAAATGTTGCGGAAAATGCATTTTTGACGACCCAAAGAAAAAAATTAAAAATCCTCTATACTTCCAATAAGTTTTAAACTTTTTTTCCTAAAACACTCTAAGCATAATTCTCTGGTAGGGCAATACCATAAAACCGCGAAAACAAAGAAAATAATGCTTTTTTAAAATATTTACTTGGTTTTAGGATGTTCTAGTCTATGATTGCTAAATATAATATGTAATATTTTTTATCATGCTTCAATTATAAATTTATAAAAAGCTTATACAATTCTAGATTTTTCTTTGGTTTATAATTTACAAAAGGAAAAAAGAGGGGTATCCAGGCGATTTAAGAAGTTATTTACCGATAAACGCACGAAATACGATGAAATCCCTAGCCCTCCATACAGAGTATAGACAGATTTTACAAAGCATTATGGGACATTTCCAAGATGGCGGCCAACAGGCAAATCTAGTCCTTGTGATCAAAACAATGGTTTTTGAGCGAGTTGTATTCATCAGTACTGAACTAAATCCTACTACAGGAACAGTCAAATTTTTCTACAAGCAAGTAAGTTTTATTTATCCAAATATCGCAAAACTGCTTTGTTTTTACGATGTTTTTACTACGAAGGGCCATGCGCAGAAGGCAGTGCGCGCTGACAATAGTAGGCACGTCACCGTCCTTAAGCAATAGTCCTACTGTGAGGCGGGAGGATGGGGAGGAGACGGAAGCCTAACAATCAGTCTTTGATTAATAATATGGGGAAGGGGGAACGGGAAAGGGTGGGTAAGGAAGAAAATATTGTATTATGTATGTATATGTGTAGCTCCATTTATATTTACTCCACTTTTCGTAATTAATTATGTTATATATATGAGGGCTCCATTTAAACTGGATGTAACTGTATAAATATTGATAATAAACAAACAAACAAACAAATCAATCAATCAATCAATCAATCAATCAATCAATCAATCAATACATACATAAATATAATAAACCAGCACACTGTTGTAAATTACCACCAGATGCTCTATCAAAGCAGGAAGGTACTATAACATGCATTTTATTAAGAAGAGTATATTACCCAATATATTTTTGTACATGTCTTTACCAAGATTAATTGCAGATTTAGACAAGACAAAATTGCTGAACAGCTGCACAGCTGTCCCTCAACACACACACACACACACACAAGCCGTTGCTATGAGATACGTGAGGTTATGTACAAGAGGTCTATTGCGCATTAGGCATGAGGAAAAAAATTGAAAGGTTTGTGCAATACTGAAAACGTTGTTATAACTAGTGCTCAGTCAGTTGAAGCTACAATTGGTTCTTTATTGGCAGTACAACCCGCCATGAAAAGATGTCGTTCCTTGAGGGCAAACATCACAAGTACGATTGAACAAAGACCATCTGTACTTGTTCCCATTACAACAACCAGAACGAACTAATGAATCCAATGGCCAACCCATACTTTGCTTTACTGCATTCTTTGGAACTCTTAAAATGACTTTGGCTCTTAGAAGTAAATCAGTTTTTGGACTTGGTGCATCGTAAATTATTGTCCGTGAACCTCGATAAATTCCCATGAGCTTAACGCTAAAGGTAGAAAGAACAGTTGGAAGGATGTGGTCAGGCGAAGATGCTCTTGTTACAGTGTCACATATCTTGGGAAGATTACCGCATAAGCTGTAGGGGTTGGTCATCTCCCTAGCGACGCAGTTATGATAACCCTCTTCGTAGATCGAGAGGTAGACATTCTTTTGAAGCACGTAATTCACCCCGGTGTTTGGACTTACTGCTGAAACTAAGCTTCCGGACACAGAGATGATCTTCACGTAGATGGTGTGGTACCATAGTTTTCTGCCTGAACTTCTACGAGGAAGAACAAGCTCGAAACTTTGGACGAAAGGTATTGTTGTTTGTCCAGGTGCAATCCATCCATATCTCTCCAGCCACTTTAGATCAGCAGGAATTTTGAAAAAGACAGTTTTTCCTCTTGCAAGAGCTTCCAGGTTGATATAACCAGTGTCTCGTTCTGTTCTTGCCCGGGTTGGAATATAAACATCCCGTTCACTATCGTCATAAGAAGGGGTATCCAAATAATCAGCTAAATTATAGATGTCTTCCTTCGTGAACAGACCACTGACCGAAGAGCAAGCAAATGCTGGTTTTCCAAGGTTTCTGTATTCCAACTGGTTGCAATAAAATGAAGCAATCCTCTGAATTTCGTACTGGATCATCAAGAAGCCTATCATGAGCTCGTTTGCCTGCAAATAGTTATGTTTTCTTTTATTGATTCTCGTCGAAAATCTTTCTCCAATATTACCACGGACAACTTTCACGATGGCATCAACCAACGCAAACTGGAAATCGAAAACAGATTGCCTTAGTTTAAGGAACTGGTCCAGGGTTCCTTTAAGTCGCTTGCACAAAACCTTGCCTTCCGATTTCGATTGATTCGAAATGGCACTTCCCATTTTTCCAACCTCAGCATTGAGTACTTTACATATGGCATTTTTAAAAGTGTACCATAAAACATCATTGTTTATCAGTGAGTCTCGGTCTGTCATTGGTAAATAGCTTCTGTATTCTTCCAGAAAGTTGTCGACACCTTGCCCAATGTTGTTACTCTGACCATTGTTTATTTTGTCGACGACATTCTTGAGAGATGGAATCTGCTTTGGGTTGCCTCCAAATGCTGCTCTTAATTTCAACGAGTTCTCGGTCAAATTGTTCAAAGCAGGAATAAGCTCTATGTCTGCACCGTCAGCCTGTGATTGATTCAATGCATCCATAACCCCATCATTGCCCGCAAAAATCAGCTTTAAGGGGTTGCTATTTGTCACCACCAAAGCTGAAAGGTTTGCCATTTTGACTGTAAAATTGGAAGAAATAACTGATTGGATCCATGTCATTGCTTCTTTTATGTCTTGATTCAATTGGATTTCCACATCTTTCAAAGCTTTTTCGTAGGAATTAAGTTTATTTTTGATGAAAGGGACATTATGTTTAACCGCCCATTTGTCCGTTTCGGCGCGACTGGTAAAGCGTGAGATGATTTGGCGTGGCACCGAGGCCTCCAAATTATCGTCAAGTCTCTTAATGCTCTTTAATTCTTCTAATTTTTGTAGATCTGCTTTTTTGAAACCTAAGTATCTTGACAAGTCCAACTTGGAAAGTAATGTATCACGAAGGCTCTTCACTTTAGCACCATTTTTTCTATTTTCTTCCAGCTTTTTGAGAAGTTTGTACAGTTTGAAAAGATCGCTATTTGGGCAGGCTTTTGTGTGTTTGATCACGTTACACTGCTTGTTGGCTATTTCAAAGTCCTTTTTCTTATCTTCGACTTTGGACATGGCAATATCAAGGTTTGTCAAAGCTCCAGAGCCAAATGCATCTTTGTAAAAGGACTTCCAAGTGGCAGTCCAGTAGGATGGTAGCGATGCAGCATACGAAATTAAGCGATCTATATCTTCTAGAACGGTTTGATATGTACGAAGATAATTGCACTTTCTGCCTTGACAGTTTTGTTGTGGACATAACCTTTGGAAAATCAGCTCATTCACTTGGTACCGCAGAATGCCGGTCATCATTGGCAAAGCTTTTTTAACGTTGCACTTCTTATCCATTTGACATGAAGCTGAAACATCTTGTTCCTTGTATTTCATCCTGAGACGAGATTCCTCTTTTGACTTTAGCCGCTTATGTAAAGTGTCTAATTGCTTGAGCATCCATCTGCTCTTCAGCATGCGTTTTCGTAGCATTTTGAGAGACATCCGTTGCCAATTTTTAGGTAACATTTTGTAAGCAGCCGTCCATGGATCAAATGCAGTCTGTTTGGGTCGTTTGGTCGAATATAAAGTTTTTCCACTTGGACACGATGAGATGTCCTTGCAAATATTTGTTATCCTTATTTCTTGCACATCATGAAGACTCTCAGAATACGACTTAGATCCAACAGCTTGGCAAATTTGAGGAAGATTGATGGTGTTTGAGTTAGCTATATCTTCGCTTATCATCTGGAATATTTTCCACGTGCGTCTATTATTAAACTCTGCTAACGTAAAACCTCCAAAGAGGGGGTCCCCCGTGTTGGCTTGGCGCTCGTTATTTCGAATGGCCTTCCTCAGTGCATCCAAGGCTTGTTTCGATTCACGAAGATGCAGCGGAGATCCCATCAAGTCATTAACACGACGTTTGACTTGTTTTAAATTGTTGATAAACGCTTTAAGAACATCCTCTCGATCAACGTTTGTTTTGACAGAAATCATGTGGGTCGTCATCCGGTTTTTCGTTTGAATCAACCTGGACAAAGTCGTGGTCAGGGCCTTGTCTTGACTTTGGGCTGGCACGAACATCATGATCACAATCAACAACAACATCTCGTTGCACCTCATCATGACCTTTTTACACGTAATCAGTTTCTAGAGTAGAAAAGATACGTTTACAATATATAATTACTTCAAGAGATATAATTACATTACCAAAGAACAACTAAAACAATTGGTAAATGCGCACATGCGCACATCCACTGATCCTCTATAGGCTGCTTGTACAACGTCATATCCTGACTTGCGAGTAATTTTTACCAGCTGAATTACAAGTTTTCTTCCTAGAAAAAGAATTCCTCCTAGTTGAAAGCACTATGGGGCACTAAAGGTCACGTGACACAATATCCCCTAAATCAATCAGCACCATCAAATGAATGCCAAGAAATGAAAGCTAAATGAAAAGAGCACCGCGATATTAGTAAAAGTGTAAAGTTTTGGATTATTTATAAGATGAATAAAGGAAAAAATTACAGCAATTCCAGAAGAGATATTTTCGTAAGATTCATTTGGATAAACGCGTTGGATTTTACTAGCTTGCCATCCGAGGCGTTTTTCCAAATCAATCTTAAGAAAATATCCGATCTTAAACTTACTGTCAATTTTCCTGTATTACATCTTATGAGCTGAAACTGAGCACTTTTAATTACTAATATTGAGGTGCTCTTTCTAGTTTGATGGAACTGCTTGATATAGGGGAAACAGGGTCATGTGACCTGTTAGTGCAAGTCCCCCATTAACCCCCTGCTCCATTCAAACGTAGATAATGAGCCGATTCATTGCCTTTTTCTGATTGACAGTAACTTATACGTACTCTAGTGGAATCACATTCAAAACATCGTATTCTGACTACGATTACGTTATTTGATGTAATGATCCAAATTTCCTTGGCAGGTACAATGTTGGACTCCCTTGTCAAGCCTCCTGTGCTTTGACGAGGAAGAGGAGCACTAAGTAGAGGGTAGTTACTAACAACACAGGAAGACCAACAGGAAAACTAGAGAACACAAAGTAGGTCTAACCGGGAAAAGCTTTTGATCTGTTCAGTGACTCAATATGACCAAGCTTAAGAGTAATGAAAGCCGTCGATAAATGAGAATATATCAATAAACTTAACGCAGCCTGAGGAGCAGCTAAAACAGCAGGAATGGAATTTGGTCTGCTATTTTTTATGTCTAGCTAGGATTATGCTTCTGTTTGCGTAAGTGTGACGCATTTCAGGGGCGGAGCGGAACAGGAGATTAAGTTTCCCTTCTCCATGGCCTACTTATTGTAGGCTCGTTTTCCAGTCGCTAAGGGTTCCGGTTAAAATACTCACCCAAATCAATAGAGGGTAAGGATTTTATACGAAATCCTCTATTACTGGAAATTGAGCCTTTTACGTACGCTTGATTGTCGCTATTCTTTTTAGTGTTCCTGCTTCCTCCTAAATCACTTTTTGTCTCATTGTTCCTTTAATTCCTCCTATATTTTGGGGATAGTTCTTCCTGTTCCTTCTTCCCTTTATCTCTTGTGCACCGTATTTCTTGTAGTTTCGTTGCGAGAACGTCAAGACAATGTCAAGATCACCGGTATTAATCAATTGGTTTATAACTCCAAGGGAGCTGGAATGTGCATGATTTCTATGACCCTAGCTCATCCCAGAGGAGTGGTGGTAAGGTTTTTTTGGTCGTAATTGAAATTGAGAATACGTATTTTCTTGATACCGTCATGCAAATAATCTGGATTTGAAGAACAGCTTTAGAAAAATATTCAATGGCTTATTTCAAAAACAACAACAACGAAAAGCAGCCGTTGTGTATATTTATACATACATGGAGTAACCCTCCCCTCCCAAGCAAACAAACACAAGAGATGACTAGCTAAGAGGGCTATTTATATAAAGATGGTGCCAAGACAACTCTTTTGTGTTTTTAGTGTTCTCGAGATAAAGAAAACAAAAAAGTTATCCCCGCTACCAAGTTCTACATAGATATGTAAGCAAGGACAACATAGCCTTCGTGATGACTATCTTTAAGGGGAGGGGGCGGAGAAGGGAAAGAAAAGAATCCCTCGTTTCCTCTCTTTCTTCGCCACGTCCCCTCACGAGAGCTGCTACGCAGGATAAGGACAATTGGACAAGAACTGATAATGAATATAGTACACTAACAAATTGCACTATGCCAACGCAGTTTAATTCCACTATGGCAATATATGATAATAAAGTCCAATTCATGTTAGAGAATTGTCACTTTTATTACGTACCTTAATCAATCGATCGATACTAAATGCCAGCTATTGCGTTATATTTTGATCCTTTACTCGTGCGGTTGTCTCTGTTGGTTGGCATGTTACTGTATCTTCATGCACGACAAAGTATGCATGTAAATATGTGTAAAAATGTGACCTCACCTAAAGAACTTTCTCGTCACAAAAGTAGATTGATTTCGTCCTGGCTGAATTCCATGCATGCAATCCGGAGAATTTCTCACGTACTTTCGATCAACGTAACCGGGGCAGTTCGGCCTATCGTTCACACAGGACCTGCGGAACTGTCCTGATCTGAGACCAGCAAAGTGTTCAATTAAGTTTAGGACCTGAAAAAATAGGTCTCACTTTGGGACCGGTACAGTTCAAACTTCGTGAGGACCCGTGTAAACACTGGAGCCGTTCTGATTTTTGCACAGTTTGCGTGGTTAAGCCTAGGATCTAAGTCCCAAAGTGAGGACGGTCCCGTTTAAACGGAAAGTACAGGTCCCAAACTTGAACGGCCCTGTGTAAACGGGGTATAAAGCAAGACGTTATAATAGAGTTCATTTGGGCTATACGAGGAAGCCCGAGTAACAAAGTTTGCTTGCAAAGGCCACTTGGGTAATTTTGCACACTCGCTTGGACTACCACAGATAGACCAGTAATGAGCCTATCTAATAAAGATTTGGAGTTAATAATTACTTCTTATTAACCGAAAGCGCGGTTATTACAGAAAATATCAGACCGAGGTCTTGACAGTGCGGACTAAGCCCGTAGGACTTTAATTGATAAAGAAAGTACATTTAAGTCTCAGCTGAATTTGTAATGGTCTTCATTTACGCAGAATCAACTAACTAACAAGCTTGCATGAATGATCCAAATTTTAAAATTCTTCAAAATACTTAACTTTACTGACGTTTTAAGCCTTCAAACTTGCCTCAATATTGTTCTTGAAATAGGAAATCAGTTTTGATGATCATCCAGCAAACGAAAAAAAACCGTAAAATCCATAAACAGTCATTGGCGTAACTTCTTGACTTTGCAAAGAACCCTTATTATGCACTAAGAAATGTTCACAGAAATTTATTCTTTTATTCTTTTATTTACTCTTTCGTCTGTTTATTTATGACATCATTCTTACCGTTACTGTCGACTTTGATTGGTTCTCCTATTTCCCCAAGGGTTTGGAACAGTCCTATTAGCATCACAATGGAACTTCGCCGAATAGACTACCCCAATTAGGCATTAGAATCATTAAGTGTCTAGGTAGCGCAGCGGTCTAAGGTGATATCTAAAGGTATGGATTAGGGTCCGGATATCGTCTCCCTCCCTGGCCTTTGGGCTAAGATAACTGTTTTATGTAGCACCGGGATAGCGTGGATGGGGCCGAAATCTTCATCCGTAACGTAAGTCGATTCGATGTCTCAGCTTCTGTGAATGTCTCGGGAGAATCGTCCCAAATTTCATTTTTTAGCTTTTTCCTAATTTTTCAGTTATCTAGTTCTGTTCCCCATTTCCGGGGGGTCCGATTTACGGGTTACAGGTTCGAGCCCTGCGTAGGTCAGAATATTTTTCTTTTTCCCCCTTTTTTCCCTTCCTGTTTACTCTCTTTTTCTTTTTCGGTTTCTTAATACTTAGTTTTTAGCATTTTCTGTAATTTTGGAGTATTTGTATTTTTTTGCAATCCGTTGTTGTAATATAAAATATGCATTAAATTGCGTAATTATTAATTTATTCAAATTTTGTTTGATTTATTTTTTTGAATGTGTTACCGATTTTTACTCGACTGGTTTGTATGGTAAACTCGTGTTTCGTAATATAAGAGAGTTTAAGTCTTTTTTTGTTTCTAACCTTAATTACAATCTATCTTCATATTCCTGTGCCCCTATCAATTTAAACTCCTTTGAGTAAATCAAAGGGAAATTCTGTCTTCTTCTTATCGAGCCCCACCTTGTTCTATAAGCGAAAAAACGAACAAATAAATGAATGAAAGGATGAGTCAACGAACGAATGAGAAGGGAAAGAAAATTCTAGCTTCCTTTTCCTTCTGCCCCCTTTTTTACACTTCTTTCGGTTCTCTACTCTACAATAGCAAGGGAGGATCAACTTTTAAACTGGGGGAAAGGAAACGCCTTCCGGAAAACCTTTACGATATTACACTGCTGTAAAACGGAATTTTTTGGTGCAAATATATGAGAGACGGGTGCACCTTAGAGAGTTGGTGCAATCTTTAATTGAAGAAACAAAGAGAGAGAGAGAGAGAGAGAGAGAGAGAGAGAGAGAGAGAGAGAGAGAGAGAGAGAGAGAGAGAGAGAGAGCTGCAGCCCATTTTAAAACACTACTTATGAGTGTCCAGTCAATTTCAAGTTTAATTTAAGTTTAACACAAAAACATACAGCTGAGCATCAAATGTTAAACATTAAAAAACTAGCATTTCTTGAAAGAAGTATTTTAGATACTTTGCATAAAACTACAAAACTCTGGAACCATGTCCTTCTACTGGTCTTAAATATGCATCATTTCAAATCAACAACCCTTAATCATATGACAATGTACCAATTTTGTTATTAGGGATTTGAAGCCTCCTCTAGAGCTGTAATTAGCTTATTTGCTCCCATTTTTGCAATCTTTTGGGAATGGACCACAAGGGAATCATAGAACAGACTACAATTGGCGCGAGGGAGACTAATCGGGGTTGGATTCTGGGAATATCATGAGCAATAGTGGATTAGAATCATGATTCATTCAATAAAAGGCTATGTATACAAACGTCTAGAAGCTCTTATTGCAAAATATATCCATCCACAGAGTCTAAACTAACATGTATAGACTAAGTAAGGTTGGTTGCTGGGCACATGCCAAGATGCAACGTTTTAAATGTAACTTATAAAAGTATTGGTCATGGATACGTAACACGTACTTATATCTCACGGATACGTAACGATGCGTACGTATATGGCACGTATATGTATGTCTTGTACAGTGATACGTAATTTCGCCCCAGTTTATAACTTCAAATAACTACCAACAATGTACGTAAACGTTTTTACAATCATAAAATCCGACGTGAAACTGCGCTTGACCTCGTCGACGAAAACCCTAAAAAGCCTTATGTAACTTCTCGCGTCCACCAGTAAAGTGGATACCTACACACTCAACGTAAAACTCATTAAAGCAGTTTCCATATTACATAAGTGAGAAACAGACAGCGTCATGCTATTTATAAACCCTAAAAAGCTTTATCTAACTTCTCGCGTCCACCAGTAAAGTGGATACCTACACACTCAACGTAAAACTCATTAAAGCAGTTTCCATATTACATAAGTGAGAAACAGACAGCGTAATGCTATTTATAAACCCTAAAAAGCTTTATCTAACTTCTCGCGTCCACCAGTGAAGTGGATACCTACACACTCTACGCAAAACTCATTAAAGCAGTTTCCATATTAAATAAGTGTGAAACAGACAGCGTCATGCTATTTATAAACCCTAAAAAGCTTTATCTAACTTCTCGCGTCCACCAGTAAAGTGGATACCTACACACTCAACGTAAAACTCATTAAAGCAGTTTCCATATTACATAAGTGGGAAACAGACAGCGTCATGCTATTTATAAACCCTAAAAAGCTTTATCTAACTTCTCGCGTCCACCAGTAAAGTGGATACCTACTCTACGCAAAACTCATTAAAGCAGTAATTACTGTTTCCGATCCCTATTAAATAAGTGTGAAACGGACAGCGACATGCTATTTATAACGATCAGAGCAGTAATGTCTATATAAACAAAAACTGTGCAGTATTCACAGTACGGAGCTTAATTTAACACGATCGAGACGATTTTGTCAACACGAACGTCTGTGACGAAATGTTGTTAAATATTACGTATAAGCTTAATTAAGTTACTTGTTGTTAAACAATACTTTAGTTAAAGCCTTTAGATAATTTTTTTTAACTTAGTGGTAATTAACTTTTATTGATAAAATTCCACGTGCATTGTAACCGTATTTATTCAGTAGGAGCGGCTTTGGCGGCGCTCTCAACACTCAAACACGTGCACCGTTCGCAAGAACGAGAGAACACAGTTTCAGTTGAGCTTAGAAGCAAGAGATGAGATTTTCGCTTGAGCAGACTCACCCAGAGTCCCACTATACACCTAATTCCAAAATGGCGGACACTAGTGACAGCAGAGAGAGCGAGGCATCGAGGTCCACAATTCATGTTAAAGTTTATCTGTAGGAAATCTGTCGCTAATTTTGTCTTGCCAGTGTTTTTCTTTACCCTATATAAAAATAAGCCTTGATATTTGATGTTTTGGTTGTTTTACTCTACTGATTGTCACCACCGTCGCCATTTTGGAATAAGGTGTATACTGGAGGAGAATTTGTTAATTGAAGAAGCAAACTCATTCATGCAGAGTTCAGAAAGGAAGACAAAGCCAGCAGACACGAGGTTCCTGATAACTGAGAGTTGGACGACGCGTACAGTTTGAACACTAACAACGAGTCAAAAAGTACCAAAGTACCGAAGGGCCAAGTGAAGAAAACGCTGGTATTATAAAGTCCAAGAGTGAACCCTGTCACTGGCTGAGCGAACACTCCTTGTTACGTACAAAGACCAAGGCACACAAGCCGTCAGAACTCTAAGTAAAACTCGTAAAATTGTTGTTAAAAAATTATCATATTGTTATAATTTATATATATACTTAATTTTAATCTTATATATTAGTAAGTTTATTTTACTCAGTATTTCATTTTAATAGAGTCGTTACACTTAGAGTGATTTTCATCGGACTGTGAAACAATTACTAATAGTCAGTGTTTAATAGTGTCTAATAGTTGTATTGCAACAAAAGAAAACAATGGGTGCAGAGACTATTAGTGTCTATTAGCTTAGTGGCTATTTCACAGTCCGGTGAAAATCACTCTAACCCGTGAAACACTAAATGAATTTTAGTGTGTAATAGTTCAATAGAGACAAAAGAGAACAATGGAAATAAGTTAAGGTTTACTAGTAACTAGTAGTCTACTAACTATTTCACGGGTTAAGTGTAATCACTCTATCTCGAACAGCTTTAGCAAAATTAGTATCTCTAGAATAAACTATTTAGTTCCTTAATTAGTTTATTTAGTATCTTATATACTAATAGCATCATTTTGTTTTGTACAAGTAAAAGTATTTGTATTTTTATGTTTGGTCGTGTTCTCTTATGGGGAAAACTTGTTGAATGGGGGCTGGGGTGTGGCCTGTGGTGCGGGTCTCGTGACAACGTCACGCGTACTTTTTGTTCGTGCGTGCGCCGTTACCATTGAAGCTCCCGTTCTCGCGAGAACGTTAGTTTAGGTTTTTTCACGTTATAGATTTTTACGATAACGGCGCGCGCACGAGCAAAACCGTACGCGTGACGTCCGTCTGTGTTGTCGTTGTGCTTGGTTGCGCCGTTTCATTCGCGCTGTCATCGTCGAGGTCCCCGTTCTCTCTAGAACGTTACGTTAAGAATTTCTTACGTTTTTTAAACGGCGCGTATAATACTTTAAAGGAAGTGCGCGCGACGTAGTTTCTTGGTTGCTTAAGGTTCCTAGTCATACTCTTAAAACTGCTTTAGATCAGTTTTCTAATAAGTCAGGGAAACTCTAGCTCGCGCTCACGCGCCGTATCGTGAGCGTGTCGGTACCGTGTTGTCTACATAACGTTCCAAACTCCTGTCCTAACCGTCTCACACTCCTAAAACAACTCAACATCCTACAGCGTGTAAAACATCATGATCATGCAGGACCTTTAGTAAACATGAACACTTTTTGTTCTATGGGCATGGAAGCTTCCTCTATAACTACACTGATAAGTCAGTGGGCGAATTTGACTTTGCATCCGTGGGCACCGGACATCCTGGGCACCGCCCGTCTTCTGTATTGAACAAGACTTGGGTTGCGCATCAGCATTACAGCAAGAAACCAGTGATTGAGGGCTTTAGACGATGCACGCGGTCTTGTATTACGGGAAAGATGACGGCCTATAAACAAAAATGTCATTGTTATTGGCGAACAAGTAAAGCACAGTTGTAGGCACCATCTCTACACACTACACAAGCTCTGATTCAGAAGAATGTTTTTCTCCAGGTACTCCGGTTTTTCCTCCCTCAGTAAAAACGAACTAGTTTTGATCTAAGCTGTGCTCCGTGATCAGACATGGGTCGTATGGTGGCTACTACGTGTCTTTATGTAACTGTATAACTGTTTTCGTTAAGCGCCTGTGCATACCTTCAACTCGATCAAATTGAGCTACGCCCTTCGTAATTCAGCACTAATGCTTCAAGGAAGGGTGATGAGCTACACCAAATTTAACCCAAACCACTATTAAGGAGATCCCGGTGTGTGTGTGTAGTCTTTTAGTTCTCTACCCACAACACGTTTTAGTCTGAGATATTCGGACTAGAAACCAGCAGAGACGAGACGAGACGAAACGAGACGAGATGAGATGAGACGAGATAAATTTTAAACAATCAAGTGCGCACAAAAAGCTTTATTGTACCTGAATACTTTTTACGTCTCTCGTTGATTAGCAGCTGGCAGAAGCAGAGCATAACAGGATGTCTGAATGCTACCAGGACGTTAAGGAAGCCAATGTAAGCCATGTAACCTATCATAATAAAGTAACCATACTTCCTTTATTCCATTAATACGTGCACGGGATAAATTAACTCCTTCCCAACCCTTTTTAGGCTCGTCACGCAACGCTCGTTAATTCAATTTATTAACACCATTCATTACTAATAATACAATAGACTTTTTTTACAATACGTTTTGGTGCTAGCTAGGGTGCCTGAAATAGTTTAAACTAATCAGAGTCAGGCCCACTAGTTCATTAAGACACAGATTTACAAATTCCTAATAGGCCATTTGCACGATGGCGTCATTTGACTACAACTACCAGAATGCTCTACGAATTTTCTTTCTTATTCAGATTTTTATTCCCTTTTGAGAATAGTCGAACAATTGGCACTAATCATTTTACAAAAGAAAGTGGGCAAAGCATTCTGGTAGTTGTAGTATATGACGCCATCATGCAAATGGCCTATTGGGTCGGTTTTGATTATTCTATTTACAATAATCAATTATTTTTATAAATAAAATATACAAAAGAGATAGACATTACTTAAATATATACAAAAGAATGAAAGGAAAAATACATAAGTACACACAAAGAGGGTGGTGATAGAACAAATGTTTACAGGAGATTTTCAGTAGTCAATTTTTAACCAATCTGTCAATTTTTGTTTGAATATTTTTTTAGATCGAGTACATTTTATATTTTCTGGGATGGAATTCCAAATTTTTGGACCATTAAAGCGAAGATTAAATTTACCATAATTAGTTCTGATTTTTGAAAGTTTGTATGAAGACTTTGAAGCTAATCTTGTATTATAATAGGTGTGACTCTGATACTAAAGAAAAGTAATCAGCAAAAGCCAATGGAACATTTTTATTATGAAAGTCATAAAGAAACAAGGCAGTTTCTGCAAAAGTTAAATCAAACAATTTGAGCACGTTCAATGTTTTGAATAAGGGACTAGAATGAGCATCAAATTTAGAAAAAGTCATAATGCGTAAAGCTCTCTTTTGTAATCTAATAATTTGTGATAAATTTGAGGTATAGGTGTTACCCCAAATAATGAGACCATAAGTTAAAAGTGGGTAAATTAAAGAAAAGTACGCAACGCTCTCTCGCTTGTTGCGTGACGAGTTTTAGAAGGGATGCGAGGGAGACTGGGGTAAAATTGACACACATTTCCCATTGGCATTCTAATGTGATTTTTTAAGGATTTTTTTAAATTTCTGAATATGAAGGCGCTTCTTATACGACTTCAGTTCATCATGATTCGTCTACATTTGAAAGCGTGAATATCAGTGACATTCCATCAACACAAACACTGTGTTTTTGACCATCAAAACTTTTCTGAAATTCAGGCATCTAGCTGGTTATATCAGCCGACCGTGCTTACCTGTGTCCCACCTTTTGTAGCCCTGCATCACGGCTGTTCTGTCAAGCCGACACAGGAAGACCAGCCCCAACACAGCACCCTTGATAACACGCAATAGACCTGACCACAAGCCAACGAGGACATTGAAGAAGAAGAAGAAATACATCATGATGCCATAAAGACGTCTGTTTGGAAATTCAAATTCTGAGTGAATATACATTTACAGTTTTGTCATGACCAATATGGTACTATTGTAAGGAGCTAGCAGGATGACACAGTTGGTTAGTGCGCGGCCTTCGGTGCGAAAGGTCCCTAGTTCGATCCCCAGTCCTGACCTCGCATCCTTGTTTCGACTTCTTTCCTTTCCGTGTAGCTTGAAGTAGCTTTAAATACCCTTAAAACGGAGCACTGATGGAGAGAGGGGGTAAAATGAGCGCTCCGTCACCTTCCTGGAAGATTAGTTCAGCTAAAGGAACTACCGACGCTAAACAAGGTCCTTTACCTTTTTCTAAAGCCAGTTTACAAGTGACCATTTCGCAGTTGCTTGACCGCACCCTCGACTGTGCCTAATATATTCTTTGAAGATTTTGGTAACAGCAAATATAAGGTTTGAATCAATAACACAGATTTACACACGTCAAAAAGGGAGTGTCTGTATCAATGCTCGGTCAATAGTCCAGTGTAGGTAACGATGGTCTTAACTGTTGTCTAGGTGGACTGTAAAGTCAGGGTGGGTGTGGTCTTACCTGTTGTCTATGTGGACTGTAAGGTCAGGGTGGGTGTGGTCTTACCTGTTGTCTATCTGGACTGTAAGGTCAGGGTGGGTGTGGTCTTACCTGTTGTCTATGTGGACTGTAAGGTCAGGGTGGGTGTGGTCTTACCTGTTGTCTATGTGGACTGTAAGGTCAGGGTGGGTGTGGTCTTACCTGTTGTTTATCTAGACTGTAAGGTCAGGGTGGGTGTAGTCTTACCTGTTGTCTATCTGGACTGTAAGGTCAGGGTACGTTTTGTCATAGAAAACAAACATGCACATCATTGTCATTGCGAACCAGATCAACACAGGAACCAACATAAAGGGCCTACAGATTGAAAATCAATCAAATCAATCAAAGCAAATGGTCCAATAGAATTGCCAATGATACAGCAAATATAATAGACAAAAGGAAGGAATATAGGAAAGAAATGAGTGAAAAAGTAAATACTAAATGAGTGCGATAGTAAACGAGGTTATCATGACTAGGTATAAAAATAGATAACTGCTTAAGTGTCCAATGTCTTCTAGAGCTTGCGCACTAATTGGGGGACACTGTACTCACACACACACACACTCCCACTACATTTGAATATTCTATGCGTACAATTCTCAGCTTACTAGTTCGGGGTTTTTTTTTCTGAAAAAAGAAAACTTGAGGACCCGGAAGTAAGGGAGAGAACGAATTAAAGCAACTAAATGCAACGTTGATGAAAGCACAGCATTGCAGGTTGCTGATGAGATGTCAGATCGATGCTCTTCCAGTCGGAACGTTGCGAAAAATAGATCCTCGGTCAACTTCTCTGCATTGCAAGTTGCAGAGAAGGGTGTGAAACGCGTTATCTCCTCTGCAACTTGCAAAGCAACGGCATTGCATTGCAAGTTGCAAGAAAAATTGCAACGTGTATAACAGCGCCTTAACAAACTCGACTGAGCCACATGTGATCCCACATCCGGGAATCGAAACCGGGACCACAGAGGCGATGGACCGACGCTCTTAACCGCTCGGCCAGGAGTGTAAGGAGGTAATGATTATTAAAGGAACAAATGATGGAGTAGATGGATATATTAGAGTACAGAAATCATAAATGAATTGGTGAATGAGTTGAAGAATTATTGTATAGTTAATATTTGGTGGTGTATTTTTAGCTTACAAAAGAAATAGAACCATCTGTTTGATCCGCTCCAGAAAGTATTCTCTGCCACGTGTCATATCGATATATTTGAATATGAGAATGACTGACATCACAAACATCAAGGCCAGCGCAACAAACAAGAAACCTGAGTAAATACAAATAAATCGAATAAATGGAGGTACGTGGTTCGTTACAGTGAAATTTCTCCAGCCATGCCACTACTCGCATAATTTTCAAATAAAGAAAGAAATAAAGAAATATGAATAAAAGCTAGCTGCGCAGAAAAAAAAAATTAAAAGACGGAAATTAAAAACACTAAATTGGCTGTGCGAAAAGAGTTTTGGTTGGCTACACAATTTTGCTGTGAGGTGTGGTTTTCACTTTGTCGAAACGATCCTCCCTTTAACGGTGTTGAGGGTGGTACCTCAACAGTTGAGTTTAATAAGTATCGTAAATGTTTTTGGGTTCCCTGTGTAATTGTTAAGTGTTAATTAGTAAGTGTTTACCAAGAGTTAAGTGTTATCGATTGGTGAGTGTTTTTTACTTTAAGCTCGTAATTTCTCACTTTAGACCACAAGGAATACACGATGTTTGTCAAGCAGTTAAACACTTATAGTCCAGGAAAATGGTGCAGCTTTGATGTGGAATTGTTCAAATTTGTGTAACAAGCATTACTTACTTATCATGGAATAATTATCTCAGAAACAAAGATAAAGAGCATCTAATGTTAAATGCAAAAAGCTGTAATGAAGGATAGTGATAAGGTAGAGTATGCTGAGTAATTTTTGTTTGAGAGCCACGCCCCCTAAATGCTACTTTGAGAACTATAGCTATGGAATACATGAAATTGATACAAAAGGTTTTTCCTCTCGTGGTGTCAATGTAAAATCTTGCACGCTGTTAAAGGCTTAGGCCCAAAGTAATTTTAGATATGGAGCCACACCTAAAAACAAGTACTTCCAGTTTTATAACAATGGAATATATCATTAATAAAATCAGCAAAATATACCTTTAGTTTTAGTGTATAAACGTAATAGTGAAAGCAGCAATAAAATAAATGAATATTCAAGATACGATTAGCATAGAGCTACGCCCTATAAAAATAATTACAGATTAATAGTTGCAGTTTCTTTCTGCCGCCACTTTTCGTTTAAGTAATCGACTTTTTTATATACATTGATATACATTATACCATAACTAACATTCTGCACGTACTCTTTTAGGGCGTGGCTTTATGCTTATTACATTTTGAATTATATTACCTCGCTTGTAAACTAAAATTAAAGGTTTATTTTGCTCGATGTTTTAACGATATATTCCATTGCTATAATACTGGAAGTACTTGTTTTTAGGCGTGGCTCCATATCTAGGATTAATAATGTCTTCCATTGTTACTTACCAATTGCTGTGAATGCAATTTGATAGCCACAAAAACGAAGACTCTCACCCTATAAAGGATATATTCCTTCGTCACAATCTCAACAAGCAAGAATGGGTTCCTTCATCACCCAAGGGTCAGGGTTTTATACTGCAGCTCCACCTTCCAGCCTAAAATTGCAGCCTTCATCCCCCACCCACCACCCCTGATTGATGCTGCTACAAAGCACAAGTCTCTCAGCTCACGGCCCTGTTTAGTTTTTCAACTCGACGCTTCCCTATATCTACCCGTGCGTAGCATGACTTGAGAATAAGCTGTAAAGGAGACCATTTTATCGAGTACTGACCACAAGCATTTTTGGCTTGAGATGTTCATCTGGAAGAAGACTTTTCTTGGATATGTAGGTTCTCAGCACATCCTTCCTGAACATTAAAAGGAGAACTCCCATTAAACCATCGTTCTACATGATGATAATGATAATTGTCCGCATTATATCACTTATGTGGTTGAGGTACGTTTATTTACATAATTTTGATTTCTCGCTTGAACTAATTTTGAAATTATTAATCATCCACTATCCAACAAAAACCTGATTCAGGAGGTAGGGGAGATACATTTTGAAGGTCAACCAATCTAAGCCGTATAAATATATCTCCCCTACCGCTGAATTAGGTTTGTCTTCTCCCCTCCCTTCCCCTCTTACTTCCCTTTCCCCTCCCCCTGCCGTTTGCCCTCCCCTCTTCCCCCGGCCGGTACCAGCTATGTAGGTTATATTCCATACTAATAGTTACCTATGACTTCTCAAGAAAAACAGAAGTTGTAGCACAGCAATAAAACATGCCAGGATAACAGCAACGATGGCATAGTCTAAGTGAAGTTATAAAAAAAGGGAATCAAAATATGATCTAGAAAGAGTAACTTCTCGGCTTCGATTGCATAAGTCTAGGGTGGATTGACAAATTTACAATGGCTTTCCTTGGTATACACTCTTATTTACCAACATCGATGACGCAAATCGTTGGATGGACTTTTATTTACCACAATTCTCGATCAATCAGAAAATGAGAAACAGATTGATTGTGGCAAAAAGCGCTATATCTTGTATAAATCTATATCCAGTGGATTTCTCAGATGGCATGCACTATTCACTTGTAACTTCAAACAAACAAACAAACAAACAAACAAACAAACAAACTTATAAGTTTAACATAGTCACACAGATTTTTTTTACCAAAAGCTATTACAAACAACTGCCACAACTGCACGTCCACGGCATAGTCCGGCATTTTCGATATTTCGGCATGCATATGTTTCTTCATAAATGTTAAGAGCATCAGTATCAGGGCTGTGAGCTGGAACAAGAGATGATCAAGAATGTTATCACTTAGGGTCTGTTTACAAGGGGAAAGATTGAACCCTAACACACAAGCTTTTGTTTTCTTGTCCCTAAGGAGTTCGAAATTGAAAACAAAAGAGTTCATGCCAATTGCCGGTGTTACCCTACTTTATGAGAACCATTTTACACGAAGGTTTCTTTTCTTTGTTGCAAAAAGTAGAAAATTTATATTTTACTTCGTGAAACAAAGAAAAAATAATGAGAAACATCGATTTTGTTGCCAGTGATTATCGCACCTTGGTAGGTCTTAGTTGAGAGCGACGTATGTGGATCGACTAGCGTTTTCTCATCTGATATATGCTAGAATCGAGTTCTAAGAATATTTCAACAAAAACAGGGAACATACCTGATAGATGAAGATCGACGAAACAAAAATTGCTGATAAAAATTGCGTCGAGAACTTAAAATCTGCAAACAAAAT
This sequence comes from Telmatactis stephensoni, assembly GCA_029948255.1. Classification (NCBI taxonomy): domain Eukaryota; kingdom Metazoa; phylum Cnidaria; class Anthozoa; order Actiniaria; family Isophelliidae; genus Telmatactis; species Telmatactis stephensoni. The sequence continues at coordinate 78,643 of JALIZF010001451.1, read as the reverse complement.
CAAGAGACCATAATACTAAGAGAGCGAAGCTCAGTATTGATGTCTGTGCCATGTTCGTGGCGGCTAAGGCTATTTTCAGTAACTTCGCCATCGCGCGCGCAAGTCCCTCAACCAATAGAATTTGATTTTTGACGTGCGCGCGGACGGGACCGTTTGAATTCTATTGTTTAAGAGCCTTGCGCGCGCGATGGCGAAGTTACTAAAAATAGCCTTAGCCGCCACGAACATGGCACAGACATCAATACTGAGCTTCGCTCTCTTAGTATTATGGTCTCTTGACAAAATTTAACACGAAAAAGGAATATTATATTTCATTCTAATTTCAATGATCATCCATTCAGCGCAGACAGTGATTTCACAACTATCATAAATGTTTGCTTGTAATTTAGTTACTTGATTAGTCACAAACCACTTCTCTCTGCACCAAAGAGACCCAATAATGTCACCGTATTTTTATCTCGGAGTTCGTGACAGCCAATTACTCGAGAGTTACTGATAAACGAAATTAGAACAGACTACGGACAAGAAAGAGGGCGAAGACACGAAGGGGAGGAGGGGAAGAGGAAGCAACGTAGTGCATGCCAAACTACCTGGTCGACTTTCATAAATTTTGCGTCTCAGCGTCACATAAAATGGCTCTTGCTGGACTCTGAAAGAGATCACAGTATTATATGCGGTAATACATATTGGCCCGGACCAAGATATTTTTTTATATTTATTTAAAAGAACGCCTTTCACTGCTGAACCCTCACTTGCAGACGTGACTATTAGCTCATACATGGAACATAAGCTACCATAATCGATTGTCACTTGCGACTCAAGTTCGATCGATCGAATGGTCCCGTTTTCAATAATGACAGGTTTTGATCGGCCTGTTTGTGAAAGGCCAAACGAAAAATAGCTCATTTTTTCGTTTATTGCTTGATGATTTTATAATTTTTCACTTACCTTTTGTTCGCTAGCAACATTACAACATGACTATTGTCTGTCTCCTCTGCAACACGTTCATCAGTGTTTGTTTCTGGATTCTGCAATATGATGATACTATACAGATGAATTAAGACCGGCGCAATTCAATGCAAGTAGCTTGGCGTTAGAGTAGTTTTCGTATGAATGTGAAAACGGCACTGTCACTGCACGGCACCGCACGATTACGGCAAGAATTTCAGATATTTTTATAGACATCACGGCACTGACGCGAACACGGGCACGGCGGGGCGCGGCCCGTTTATACAATACAATAGCGCTAGAAAAGGATGCAATCGGCAAATGTTTATCTGTAGTAAATGAACTTACGAACAGATCTTGAAATTGTGCCCCGTTGGTGCAATATTTCCTCAACTCTCTGAATAACAGTACTGCATAACAGACAAAAAGAGCTACAGTGCACATTACTGCCGGCAAAAAGATCAGGAATGCTCCATACATGATGTAGTCTAAGCCCTAGAATAAGCAAAATTAAAATCACATTAATGATCTCAATTGAATCCTTTATTTTTATTAGATGTGTAATATGTAAAAAAAGCTATTGTATTTTATTTGGATTACGTCAATGTATACAGGATATCAGTATAAGACACCAAATAGAAAAGATGTGTCTGTCTGTCTGTCTGGATCATATTCCCTTATATATATTATTACTTTTCTTCAACACGCGTATATGTTTCTTTATTCACAAGAATTTCTCACTTTCCTTAGCATAATTAACTGTTTTACCTGTTAGTTACATAACAACAAAAGACTGCATGGGGGATACTGGAAAACCTACCAGTTAATTTAGCCCGCAGACTCCAATATTATATCATATCCAATCAAACTCAGTATCATATTGTATCTATTTATATATTTGTATTTTGTATGTTTGTATGTATATATATTCTCCTTCCTATTGTACATATATGACATATTATTTTCTATTGTAAAAGATAATTGATAAAAACAGCTCAGTTCAGTTCAGTTCTGTAAGTGGTGCATAACCTGGAAATACTTACAAGTTGTTTATACTGTTGTCTTGTTACTTCATCATATGAACAACCAAGGTACTGTGATAATTCGACAATCAACCTAAAACACCAAGAGACCATAATACTAAGAGAGCGAAACTCAGTATTGATGTTTGTGCGATGTTCGCGGCGACTAAGGCTATTTTTAGTAATTTCGCCATCGCGCGCGCAAGGCCCTCAACCAATAGAATTTGCTTTTTGGCGTGCGCGCGGAAGGGACCGTTTGAATTCTACCGGAACTACCGGAAGTCTTTTAAGAAGGGCATGGGTGGACGATTCTTACTTGGTTACCAATAAATAAAATGCCCGGGGGGGGGGGGGGATACTCCCATATATTTGCTATACGGGTACGTGCCGCCAAACAGGGTATGGTTTTCAGCGAATTTACTCTGGAACAGGGTATGTAAAATAGCTCTTTCTCTCTCTGGAACAGGGTAGCATTTTTACAAAGTACGTCTGGATGTTGCATAAACGTTGCTCTGTAATTAGGTACCAAAAGAAATCAATCCGAAAATCAGATTGACTCTTCATTAAATGCTTGACAAAACCGCTAACACAAACTATTGCATGTCAAAATGCAAAACATTTCACTGGGACAGGGTATATTTTTGTGGTACTTACTCTGGAACAGGGTAGCGTTTAAAGCTTTTTTAAGCGGCACGTCCCTACCCAAAGCTGGAAGGAGTACCCCCCCCCCCCCCCCCGGGATGAAATGCTACAGCTCAGAGACGTCACCATGGTCTATAAATGTCTACATGCATGGCCTCGCTGCAAATTACCTCGAAAGCAAGATGGTCAAGCGCTCTACCATCCACCACTACAATACTAGGCAAAAGGACAACGTAAACATTGCACTCAAAAGAACATCAACAGCTCAGAGGTACTTTTTTGACAACGCCATATCCTCGTGGAACAATATAATTTAAGCGACGATACTAAAAACAGTACAAACATTACTAGTTTTAAACGTCCCGCCCGAAGCGAATTGTGGTCCCGTCTATAATTAATTGCTGTTTTTAATCTTAATAGTTTATATTTTTGATAAGTTATCTATTCTTACCTTACAACGTAGTCTCATTAGAATTTATATATATATATATACACACATTTTTGTAAATTAGTATTGAAAATCCCTTTTGGGAAATACTAATAAACGTATTGTATTGTATTGTATTCTTAACCCCTAAGAGATACCAGCGATAACAAGCTAATGAACATTATTATGATGAACATAAAATTGAACGGTCGACACGCTTTTGTTGGACAAATTTCTTCCATTTGAGAACAAGATAATAAGCGATGGGCTCTTTTGATACCCTAAGAGAGACCATCAGAGACCAGGAAATGCTAAAACTCTAAACTTCAATTTTAATACCCTAAAAGATACCAAATCGCTGATTTTCACCCTAAGAGATACGACGAGTATACCCGATCCTTTTAATGACAATGGAGTCCCCCCCCCCCCCCCATGGTATACTTTTGGGAAAATGATGCGTCTTCAATGATATTCTGCCGAGCATAATCAAGCGATGGTAAATTGTCTTTCATGCAGAAATCATTAAAGTGGCTCTATATAACCCCTAAATTGAAATTTTGATAATCGTTTATTCATGAATGGAAAAGTCTTATGATGAAATATTTCAGGATAAAATCATCTCCTTTCTGAGGATTAAGCATTTGAAATCTGAAAATGCAAATGAGATGACGTAGAAAAAGGACTTCTTAAATATACAAAAACACTAGAGATGGATTTTATACTACATCTTCCATTTGCAAAACATTTTCATTGCTAAAATACAAAGTGTGGAGAACGTTTTTGCTACCTAACTCAAACACACTTGTCCAAAATATTGGAAACAAAATCATGCAAATTCCTTTTTTACGTCATCTCATTTGCATTTTCCGACTTCAAATGCTTAATGCTCTGAAAGGATATGATTTTATCCAGAGATATTTAATCATTAAACATTTCCCATCATGAAGAAACGATTATCAGAATTTCAACTTAGGGGTTAGGGGCACTTTAAATGTGAATATTAATGAAGGCCTAAACATGTCAGTATGCTGTCTATGGCTGTCGACGTTTTTGATGCATTAGGCCAAAAATGGCGCGTTATATTGTAGCTATGTTGAGGATATACATTAGAGTGCTTCCAATATATTTGTATTGTTTAATTAGTGCAAATTAGTGCAATTTCTTACAAAGTTTTTCACGGATATATTGTAAGCACTCTATATGGGAAAAAGATAAACTGGTATTCTTATACTCACCGTATAAAGGTATAGAGTAAGCCAATAGTGTACCCAATTGCTTTGTACTCGGTATGGAGGCAAGCCAGATATGGAAAGTTGATGATACCATACACTGCAGTCATCAATATTCCCCTAAAAGCTGGAAAATATTTCTTATGGAACTAGGTGCTTGTGAATAACGTGAAATTGCAGTGACATAGACGGCAAATCGAATTAGTGGGATCTTTCATGCATGAATAGCATAAGGACGTTCGCGGGAAAATGCAAATAAATGAAAAATCGCTGCAATTTAGCATGTTGATAAATCATCATGAAACTCATCAAATAAGGCCAAAAAAGTTGGGGGTCACCGTTAAATTTCGAGAGCTACATCGCTGAGAAGTTGGCCAATTTTGCACTTTGCAGAGCCTTCTTCACGAAGCATAAAGTAAAGAGAACGAAAAGTTGTTTTCCGTGAAAAAATCACCGGACATAGTAAAAAAGGTACAAGAATGCTTCTCCAACTATCCATCTGTTTTAAAAACGTTATTTAGATGCCGTATCATAAAAGCAAGTTATTTTTTTAGGCAACAACAAGTAATGGTCTCCAACAAAATTGTCGCATTCTTTCGAATTCGTGGATCAAAATTAGGCAGAAAATGTCGTTTTTCCATACGAAAAATAAATGTCGATTTTCTGAAAAACTAACAGGATGTTGATATTTAGTAACTCTTCAAAATGAGAAAATAAAAAATGGGGGTCACCGTTAATTTTGAAGAGATATTCACCGTTAAAAACTGGATCCGTGATGACCGTGACAAGCCAAGTCCATCGCCATCTTGAAAACCGAGTGGAGACTGGGTTTCGTGGGTTCCTTTTTTAACTCGTGGATATGCGAAGCATAGAAAGGAGTTATTGTGGGGACTCGGTGTCACTCGCTCACTCAGACGTTAGCAGATAGCCGTTAGAGTCTGGGTACGAGACTGTTTCCGCTCGACTCCGCTCGCCTGCAGTCGATAACCACGGACTTTGTGCATCGCTATTAAGCGACAAAAATCTCTTTAAGTGCAACATCAAAGTAATCCAAGCTTTTAGTGTTCGTACTCTATTATCACAAGCCAGTCAAAGTAGATAAGTTAAACAAACGAAAACATTTTGAAAGCAGTCTGCAGTCGTCGGTCGCCGCCGTGAAGGCCTCGAGTCCGCTAGCCGAAAACAGCAACAAAAAGGCGTATTGAGTTAGTTTATTGGCTTAGTGTTTTGTAAAGTAATTTCTTTTATATTTATAGCGGCATTTTGCTACAGAGCACAGAGAGAAGCATTTTTGCATTTGTTTTGTAACCACACTCTGACAATAAATATACAAAATTCACCAGATGAAACCAATCAACTTCTGGATGGTCCAGTGGATATGCTCTTGGCTTTCGAAGCGAAAGGTCCGGGTTCAAAGCCCGGCACAGCGGTGAATTTTTTTTTCACTTTTTTTTTCTTTTTGACAGATTTTTTTTCTTTTATAGCTAATGACTCTTTCTTAGCTAAAGAAATTATTGATTTATTGACACAGAAAGCCCATATAAAAAAGAGGAGCGGCGAAGGAGGGCCCAGCGTCTGGACTATGAAGGCCATCGAGTCCGCTAGCCGAAAACAGCAACAAAAAGGCGTATTGAGTTAGTTTATTGGCTTACTTAGTGTTTTATGAAGCAATTTCTTTTATATTTATAGCGACCGGTTTTGCTACAGAGAGAAGCATTTTTGCATTTGTTTTGTTTGTAACCACACATTGAATAAATACACCAAATTTACTAGTCGAAGACATGCAACTTCTGGATGGTCAAACGAAAGGTCCGGAGTTCGAGTCTCGGCCAGGCGGTGGTCAATTTTTTTTCACTTTTTTATTCTTTTTGACACATTTTTTTTCTTCTTTTATAGCTAAAGACTCTTTTTCGCTAAAGAAATTATTGATTTATTGAAATTTTTGTCTTCAAATGAAAACTCGTTATTTTACTAAAATGTTTTGCTTGGGCTTCCTGTGGTCATTTCGGTCAATCCACGACATTATTTCAAGTTATATGATAGAGTGAAGCAGTTTGCAGTGTACGCAGTGGGACATTACTTTTATTAGGTACATATCTATTCACGATATATCCACGAGTTAGCCATAGGGGCCTTTGATTGTCTTTTTCTTTCTTTTTTCTGCGCTTTTTCAACCCAAATAATTTTTTTCAACCTTGAATTTCCATTATTTTAATTTTTCCTACAAACTTGAACAATTTTTTCTTCAAAAAAAGAAAAAAAAGAAATTATCGAAAAAAATATTGTTTTACGGCCGCCATCTTGGATTTAGTTGAGCGCGCGCTAGCCTGCGCAGTAGAAATGCGCGTGAACAATGCCCGCGAACGTCCTTAACAATTTTAGCCTGTGTACAGCCGTTTCCTCCGGGGGGAGGGGTGGGGAACGGCTGTATACAGGCCAAACAATTTAGCAAATATATAAAACAAACAGAACAGCTTTTCTGTACTCCGTTCAGTAATGCAGTTTGGATCAATAGCAATACTTATAGGTGTAGCAATAGTTTATCAAAAGGTGTATCTACAGGTGTATCTATAGGTATATATTTTTATTATATACATATCGAGATTTACTCACTAAAATTCCATTTAGTAAATTTTCGTTTGTTCATTGCTCTCAGCCAATCAGAATGCGCGTATTGTTTCCTTCACGTGTGAGAAAAATGATGCGTCCAATCAGAAGCGACTTCATTCCTGATAAAAAAATTTCTTCAAACTGGCTCCTCTCGGCACTTTTTATCGAAGGATTTTTAGTCTTGGCAGTTCAATTTTTAATCTTTCTTCAGTAAAAATTCAAGTAGATTAGCTTATTTACCAAAAAAGTCATCGATGTCATGCAGAAGAAGAGCTCTATAGGGAAAAAGATTTTCAAAACCATGCTGGTCATGCCGGCTGTGCTGCAAAAAGCGAAGGAGGATTCACGGTCGGCAGATTTGAAGTCACTGAACGGAAATTTAGTCCAACTGAGCTCGTTTAGACAAAAGCTTGGAGAAAATACCGATAAAATAAGTTCAAGATATTTATTTCAAGTTTTGAGGGACATTTGAAACGTCAGGTATGTTTAATATGTGGCTGTCCATAGATGAATCAATAGGTATATATCTGTAGACCGATCTATATGTGTATCAATAGTATATCATATATATGTCTTTAGGTATATATCTATAGGTGATCTAAAGGAGCATCTATAGGTGTATCTATAGGTGTAGGTGTATCAATAGGTGTATCTATAGGTATATCTATAGGTATATCTATAAGTGTATCTGTAGGTGTATCTACAGGTATTTTCATACCTTTGGCCCATGCTGTTTTGGGTAAGTGTTTAGAAGCAGCAGCAAGGCTTAGATTTCCAGAGGTAATTGTGTCATTAAACATTGCAAAACATGAAGCAGCCGTCGCCCCAAAAGCAAGTACAGTGGCAAGTCTGCATTTGTCTTTACCCAGAAAATCCACTGGACTGTGAATCACAATACAAATTAACACTCTTAGTGCATAAAACATTAGCAGTCTTTCGAAAAGGTTGTTAATTTTGAACACAGAAATAATCCAGGACCAAAATGCACTTCAGAACTCATGATCAATCATCTTGCACCACTGAGGCAAAGTTAATGCCTGGGGGGGGACTCCCATGAAGTCACTTTGTATGGGGATGCTCTGCCCACACTTTCAACCCCTATCCCTTTAATATACCAAATTTCAGCAAAAAGGTACCCCTTTAATATTATATACCTTTTAGCTATTTTTACCTTTGTTGTTAACAGTTATTAAAACCTATTCTGAGGCTGCTATATGTACATGAGCTTGAATGGTAGTTTTCACAACCCTTCTTATATTAGGACTCTTTTCAATACCCAAAGTCGCAAATTCCCTACTTTTTGGTATATGCAAAATTGCAAATTCCCTACCCTTTTCTATACCTCTGGCCTCAAAAAGGTAGAGTGGGGAGTGACCCCCCTCCCCCTGGGAGCTAATGGAAGAGATGGTCATGAAACCCAGCTCCATCCACTGTTCTATCTTTTTTATCTTTTTCCACCAACTGTGACCATGCAAAAAACAAAAGTATTCCTGCATATAGCTATTTCAAAAAAGGTTGACGGGGCGAACGGCGAATGGCGATCGGTGATTGGTGATTGTACGACCGAAAGGAACTGTGCGGGTCACGCTATTAGACCGCTATCTGGCGCGAAGATATGAATCGCCTATCGACCACTTTGTTCAATAAGGTCTTTACTACAAGGTACCGGCATTGCTTGCATGGGTATTTAATTAATGAAAATGAAGCAATTTTTGTTACTCCAAAATTCCATTCGGTCGTGCAACTACCAATCGCCGATTGCCATTCGCCATTTGCCCCGTCAACCTTTTTTGAAATAGCTATTTATCAGCTAGACAATCAACTAATAAAATGTTTGGGCTAGGTCAGTCAAGCATAATAAATGAAGATAGAACAAAAGATTGTGCATGATCAAGTCCCTACTGAACTTCTATGATTGCTCCTTTACCAGTCTCAGTTTGAAGTTTTCCATGTTTCCTAAACCATTCTACTCTAGCTATCCCTTTATCAAAATGTATACAATTTTGGCTAAAAAGTATACAACATGAATTATACCTGTAATCTGGCTGCTGATTTTAGACATTATAATTATTAAAAGATAGTCTATATCATATCAATTACCAAATGTGAATTAACCATACCAGGAGCCATCACTAGTAATGGGCTCCTGCCATACTGAACTACATGAGACTGAGTCCGACAAAAACTGGTGACTAGTATTTGTCATGTGATACATTTGAATGGCTTGGCGGCCATTCATGTTTCGGTTATACAAGATACAGGTTACACAAGACAAGTTTTTGATTCTTAATGGCTTCTTTTCTTGATAATAATAGCTTTCTATTGTTAAATGTGGCAGAAGAGGTTTACAAATGCTTTTGCTTCAGAAGATTACTGTTTGATAGGAAACTTTTAAGAAAATAACATGCTTTAGCGACCTCAGAGTCAGGTCTTCAAAAGATTCAAATTTAAGGTAGGTTTAAAACTATTTTAATATTTCTTTAAGCAATTCACTGTGGCTTCGAAATTCCTCATATCAATCTTAACATTTATTGTGAATAGATTTGCAAGAGCCAACTGAAGGAAATTTTAATATATCCTAGGATATCCAAGGATCATTTGACTAGGGTTAATCATTGTGACATGTCGATCATACATCAACTTAATATATTTAAAAGAGTTCAATAATTTTCTAGTTATAATAAAATAGCATTTAAATATAATACATTATATCAGGAGCCAGTTGTACGAAGCCTGGATAAAGTTATCCACCGGATAAGATCGAGTTATCCACTGTATACAACTTGTATGGATTTTATCCGCTGCATAAGGATTTATCCAGTGGATAGCACTATCCAGCCTTCAACCGGCTCCAGGAATATACTTTTTCTAAAGATTATTTATTATTACTTTTATTTTTTTTATATATATTATTGTTCCAGTTTTTAATATATCATATCCATGAATGAATATTGAGAAAGACAAAGTTTGTCTCAATATCTCTGAGTTTCTCTGAGGTTGATATAAGGGGTTAAGTTCAATTTTATAGTATAGATTAAGAGTAAGCAATACTAGGGCACTGTCTTTGGAAGGGGCTCGGCATTTTCCATTAGATGTGGTATATAAAGGTCACCTTTTCTCTCAAATTGATTGGTATATAAAAGGGTCAGTGGCCACCTCTGGGCAAATTGTCCCTCTGTAAAACTTGGATGAGTAACACCCCTACAAGGGTAACTTTGAATGCAAGCATATTTCTGTATTCAGTATTTACAAGACAATCATTTCTAAAACACTGCATATACAGTCAAACCTGAAATGCCCCTGTAAGCAGTGCTTAAGCAGTCACTTACCATCTTCCTGGAGATCACTCCATACATATACATTGATCAGGGTCAATATATGTTTGTATTAAGTGGTCAATCTGTATGCAAGCACATGCATGCTCAGTAGGCAACTCCAAGTGTGTGACTGCTTACAGGTTTGACTGGTGTAAAATACTGAACTGAGAATAAATGGCTATTAACTCACACATGGAGGGCTGGTCTTCCATTGCATAAAACAGGGTTCAGTCGCACCCTTCTCTTCATGAAACTAATCGCCAAGATGACAGCAATCTATAAATATGCAAGGCAGCAATATGGTTTTAATAATTAGCGTACAAACAAAAGTGTGCATCATAATTATAAAAAGTGATAATAAATTATGGTTTTACAAATTTTGATATAGTTGTTAATTATCATATTTTGACCAGAATTTTCCAAGTTTGACTATTTTGGCTTGGAAAATCCAAGTAAAAGTGTATGCAAATCAACAAAAATTTATCCGATAGAATCGTCCAGCCACGCCCTTCTTAAAAGACGTCTGGTATCTTTTAGGGGTATTATTTAAAATTAAGCACAGTAAACAAACATCGAGGATGGAAAACCTGTGATTACACTAGCTTTATATTAAAAAACGTATTATAATGTGTCACTTACTGCTGGCGCCAGTGTTCCAAGGTGGTAGTAACTTGGATCCACTAAACACCTTTAGGCATATAACATCAAAGAAAATAGAAAAAGAAAGGAAAAAGGTCAAAAGGAGATGACTGGTAATCGGAATATTAGTATAGGAAATACATAAGGAGATGGTCAAATGAGAATATAGTAATGTAATACATCACATTTGTCAGACATTCCAGTTTTTTATCACAATACAATACAATACAATACAATACAATACAATACAATACAATACAATACAATACAATACAATACAATACAATACAATACAATACAATACAATACAATACAATACAATATATTTTTATTTAGTACCACATTTATCTTGTCTATATACACCTATTTCAAAAAAGGTTGTCACCGCTAAGAGCGATAGGCGATAGGTAATAGGTCATTCCAAGACCGCAAAGCACTATTGGTTTCTTAATTATGCCATCCTAAATCTTTCTTTACACTCTTCCATCAAATATTTGGCAATTCATATGTAAATCAATTAGAAATCAATAGTGCTTTGCGGTCTTGGAATGACCTATTACCTATCGCCTATCCCTCTTAGCGGTGACAACCTTTTTTGAAATAGGTGTATATATGTACATGAATAACTGTAACAGGAAGTTAAGGTACATGCTACCTATAATAACCTCTGGGTTAAACTAGATAGATAATAGATATATTTATATCATATAACTTAAGAATTTTGGCCAAATGAATATGATACTAACTTAAAAATAGGATATAGTTAAGAAAAAAGGAAAAAAATAAGGAAAAAAAAGGAAAAGACAATGGATCAGAATATGTAAACTAAAATTATATATAGATTAACTTATCAGATATTTCGATATTAGCAACAACAACAACAACAACAAAACGTAGTAGAGAAAGCAGACTTATTCTTACTTATACTAAGAATAAGTTGTAAGAATATCATCACTTAGACTATCTTTAAATTTTGCTTTGTCAAGCTTAATTTCTTGGAGTCGCATATTGAGTTCCATACTTTAACTCCAGAGAATTTGATTTTTAATTTGCCGTAGTTTGTCCTGACTTTTGGTAGTGAATAACTGCACTTTGCAGCCAATCTAGTATTATAATTGTGCTTTCGGTTTACATTAATAGGACCGAAATGAGTTTGGTATTAATTACTGGAGTTATAGTCGTGCATAAATAACGAGTGTAAAGAAAGACGAGGTCTGGGAACCTCAAAATCTTTAATTTGAGAAAAATAGGATTTGTATGGGCTTGGAAACTATTACATGTCATTAGGCGCAGAGCTTCCTTTTGTAATATACCTGAATATAGAGTTAGGAAGAGTCCCCCTGACTGTCCAAGTTTCATCTTTAATAGTCAAATATTGGTTAAGAATTACAAACCCATTATATAAAGAGACGTTAGTAGGAGAGGCTGCTAATTTATGTATCAAGTTAAATTCTAAGGAAATTGTTTTTACGAACAATGTCTTAGAATTAAGCGGTCTAAAAACAATTTCTGAAGTTCATCCCTCTATTGATGAACTTAAGACAGTTACTAAGTATGTTAAAGAAAAATTAGTCAATTTTTGTGTAAAAAAGTTTAACGCTCAGATTAATGATTCGAATGATAATGGGGGAAAGCTTCGTACTTATAGGCGGTTTAAAAAGGAAATTAAGTTTGAACGTTATCTTAATTCTGTGCGTGTTGTAAAATATAGACAGGCTGTTACACGGCTTCGTATCTCTGCGCATAGTTTCCCAGTTGAACGTGGCAGATATACGAAGACACCATACGAATTAAGGTTATGTTCTCTGTGTGATGATAATGAAGTGGGGGATGAATATCATTACTTGTTCAAGTGTAAAAATAGTCAGTTTGTTGGTGTTAGAAATTTTTTTATCCAAGATATAATATCTATTAATAATTCTTTCGTTTCTTTTAAAAGTGAAGATTTTTTCATATACCTGTTATCAATGAATGATGATTCAGTATCAGGTGTTTTTGCTAAATATTGCTATAATATTCAATTGTTGTATGACAGTTGTAATGGTCAATAGATAGCTACGATGATTTATATATTTACATACATATCTATATACTTTACACTTATTATATTATATTATATTATAGTGTAGTCTAGATTCAATTTTTGTTTGTATTCCTTATATACCTTACTGGTATTTTTGTTTGGAATAAAGCTATTATTATTATTATTATAAAAAGAGGATTTGTTGTAGACTGATACGTGCCCATGCAACAATACCATAAGTGAGATATAAGGATAGATTAAACAAAGACTGACAAGAATGTCCAAATTTACGTAATGTCGGAAATGATACCAATACTACGTTTATTTTTGCTCGATATATAGGAAATGTGAGGTTTCCAATTTAAATGATTATCTAACATTATTCCTAGGTATCACGATAAATTATTAAATAATTCCATCGTCACAAATATGTTCAGAATACATATGACCACTCAAGCCTGACAGAGCAAACCGATATCGAACTGCAAGAAAAAATTCGACCATTTCTACTCATGCGAGCCGCAGCCGCCATTTTGTACAATAGTTTACATTATTGGGTGGGTTAATAGTTAGGTTTGTAGTAATAGTTGTTTAGACGCCTAAAACAAGGAAAACCCAATAGTGAACAGCCTATAAGAGGCCTACTCCGGGCCCTAAAATCGCCTAATATCGCTTAATATCGCCTAATATCGCCCAAGATCGCTCAATATCGCCTAAGAGTGGCTAAAATTTCCCAAGATCGCCTAAGATCGCATAAGATCGCCCAAAATAACGGCGATTTTAGGGCCCAGGGTAGGCCTTACAAGTTAATATTGATTGACTGATGGATTGATTAAGATTCATAACACATGGAGAATATATCGTTCGATAATTTCTATTAATACTAATTAATAATTCGTTCATGATCAGTACTGGGAAGAACCAGGATACCCTGGTCCCAGAGGCTTTCATGTATTTTTTACGATTTATTTTACGAGCCGCGAAGCGGCGAGACGTTTATGTTTTGAGTTAAGAAAGGTTAAGAAATGAGCTTTCGCTTATTGAGCTTTCGCTTATTCTTAACTCAAAAACGTAAACGTCTCGCCGAAAATAAATCGTAATAAAACACAAGGAAAGCCTCTGGGACCAGGGTAGAACCGGGATGAACTCATTTCTGAATCCACACTTGTACGTGTACTCATGGTACGAAGTTTCGTGTTAGCATTTATATGTAAACGCACTGTTCGAGATATTCCGGTATCATATACATGCAGCCCTTCATTTTCGATTTTTTAATACTTACGTTCGTGAAGACATTTCGCGTTTTTTCTCTTTTATGGATGTCCGAGGGTCCGTTGATCACGGCCGAAAAGTCGCTGTTTTCGCAGTCGGCGCAGCTGAGAACTGAAGTGTCACCGTCCCTGAAATGGTCTGGTTGGCGTGACACACTGTTTTTTATCACTTTTTTCGCGAGTACAATAAATGAAAACAGAGTGATTGAATTAACTCAAACAAAAAACTAATACCTAACGTGTGTTATGCCACGCCTTTTGATAGTTTAGTAATCTTTATAGTTTAGCAATCTTTATAGTTTAGCAATCTTTATAATTTGGTATAAACACATGTATTGTTGAAGCTTCGTATCAGGTTAGGTTTCGTTCAGTATGTAAATTTAACAAATGTGTCAATTACATGCATTGACACACTGACCTTGCTAATAGTTATTCTCAACAATCAGTTGTAAGTCTTGTAACTAGAAAACTTGATCGAACTCCAAGCTTAACTTATAGCTAGGGAACTCCCCTTTTCAGCAAATGTCAAAGTTTGTAGCCGTAGCCGTTTTCCTAAAATGGGAATGTTTTTGGTAGTTTAGAAAGTGAATTATTCGTCTAAGATATATGCTAGTTTCAATGGTGTTAGCCAGCTCTATGCAGTTCAGTTGTAGTTGTCACCGTTGAATGAGAGTTATTGCTGCAAGAGCACAATTAAACAAGAATTCACAGTAAGTCTAAGAAATCTCTGGCTTTGTGTAGTTCCCGACCTCAGAGATCCCTACAACAGTTCCCTAACACGTGTAATATGCTAAAACAATAGAATTACGGCTGACATTTAGCCTAAAATTTATTTCACGGCGTACCTGGTAAATAAAACCACTCTGTAAACATTAGATCTCACCATGACAACAAATTATTCGCGCGTCGTAACCATTCGATTGGGTTTTGTTTGCACAGAGTTCAAGAGGCGTACCTCTGCTGTCAGTGATCGCAAGATGCGTCGCGGCCAAAAACCTTAAAGTTTTTCTACCAATAATTTATAGTGACGGCATTGCGATTTTCACAAACATGAAATTTTTGGACAAAATAAAGTTTTGTACAAAACCGCGTTTATTACTCGGGCTACCTGTGGTAGCGCGAGTTTCTATCTCTCTATCTATCGTAGTCGGGAATGAGTCATGAAAACGAGGCACGACTACTCAGAATTGCCACAATTTTCAAGCTGTTGCTGGATAAATTGGATTTTGCGATGAGTAAGGAGAGCTAGTTTGTGTTTGTACTCTATCAGCACAAGAGAGAATGTTTAAATAAGCAGGAAGAAACGAAAATGGTAATTTGTCTCGACTTTTCTTTATAAGTTAATACTAATATTTGATTAAAATGCAAACAAGTTTCATTTTATTTACCGTGACCTTTGACGAGTCAGCTATGTAGCTATAGGCAAAACTTGTGTTACGCTACAGATTTCCAGTAATATGTTTTTATTAACCTCAATGTATTTTTGAGTAATTTTACTAGTTAAGCATTATTAGTGTTGTAACCTTGACGTCTGTTTTGATCATAGGTAGCTTTCAGTTCCTGTGTGACACATGCTCTTTCACTATAACCCAAACAGACCAACGTAGGGTTTCTCTTTGACTCCAAACGTGATGTAAACCCGGGGGAGGGGGGGGGGGACTCCTATATATAAGAGGACGGGGATGCTCGTCGGAAATTTTGAAAATGACCCCTAAAAGGTACCTGAGTGGGAGTGACAACAATTCATTTCTACCCCTAAAAGGTACCAATTGCAATTCAAAAACAATAATAAAGAATTAAAGTAATGAAACACTCTGTTATCGATGTGCTTCGGAAGATTCAATTCAGATAATCGAAATCGTCCCTTTCATGCTTATTTTAGGTAGTTTATTTACTCCAAAACAGTGCCTAAAAGGTACCAGCTGTGTCTCTGATAGTCCACTTATATCTGAGACACCCTAAAAGGTACCAGATTGCAGATTTTGACCCCTAAAAGGTACGACGAGCATCCCCGTCCATTTACGATCGGAGTCCCCCCCCCCCCGGGGGATGTAAACAGGAAATTAGATTTAGTTTAGTTGTTATTTAAGGACTGTCGATATTTGTTGCACTCGCACACTCTTTAGTCTTTGTACAAACTAGCGAGGCAAGTTTGGGGTACGACTCAGTGTTAATTGGAAAGTACAGCCCTAAGTAAGCGGAAAGTGGTCGAGTAAGGAACTCCTTCTGACAGCCACTTCTACTAAGGAAAGTCTCAGTCTGGTTGGCCTAGCTCTATTCCGCCTTGTAGTACCAACCCTTGCTTAGCTTGTAATAAGCTCTTGTTCAAAGTCTAATAAACGAGTTAGCAGAGCAGGCGATTCCTTACGATGTCCCTCTCGTAACACTTGTATGACTTGGCCAAAATAACTACTTGACTTTTTGTAAAATCTAGTGTAATTGATTGACTGTACACTTTGAGACGCATACTGTAACAAATGCTTCATGTACTGATAAAATGAAAGATTTATCGGCTGCGAGCGAAGCGCCAGCAGCGCCACTATTTGTGACGATGATTTCCTGCCGTTATGTACGATCGAGGTGAGCCCAGTTGTCGCAATCAATACTAAGAAAACAGAAGTAATGTACCAGCCCCCGCCAGGACAACAAAACATTGAGCCAAAAATCACAGTCAAAGACACATGTCTACAAGCAGTTGACAAATTCACTTATCTTGGCAGTGACATGCCCAATTTTGAGAAACAGGAATCAAGTTAGGTCAAGCTTAGGTCAGTTGATAGAGCTGCGCCTTTTCGCCTTTTATCATTTCACTTCTCTTTATGAAAAGCTAGAAAACTTAAGATTCCCTCGATTAATTTATTCTAACTTCAGTATCAGCGTTTTCACCAGGCTAGTTGCTTCTTTTTGAGGCACTGCAAGGTATCCAAAACGTACATTTTTAGATGCTTTACCGTTGTTTTTGTTGTCAAGCATCTCCATTGTCCAGCTTTTTTTCTGAACTAGTGAATTCCGATATCGATATGCCACTTTTGATTTGTTAACATTCCGAGTAGCTCCAAGTATGATAACTTGGAAATGCAATTACAATGGCTTACTATTAAAATAACAAAGCATGAGTGCAACGAGTGGAATCAGAATTTTAGTTTTAGTGCAATTTCACACTTATATTTAAACTGAGCATTAGGTACTCAGGTAAGCTCATATTGAATGCACTTTCTCTTGGGACTAATTACTTGTAAATGAAAAATTCAAAGCAGCTAATTTTGATGCATGGTAAAACAGCAAGTGATAACATGACGAGTATGCGCGAACCGCTGGACAGAAGTGGCCTCAATCACGATTTTAACCTGGCTTAGTGCTACCTCTCTCATAAAGAGAGTCGTATATAGTCTCCCCAAAGTTTTTCGGAGCATAACTGTCAAGTGTAGAAGTGCGAACAGCTAGAAACTATCCTTGCAAAATTATCCATTTGTCCAAGACAATAGAAGTTGGAGACATGCGCAGATGTTATCACTTGCTGCTACATGGTAACGTAAAAGATGTTACAAGTGCACTATGCAATTTTATTGCCTCTTTTATCTATTATATTTACTGTTACTAAAACTATTGACTAACAGTAAATTAGATGATACTATATCTAAATGTGAAAATATATTTTCAAACTTTTTTTTCAATATATTTTTTAAACTCTTTTAAAATCGCTATAAATCAGTTTTCTAGTGAGCCAGGGAAACATTCCGCGCTGAACCGTGAGCGTGTCGGTGCCGTGTTGTCTATATAACGTACCAAACTCCTATCCTAACCATGCCGCACTGTGTCCGTGTCCTTTTCACAGTCATACTGCTATAACAACTCAACATCCTAACAACGTCTATAACATCATGATTACGCAGGACCTTTAGTAAACATGAACACTTTTAAAATGTTCTATGGGCATGGAAGCTTCCTCTATAACTACACTTGATAAGTCAGTGGGCGAATACCAGGGATTTGGCTTTGCATCCGTGGGCACCGCCTGTCTTCTGTATCGAACAAGACTTGGGTTGCGGATCAGCATTACAGCAAGAAACCAGCGATTGAGAGCTTTAGACGATACACGCGCTCTTGTATCAGTGGAAAGATAGCCTATAAACAAAAATGTCATTTTTATTGGTGGACAAGTAAAGTACAGTTGTAGGCACCATCTCTGCACACACTACAACAACTCTGAATTACAGGGATGTAGAAGAACAAGGGAAGCAAGGGTTGGCGAGAGCGCTGGTCTGTCGCCTCTGTGGTCCCGAGTTCGATTGCCGGACAGGTCATCATATGTAGCTTGAATTTCTTGTTCGTTATCTCCCTTGCTTCGAGTTTTTTTCTCTAGGTACTCTACTTTTTTTCTCCCTCGGTAAAAACGAACTAGTTTCGACCTAAGCTGTGCTCCGTGATCAGACATGGGTCGCATGATGATGGTTGCCACGTGTTTGTGTGTATGTATACTATATAATTGTTTTCTTAATGAAAGTGTCTTTACATATCTTCGACTCGATCCAGTGAGCTGCACCCTTCATAATTCAGCACTTGTGCTGCAAAGAAGGGTGATGAGCTACCCCAAATTTAATCCACACCACTATTAAGGAAGAGTAAGGAGATTGCGATGTGTGTGGTCTGTTAGTTCTCCAGCTATACAATAACACATTTCAGACTGGGATATTCAAAGATACTAGCAGGAATTTGTGCTACTATAACGCATTCGAATTCAAATAGAGTAATAAGATAAGATAAGAAGAGACGAGGCGAGGCGAGGAGAGATAATACTTAAATTGCGCACAGTTCATATGCGGTCTGAAGCCATGCGCACTTTATCAATCAAGCGTGCACTATAAGTTTTGTTGTCGTTGTTGTTTTGTTGTTGATGTTTTTTGTTGTTGTTGTTGTTTTGTTGTTGTTGTTGTTTTGTTGTTGTTGTTGTGTTGTGTTGTTGTTGTTGTTGTTGTTGTTGTTGTTGTTGTTGTTGTTGTTGTTGTTTTGTGGTTGTTGTTTTGTTGTTGTTTTGTTGTTGTTGTTGTTGTTGTTGTACCTGAACCCTTTTTACGTCTCTCGTCGATTAGCAGCTGGCAGAAGCAGAGCATAACAGGATGTCTGAATGCTACCAGGACGTTAAGGAAGCCAATGTAAGCCATGTAACCTATCATAATAAAGTAACCATACTTAGTTTATTCCATTACATGTAATACGTGCACGGGATGAAATAATCTCCTTCGCAGTCCGTTTAAGGCTTCTCACGCAATGCGCTGTCGCGGCCTTTTGCGTGACGAGTCTTAGAAGCCATGAGAAGATTGGGATAAAATTGACACTCACAGGAAGGCGCGTCTTATAAGACTTCAGTTCATAATGAATCATTTGAAAGAGCATCAGTGATATTCCATCCACATAAACACGATGTTTTGACCACCAGTCAGCCGACAGTGCTTACCTCTGTCCCACTTTCTGTAGCCCTGCATCATGGATGTTCTGTCAAGCCGACACAGGAAGACCAGCCCCAACACAGCACCCTTAATAACACGCAATAGACCTGACCACAACCCAACCAGGATGTTGAGGAAGAAGAAGAAATACATCATGATGCCATAAAGACGCCTATTTGGAAATTCAAATTATAAGTGAATATACATTTACAGTTGTTGTCATCATCATTATGGTGCTATAGAGGGAATTCATGGCAGCCATGTTTGTGGGCAAGTACAATGGAAAGTTTTTGAATAACAAATTTTATTTCTCTTAAATCACTATTTTTTTGACCACAAACATGTCTGCCGTGAAATCCCTCTATTGTATAAAGCCAGTTTACAAGTGACCATTTCGCAGTTGATTGACCGCAGTCTCGACTGCGCTTAATAAATTCTTGTTTACCTTTTTGGTAACAGCCCGTAAAAAGGCAAGAAATGTAAATGAATCTATCTGTGAGGTGTGAATCAATAACACAGATTTACACACGTCAAAAAGGGAGTGTCTGTATCAATGCTCGGTTAATAGTCCAGTGTAGGTAACGATGATCTCACCTGTTGTCTATCTGGACTGTATGGTCAGGGTGGGTGTGGTCTTACCTGTTGTCTATGTGGACTGTAAGGTCAGGGTGGGTGTGGTCTTACCTGTTGTCTGTGTGGACTGTATGGTCAGGGTGGGTGTGGTCTTACCTGTTGTCTAGGTGGACTGTAAGGTCAGGGTGGGTGTGGTCTTACCTGTTGTCTGGGTGGACTGTAAGGTCAGCGTGGGTGTGTCTTACCTGTTGTCTAACTGGACTGTAAGGTCAGGGTAAGTTTTGTCATAGAAAACAAACATGCACATCATTGTCAACACGAACCAGATCAACACAGGAACCAACATAATCGGCCTACAGATTAAAAATATACAGGTTAATCAACAAATGGTCCAATAGAATTGCCAATGATACAGCAAATAAAAATAGACAAAAGGAAGGAATATAGGAAAGAAATGAATGAAAAAGTAAATACTGAATGAGTGAAAAAATAAACGAGGTTATCATGACTAGGTATAAAAATAGATAACTGCTTTTAAGTTTTTTAAAGTGTCCAATGTCTTCTAGAGCTCGCGCACTAATACACTCTACGCACACACACACACACACACACCTTCCCACTGCATTCAAATATTATAAGCTCACTAGTTCGGGTTTTTTTTTCTGAAAGAGGAAAACTGGAGGACCCGGAAGCAAGGGAGAGAACGAACTAAAGGCGCTGTTACACGGTGCAATTGTTCTTGCAACTCGCAATGCAACTCTTTCTTGGTCTTTGATAAAATCAGATAAGTCAGCGATCATGGTGCTCTGCTTGGTCATTTGCGACAGAATTTGCATTGCAGGTTGCTGGATAGATGTTACACGCTGCAACTTGCTTCGCAACGTTGCGAAAAATAGATCATCGGTCAACTTCTCTGCATTGCAAGTTGCAGAGAAGGGTGTTACACGCAATCTCTTCTGCAACTTGCAAAGCAACGGCATTGCATTGCAAGTTGCAAGAAAAATTGCAGCGTGTATAACAGCGCCTTAACAAACTCGAGCCACATGTGATCCCACATTAGGGAATCGAAACCGGGACCACAGAGGTGATAGACCTACGCTCTTAACCGCTCGGCCAGGAGTGTAAGGAGGTAATGATTATTAAAGGAACAAATGATGGAGTAGATGGATATATTAGAGTACAGGAATCATAAATGAATTGGTGAATGAGTTGAAGAATTATTGTGTAGTTATTTGGTGGTGTATTTTTAGCTTACAAAAGAAATAGAACCATCTGTTTGATCCACTCCAGCAAGTATTCTCTGCCACGTGTCATATCGACAAATTTCAATAGGAAAACAACTGACATCACAAACATCAAGGCCAGCCAAACAAACAAGAAACCTGAGTAAATACAAATAAATCAAATAAGTTGAGGTACGTGGCTCGTTATAGTAATCTATCAAAAGTGTAGTCACGCTTCACAATGACCTGAGAACAATAGAGTTATGGGAAAATGCGAGTCAACAGGTTAGGGTGAAGCGCGAGCGTACACGAGGGTGGGATACGGGTGGGAAAAAAACATGGTCCTGAGCGGGGCAAAGAGAAACTTCCAAAGCCCCAGTCCCCAAAAGCGGAATGAGGGCACACCTGGTTACCCAAAAGCGGAATGAGGGCACACCTGGTTACCTGGCATGGGAGCAACGGCTTAAGCGAATATGTTAATTTTTGGATGTTGCCCCATTTATAGTTAATGTTACGCATGACTGCACTTAAGATAGTGCGACTTCTCCATCCAAAACCACTCATAAATTTCCAAATAGAGAAAGAAAGATAGAAATATACCGAGATAAAAGCTAGCTACGATAAAAAAGACGGAAATTAAGAACACTTAATTAGTTTGCGAAAAACGTTTTGATTGGCTACTCGATTTGCTATGAGGTATGGTTTACAGTTTGTCGAAATGAACCTTCCCTTTATCAGCTCAGCAGATTCCTGAATCGACCAAGACTGAGTAAGAAAGGCATATTGCAACAACAATAAAACGTATATCGTGGGCTCTGGGGACGAGATGCTCCACTTTGTCCTTGAAAATACCAAGAAAAATGTTTATCCCTGGCCAGTAAAAGGTATGAGTTTGTAAACTAGTTATTTGTCATATTCTTGAATCTTTTTTCACAATTAAGTTGAGTACTAGACGCCTAACAGGCGTTCACTCGGGCTACCTGTGTGTTATACTTGGGGAGAAATGAAGAACAGAAGTCGATGGAAACCAGTTTGACTTGTCAGTGTCTTTTGATTGCAAAATGCATGACAGGTACTCTCAGAGTAGAACACAAATTTTATTGGCCAGGGAGAAAGTATTTTGTAGATAATTGTACCACCTGATTGGTGGTTATCCCGGGGGGGGGGGGGAACTCCTATCGTAAATGGACGGGGATGCTCGTCGTACCTTTTGCACTCCGGTACCTTTTAGGGTGTCTCAGACTTAAGTGGACTACCAGAGACATAGCTGGTACCTTTTAGGGACTGTTTTGGGGTAAATATACTACCTAAAATAAGCATGAAAGGGACGATTTGATGATCTGAATTGAATCTTCAAAGCACATCGATAACAAAGTGTTTCATTACTTTAATTCTTTATTATTGTTTTTGAATTGGTACCTTTTAGGGGTAGAAATGAATTGTTGCCACTCCCACTCAGGTACCTTTTAGGGGTCATTTTCAAAATTTCCGACGAGCATCCCCGTCCTCTTATATATGGGAGTCCCCCCCCCCCCCCCCCCCCCGGGGTGGTTATTAATATACTGCTGGTCTTTTTATCATGCCAGACATATACAGTATACATTCTGCTTTATCTTGTAAATGCCTACCAAATGATCCAATATGATCTATAATATTACATTATAGCTTAGACAAAATCTCTGTTCTGTACTTTTTACTTTGATTTATTGGGAAATAAAACTTACAAACTGCAGCAGACGACTGTTTTGATGTCCAAGTTAAAATGATTTTGATATTGCAGTTATCACATTGATAGATTCTAGAAGTGCCACAGTTTCTTTTCTATTAAATCATTTCAGAGAATTACATTTCAGTTTCTTAACACAACTTTTCAATACATGTATTACCATCACTGATGTTTTCAATATGGATCAGATTATTATTTCGTTTTTAACTCGGTTCTCAGGAAGAGCATTTATTTTTCTTATAGATGACTGTAGACACTGTGTATAAATAAAGTTTATATAAGAAAAAATTATGTGCAAGCAGTGGTGAAGTCATAAACAAACTACCGATTTGAAGACAATATCTCCGTGTCTTACATGTCTCAGTGTCCTCAAGTGAAGTTCGCTGCCACAAATCGATCTGTCTCGTGTTCTTGGAAGATCAATACATTACAAGTTGATTAGTCACTATCCAAATATCTTGAGATTAGAAGCCAATAGTTCGATAAATTCCGATTGATAGCGTCCGCCATTTTGTTCAATTGCTCTCAATCCCTCGCGACAATTCTCGACCACAGGAAGCCTCGTGGTCAACCTCGTTTTCATGACAGTGTACCCCAAAGGCTTCTGGGTAATTTGCCGATTTGCGACGTTGATAGATAGACCGAAAAGGTAAACCTAGACTCGTGCTACCACAGGTAGCCCGAGTAAAGCTTAACACATTTGTACTTTCATTCAAAAAATACAAACAAAAATCGACTTTTCTCTATTCGACTGATCACTTTCAACACAGCTGTCAACAACAAAAATAGCTTTGATCTACGTCAACGTTGTTGTCAATGTCAAGTGATAACGAAAAGGCCACTCTCACTATCTTTGACGACTGTTTGCAAAAATTCAATACTGAAGACGTGGACATGAACCACATTAATATAAAAACATTTCTCTTCCCTCAAAATATTGGGATAAAATATAATTCAAGTAATGTGATGTCATCCATTGAAAAAGTTGCAAGGTCAACCATTGATCAGTCTACTCATTTCAGATCGGCTGTTTTTCCGTTTTATCTTGTTCAATATGAATGTTTTGTACGTTTCATTTACCGTTTTTAGTTAAATGTCAAGTTTATGTTGAAGTTTATGTAATCTTTAATTATTATATATCATATATTTGGCCATAAAACTAAAAAAGTACAATATTTTTGGAATTTGATTAGTTGTATAACGAAGAGCTAGTTAAATATGTCCAGGTGTGACTACAAAGACTGTTTTGTTTGTTCAGTAACCTCAACATTTTTAGGAAATTTTGGTTTACGTAGTTCTCCATTTTCATCTTTGTAATATCCTCGAAGCATTGCAATATTGCAAAAATATAGTGGACACATCGTACTTACCAATTGCTGTAAATGCAATTTGATAGCCACAAAAACGAAGACTCTTGCCCTAAAAAAGATATTTTTCATTCGTTACCATCTCAACAAACAAGAACGAGTTCCTTAATCGCCCAAGGGTCAAGGTTTTAGACCGTTTTTCCCGGCCCTCCGGGGATTGGTGCTGCTAGAAAATACAAGTCATTCAGTTCACGATCATGCTTAATTTTTCCATCCAACGCTTCCCTCTCTACCCGTGCGCGGCATAACTTGAGAATGAGCTGTAAATTAAAGGAGACCATTTTATCGAATACTGACCACAAGCATTTTTGGCTTGAGATATTCATCTGGAAGAAGACTTTTCTTGGATATGTAGGTTTTCAGCACATCCTTCCTGAACATTAAAGCATCGTTATATATATCACTCCTGTGGTTGAGGTACGTTTATTTACATAATCAGTTTGTTTCTGGCTTGAACAAATTCCGACATTATTAATCATCCACTGATCTCCAACAAAAACCTGATTCAGGAGGTAGTGGTGATACATACAGGTCAACCAATCTAAGCCGTATAAATAAATCTCCCCTACCCCTGAATTAGGTTTTTCCTCTCCCCTCCCTTCCCCTCACACTTCCCTATCCCCTCCCCCTGCCGTTTCCCTTGCCCTCTTCCCCCGGTGCTAGCTATGTAGGTTATGTTCCTAATCATAACTATTACAATTTCCTCAAATCTGATTGGTTGAAAGACTGTTCTATTTTTCACTAATCAAACTGTAGGCTGTAATTGGATAGTGTAATTGGACAGTTGACTGTAATTGGACACTTGTAATCGGACAGTTGCCAGAGCCAATTAGATTTGAGCGCGCGCTGTCACGTAATTGCTACGCCATTAAGCGCGCGCTTAAGAGATTTTTCACTATTTTTCTTTCGCTTTTTTCAACAATTATAATACACAATACAAAATTACTCGATTCTGATTGGACGAGAGGAGTACAATTAAATCGTTAATTGTACTCTGTAGAGTACCTATTAAGTCGCTATGGCAACGACAACGGCGCGCGATAAACTTCTCCATTTGGATTTTCCTTGACAATCCATGGCTACTCGTTTTCGATAAAAACTTACAGTTTTGCTAGTTCCGTTTTTGATGATTATCATAGAAGATAAAATAGTAATTTATTTGTCAAAACAATCACAATTTTAAACGGAAAACAAGAACACTGGAAAGAAAAATGACTTCCAAACAACGCCGTGCTGCAAAACTAAGCGAAGGACATCGATTCACGGCTAATTCAGCCAGAGTACAGAAATGGTCATTTGGTCAAACTTTTTTACTCTTTTCCAAAAGAATCTGATAAATCAAGCTTAAAATATAATAATGAAGTTTTGAGGCATTTGAAAGGACAGGTATGTTTAAACAACGTAAATTTGATCATATTTCTCTGTGAATGAACTCAAATTCTTTGCCGTGTCTTGGGCTCTTCGCTCGTCTTCATTCAATAAACAAACCTGTCACGGTAAATAAACTACATGCTTGGAGTAGAACTGTAATTTGCTCAGAATACAAATTAACTCTATTTTATTTTGTTTTCGAAGTTTCTTCCCTCTTTGAAATATTGTCTACTCGTTTAAGTCTGCTTTTTTCAAGTGAAAACTGCTATATGCCAGACATTTGTCTTTCCTCGAAGAAATTTTGTATAGTGTATTATAAATAAAAAGTCGCACGATCTTCTCGTACAATTCAGAATTAATAGTTACTCGTAATGTTTTGAAAACTCTCAAATAGGATTCGCCTAAAGGCTCGTCCTATTTTGAGAACTTTCAAAACATTACTCGTACCTATTAATTCTGAATTGTACTCAAGATCGTGCGATTTCCTATACAAATATTGGTCAGTTTAGTTGCGTTCAGCACTAATTAGCATGAAAATATTTTTCTCGGAAATTGTAATAGTGATGATTAATTGGTAACAGGAATTCGTGTCGTCCTTATTCCGTCTCTAATCATACTAGGAATAAACAAATTGGACCCCCGCTACGCGGACGCCCAATTTTGTTTATCCCTCGTATGATTACAGACCGAATTGGACTCCACTCGGTCCTATTACCATTATATACTGATAGTTACCTATGACTTCTCAAGAAAATGAGAAGTTGTAGCACAGCAATAAAACATGCCAGGATAACAGCAACGATGGCATAGTCTAAGTGAAGTTATAAAAAATGAGAATCAAAATATGATCTAGAAAGAGTAACTTCTCGGCTTCGATTGCATAAGTCTAGGGTGGATTAACAAATTTACAATGGCTTTCCGTGGTATACACTCTTATTTACCAACATTTTACGTCACACATGGTCAAAATGTTATGGACTCATGAGGCGTAGCCGAGGTATGGACTCTTATTTACCAATGACATTTTACGTCACACATGGTCAAAATGTTATGGACTCATGAGGCGTAGCCGAGGTATGGACTCTTATTTACCAATGACATTTTACGTCACACATGGTCAAAATGTTATGGGCTCACGAGGCGTAGCCGAGGTATGGACTCTTATTTACCAATAACATTCTACGTCACACATGGTCAAAATGTTATGGACTCATGAGGCGTAGCCTAGGTATGGACTCTTATTTATCAACATTTTACGTCATACATGGTCAAAACATTATGGACTCATGAGGCGTAGCCTAGGTATGTACTCTTATTCACCACGATATTACGTCACACATGGTCAAAATGTTATGAACTCACGAGGCGTAGCCGAGGTATGGACTCTTATTTACCAATAACATTCTACGTCACACATGGTCAAAATGTTATGGACTCATGAGGCGTAGCCTAGGTATGGACTCTTATTTATCAACATTTTACGTCATACATGGTCAAAACATTATGGACTCATGAGGCGTAGCCTAGGTATGTACTCTTATTCACCACGATATTACGTCACACATGGTCAAAATGTTATGAACTCACGAGGCGTAGCCGAGTGGGTCCATAACTAATTTGGTTAATAAGAGTCCATACCAAGGAAAGCCATTGCAAATTTGTTTGTACCACAAACTGGAGAAGTAGTTTCTTGTCCAACTCGCTCGAGCGCCAGCGCTTGCGCAAAATGAAAACGATCGATGACGCAAATCGTTGGTATGGACTCTTATTTACCACAATTCTCGACCAATAAGAAAGCGAGAAACTGATTGATTGTGGCAAAAAGCGCTATATCTTGTATAAATTCTTATCCAGTGGATTTCTCAGATGGCATGCATTATTCACTTGTAATTTCAAACAAACAAACAAACAAACAAACAAACAAACAAACAAACAAACAACAAACAAACTTATAAGTTTAACATAGTCGCAGATTTTTACCAAAACCTATTTCAATTAAATGCACGCCCAAATCGTCCGGCTTTGCATTTATTTCATAGAGTTTCTTCAGAACTGGTATGAACATCAATATCAGGGCTGTGAGCTGGAACAAGAGATGATCAAGAATGTTATCACTTAGGGTCTGTTTACAGGGGGAAGGGTAACCCTAACACACAAGCTTTTGTATTTTTCTTGCATGTTCCTGAGAACGGAAATTGAAAACAAAAGAATTATGCCAACTATTAGTGTTACCCTGCTTTTAATATGAGAACCATTTTACACGAAGGTATCTTTTCTTTGTTGCAAAAAGTAGAAAATGTTTATTTTACTTCGTGAAACACAGAAAAATTGCTGTGTGCGGAATAGCAATACGAGAAACATCAATTTTGTTGTCTGTCGTTATCGCACCTTGGTAGCGTTTTCTCACCTGATGCTAGAATCGAGTTCTATGAATATTTCAACAAAAACAGGGAACATACCTGATAGATGAAGATCGACGAAACAAAAATTGCTGATAGAAATTGCGTCGAGAACTTGAAATCTGCATACAAAATGAAAAATGAAAAAGGAATATCATATTTCATTTTAGTTTCAATCATCCATTCAGCGCAGGCAGTAAATGCACAACTATCATAAATGTTTGCTTGTAATTTAGTTACTTGATTAATGACAAACCACTTCTCTCTGCGTCAAAGAGACCCAATAATAAACTGATCTTATTTCTACCTCGGAGTTCATGACAATCAACTCGGGAGTTACTGATAATCGAAATAAGAACAGACCACCTCTTGACACGCGCACAGTCTACAACTGTAGACGGACAAGAAAGAGGGCGAAGACACGAAGGGGAGGAGGGGTAGAGGAAGCAGCGTACTTCATACCAAACTACCTGGTCGACTTTCATAAATTTTGCGTTTCAGCGTCACATATAATGGCTCGTACTCTTGCTGGACTCTGAAAGAGATCACAGTATTTCACGTGGTAATACGTATTAACCCAGACCAAGAGAAAATGCTTTCCTTCCTCAGTAGTGAGCTGAGAGTTGTATGCACAGAATATCAGAATGCAGTGAAAGTGTGTGTGAGAGTACAGTGCAGTGCCTTGGAACTAGCTGTATAGCTAAGTGCTCTTCTACTATATAAACAAAGTACTTTTTATATTTATTTAAAAGAACGCCTTTCGACCCTTACTTGCAGACGTGACTATTAGCTCATACATGGACCATAAGCTACCAGTCGATTGTTAGTTGCGACTCTCAATTGCAAGGTCCCGTTTTCAATGACAGGTTTTGATCGGCCTGTGTGTGGCCAGACGGAAGAAAGCTCATTTTTTCGTTTATTAATTTGCTTGTTGATTTTATAATTTTTTCACTTACCTTTTCTGGTGAAGTTTGTTTGCTAGCAACATTACAACATGACTATTGTCTGTTTCCTCTGCAACACGTTCATCATTGTTTGTTTCTGGATTCTGCAATGATATGATATTACAGATGAATTAAGACCCGGCGCAATTCAAGTAGTTTGGGCGTTGGAGCGGTAGTTTTCGTGTGAACGTGAAAACGGCACTGTCACTGCACGGCACCGCACGGTTGCGGCAAGAATTTCGGATGATTTTTTAGACATCACGGCACTGACGCGAACACGGGCACGGCGCAGTCCGTTTCACACTCATACAATAATGGCGCTAAAAAATGATACAATCGGAAAATATTTATCTGTATTACTTATCTGTAGTAAATGAACTTACGAACAGATCTTGAAATTGTGCCCCGTTGGTGCAATATTTCCTCAATTCTCTGAACAACAGTACTGCATAACAGACAAAAAGAGCTACAGTGCATATTACTGCCGGCAAATAGACCAGGAGGGCTTCATACATGACGTAGCCCAGGCCCTAGAATAAGCAAAAATCAGGGTGACATGGTTGACCAAATAACTAAATGGCGCTGTGGTCCAGGTTCGAGTCCAAGCTCGGGCGTTCGATTATATGTCAACTGGATTTGTTTGATGTGTTAATCTTTACCATGTCGTAAGGTTCTCCGATCAGTTTTCCTCTCTCGGTAAAAATCGACATGTGATGTGAATTGAGCGTTGTGTATAAATTATTTAATGTAGAGGTAGTGAATTTGAGTGCCAATCAAACTCAGTATTATTGTACCTATTTATATATTTGTATTTTGTATGCATGTTTGTATGTATATATATTCTCCTTCCTATTGTACATATATGACATATTATTTTCTAAGATAATCGAGCAATAAAAACAGCTCAGTTCAGTTCAGTTCTGTAAGTGGTGCATAACCTGGAAATACTTACAAGTTGTTTATACCGTTGTCTTGTTTCTTCATCATATGAGCAACCAAGGTACTGTGATAATTCGACAATCAACCTAAACTTACAATAAAAGTTGTTTATTATTAGCTGTATTTGATGGCAACACTCAGAGAGTATACATCCATTGAATAATAGTTACACGTGCAAGGTTGATACGCACACGAAAAGCACAATGAAAGACTCAATGAAGGAAGGGCAGAAAAATATATTATTGACTATGTCAGTTCGCGTTAATTCCATTTGCCTGCAGTCAACAGCCATGGTATACTTTTGAAAAAATGAAGTGTCTCCAGTCATCTGCTCGATATTCTGCCGAGCATGATCAAGCGATGGTATACAAGAAATAACATCACAAACAGACGCCACTTTCAGTAGTACTAGTGCAACGCAAATGTGTCAGTGAGCAGGCTCGCAAAGAATCAGCGGTAAAAGTATGAAGAAACTGGCTCAAACTGGTATTAACACGTTTCAAACCAGTTTTTAAATTTATTTATCCAAAGTTCTGAACACGGAATATATATTTACATATCCCTCGGAAGGTGTGACGAAGGTATCCGAAATTGAATTAAAATTTGCATTTGTCTTTCAAGCAGAAATCATCACATCTGAATAATTTTTCTTAAAAAGGCCTAAAAATGTCAGTGTGCAGTCCACTGACGTTTTTGACGCATTAGGCCAAAAAATGGCGCGTTATATTGTAGCTACGTTGAGGATATATAGTCAATTGAAGAAACGTTGTCGGCCCGGGTAGTCGGGTCTAAAAACAGAGAACATAGAAGCTGAGACCGAAATGGTGCTTGGGATGTCAATAATAATACTCTAATTTATTCAATTACGCTTTTTCTTTGATGCAAAATGCCAAAAGCGTGTCCAGGACCTGAGTTGGCGGGCCGTTTGGCTTCGATTTTTTATCGGTTGCAGCTTAAAGGAATAAATCAGAATATAATTATTGACATCCCATGCACCATTTCGGTCTCGGCTTCGTAGTTTTTAGACCCGACAACGTTTCTTCAATTGACTATATACTAGTATTCTGCACAAACCGTATAAAGGTATAGAGTAAGCCAATAGTGTACCCAATTACTTTGTACTCGGTATGGAGGCAAGCCAGATATGGGAAGTTGTTTATACCATACACTGTAGTCATCAATATCCCCCTAAAAGCTGGAAAATATTTCTTATGGAAGCTATATCACAGGCGCCAACGGCTGAACAAGTGTTTGGGTTACCTGTGGTCATGGTCGAATGTAAAGGAATATATGGACTTCGATAAAGTTGTTCCTTATGACTGATCTATGTTTGATTTAGGGCTCAACGTAACATGGTATATGGGATCAGGGATCAAGCCCCAAATTATGGCCAGGATCAGGGATCAGAGACCAGGACTCAGGGATCAAATGGGTAGGATCGAGGATCGGGGACATTGGGTCGGGATCAGGAATCAGCTCAGTTTTGTCACTGGCTGAAATCATGCATAAAAATATTGCTTTTAGAAAAATCGTCTTTTTTTTTAAATTAAAATTAAAATTAAAATTCACTGTTACTTCCGCTGCGCTTCCATCCGTTGTTACTGGCGTGTGCGTTCGAGCATAAATTGACGGGCATCATATTCCAGATATTCTAATGTTTAATGTGACACTGTAGTGTAGTAGTTAAGTACTGAGCTGACAGGAGCCGAAACACAACTCAAGAGCTAATATTTAGCGAGCTGATTTTGAGCTCGTTTCTGCTGGCTTTTCCGAAGTATGAAGAAGGTCAGTTCTCTATGAGAGAGATAAAAAGTACAAATTTTCAAACTCTTTTTTCACGATTAAACATCAGTGAAATTTCTTCCTTAGTAACCGAAGATTCAAAACCATTAGTAAAAGGCGACACTTAAAAGACTGGGGGGTACCCATGGGATGAGAAAGTTGATGGTTCGATAAGCTATTCCAATTGCAAAATAACAATACTAAGTTTGAACTCTGAAAAAAATATGAAGCTTTCACTGTTTCTAATGTGTTTTGGTTATTATTATTACTATATCACATGCTTTAATGACGAAAGACATTTTACTTTAACTTATACTTTTTCTGCGGAAAAAAATGTAACGTAAATTTTGTCACGGACGTTACAATGGCGTAAGCCCAAAAACATTATTTTTTTAGATTACATTTTATCGTGTGCGTAAAATTTAGCACTATTTTGGATTTTCTTTTTATTAGTCCTGACCAATATAACAACACCGAAAGATTTGCAAAAATCTGCTGTTTACATTTTAAAAATGCGTCACGGACGTTACACTTTCAGCGTCATGGACGTTACACTTACATTGCCACTGTCGTTACAAAGTGTAATCTTGAAGCATTTATATAAATATTTATGTTTTTACTTTTGTTTGTCAAGTGTCAATATAATTGATTTAACAATGTTCAAATCTAAACTATTTCTTGGTTTCTGTATATAATGAGAAAACATATTTATTTATTTAATTAATTATTTTTATTTTATTCCGTTCTATGTTGATTGCTTTACCACAGAGATTCAGCATAAAAAAATAAATAAATGTTGTTAATTGGACTATAACCTGGCATCTTTTCTCAATACAAAAACGACATTTTGTATGAAAACACTTACAGTTATGCAAGAGATACCAACAAATTTCGATTTTTGAAAATTCGTATCTCCTTGTTTTTCAACTTATATCCTTCAAACTTCACAGTTTTACTGATTTTGATATGCTCTTTCCAACTATGGTCATTGTTTTTAAGTTTGGAAACTTTTGGAATTACACAAAAAAACCGTTAGTATGAAATGACTGTAGCAATTCACAAAATACGTCATTTACACGTATAAGATTGCAGAATATGTCTTGGTAACACTCATATTCGCATTCAGCATGAAAAATCAGTTTAGAATAGTTATGTTACCAGCCTCTACCCCAAAATGCATGCCTCCAGGTGTCTGATTTTTCGAAAATGTGCCCAGTCTAAATACAACCGACAACGATTTCATAAACGTAATTAGCAGCAATTTACGGTGAAACAAAAATTATCACGCTGAGAAATTTATGTACAACAAATTGTAAGAAAATTATTCAATTGACACCTCAGCATTACACTTTTACAATATTATCTTTTGATGTATTTTAGAGTGTTAAAATTATATTTTCTTTGCCTAATTTGCAAACCCTATCCATTCACGATAACATTCATAGAGAGTGGTAGTATTGTTTACTAAGGAATTCGCAGGAATCTTGACAAATTGTTAGCTGGTAAAAGTGTTGGGGAATTTTGATGTAACTTCCGTGACGCTGCTTTTATCCCGTGTAGAAAATTAGAAAAAGAACATTCGAGTTTGTTCTTTTTTGTAGATTCTTTATTAAGGCATCATAAACCACCATCGCTAAATAAATAACAAAAACATTACTAACTCTTCTAATAAAAGCATTAGTTAAGTTGCAAATTGGAGTCCGAGTGTAACGTCCGTGACAGAGAACTGACCAGAAGAAGAAGAAGAAGAAATAGGGCTGCGCGGTCGTGACGTAACTAAGCTTATTAAGCTGTAATACAATACTACAGTCAGACATATTGGTCAGACAAACAGACCGGATGTGCCATACATTTACTGTAATATTCTATGGAAAAACAGGGTATTTTATTGGAGGAAAAATTAGTTATTTTGCCCGAAGACTACGAATTTCCTGGCTCTGAATTCACCAGCTGTCCTGAGAATTACCCAGTTTACCAAAACAAAGCGGCAAACGTGAAAAGTAGTCACTTGTATTATTGACTTTATTGCTAGTCAAAATATTGGTTTAACTTCTTCTAAATTGATGTTTAAGCTTTAAATGAGGCAGATCTGAATATCTTGAGTCACTCCGACACTCTCCCCAACAGCATTGCTTTGTAGCGACCATTTACAGAACAAAATTTTCAAATTTTCTGTCTTTCGTCTTACTAATTTTCAGTAATGTTTGTCTGACCTTTGTAGGGTGTCATAAGCCGATTAAATCTATATATTATTACCTTGGCCGCGCAGCCCTATTGAGGAAAGCCACGATCGTCATACTGTAAGTTGAATAGTTTAGAAAATTTTAGACCCGGCAGAGTTGAGATTTGTTGACCTATTTGTTGTCAGATTCTTGCTGACCACTGAAAATCACTGATAGCTAAACTTACTGTAAACTCCGCATGGATCCCAGTCGCCTCACTGAAGCGTGTCACTTAGTTACGGCACACCAAATCTCATGGATCTAGATACAGCTTTGAAGTAACTACCTTTGAGAGTTCATATAACTCTGTAGACTTTTTTCAGGGAGTTATAAAGTTTAAAATCCTATGTATAAAGAAGTGTGAAGCATAACAAATCACGTATTCAGGACCCACACAGTGAATAACCTACTTTTCAAATGATGAACGTTTTGGGGCGCAGTTATAGCTCTACCAGTCGTCGTTCATTTTCTATATTGCTCCACGGAGTCATTACACACAAGAAAACTGGGTTTGAAGGCACCAGAATGGCTCCGAAAGTCACAATCGAAGTGCAAACGCTCTAATAACATATGCCGATCATAATGAGCAAAGAAATGAAAAGTGTACGGCAACAGAGAACACAAGGGATAAAAGGCTGCGCTCGTGCTTCCACTTGAGTTTTGAGCATTGTATGACGTCAAGAGTGTCACTAAGAGGACAGACAACTCAAAACCATCTTAGATTTGTTAATTTTTTCTCTATTTACTAGTAAATGTTATCTTAACATGACGTGCATGTTATATTGTGCATTTTGAAATGCTGTAGCATTGCGTCCAATTTGTTAACAATAAAGGAAAAATAACGTGAAAAAAAATGTCAGTGGGATCAAACATTTCTAAAAACTAGGGCTCAGGGATCGAAATTTCCGTAAAAATCCGGGATCAGTGGGACGAAAATATACCATGTTACGAGCCTGTCAAATAGTGCTAATAAAGTGTTCAATTAACTTTAAGTGTTGATTTGGTTCTAGTTTTAGCGTTATTTAGTGTCCTAAGCATGAACCTGATTTCCACTATGAACTTATATCTGGACTGAAGTGTCCAGATAATATATGTATAGTTCATAGTGGAAATCAGGTTCATGCTTAAAGTCCCTATCACCCCTAGCCAGGAACTTCATAAATCATTTCTTTGTGAATGGAAAATCTGCCTTGTTAAATATTTCCTGATATATACATTTCCCTTCAGAGAAATTAAGCATTCGAAATGAAAAAATGCAAATGAGATGACGTCAACCCAGGAATTATTAAATAACGCTAAACCTAGAACCAAATCAACACTTAAAGTTAATTGAACACTTTTATTAGCACTATTTGAGCCCTAAATCAAACATAGATGTCATAAGGAACAATTTTATCGAAGTCAATACATTTCTTTATATTTGGCCATGACCACAGGTAACCCAAACACTTGTTCAGCTGTTGGTGCCTGTGGCTATATATATAGGTGCTTGTGAATAACGTGAAATTGACAAAGATGACAACTCGAAACAGTGGCAAGCCTCATGGTTTACAAAGTACTAAACAAGCAAGCTCCAAAGTATATATGTGACATGTTCCAACTCAAGTCCACAGTTGCAGAGCGTCCCACAAGAAGTACCAAAAACAACTGTCTATGGGTCCCAAATGTCAAGCTGAATATTGCAAGAAAAGCTTTACGATATAATGGAACCAAAGTGTATAATAACTTTCCCACTGAACTTAGCTAGAAAGGACATGAAACCAGAATCATTTAAGACTGAAACTTATAAACATTTGCTGAGGTAATTATGATTTTAAGAATCATCACCATTATATTATAGTTTTTTATATTCATTATCTTTATATTTTTACATAATTTTAGAAATATTTTGCCTACCAACAAATGTATATATCGATAATTTTTGCTAGTTTCCTAGTAATTTAATTTAATTTAATTGTAATTTAATTGTAATTTATTGTTTATAGATGGCCCAATGGAAGATTAGCCAGGCTAAATTGGCTCCATCTTTAAATAAAGTTCATTATTATTATTATTATTAACTCTGATGTCAGCACCGCGAGCTAAACCGTGCGCACTTTTTGATTTTTTTAGAATAAAATTGAACATTTTTTCTTGAATACTTATAATACTAAACAATTTAGCAAACATATCAATAGGTATATATCTATAGGTGATGTAAAGGAGTATCTATAGGTGTATCTATAGGTGTATCAATAGGTGTATATCTATAGGTATATCTTATAAGTGTTTTTATCTATAGGTGTATCTGTAGGTGTATCTACAGGTTTGTTCATACCTTTGGCCCATGCTGTTTTGGGTAAGTGTTTAGCAGCAGCAGTAATGTTTAGATTTCCAGGGATAATTGTGTCAAAAAACATTGCAAAACATGAAGCAGCCGTTGCCCCAAAAGCAAGTATAGTGGCAAGTCTGTTTCTGTCTTGACCCAGAAAGTCCACTGGACTGTGAATCACAATACAAATTAGCACTCTTAGTACATAAAACATTAGCAGTCTTTCGAAAAGGTTGTTAATTTAACACATAATTTATCCAGGGCCAAAATGCACTTCAGAACTCATGATCAATCTTGCACCATTGAGACAAAGTTAATGCCTGGGGGGCACTCCCATGAAGTCACTTTGTATGGGGATGCTCTGCCCACACTTTCAACCCCTATCCCTTTAATATACCAAATTTCAGCAATAAGGTACCCCTTCTATATATCTTTTAGCTTTTTTTACCTTTGCTGTTAACAGTTATTAAAACCTTGTATTCTGATGAGGCTGCTATATGTACATGAGTTATTTGGCTTCAATGGCACAACCCTTTTTATATTAGGACCCTTTTTGATACCCAAAGTTGCAAATTCTTAATTCCCTACCCTTTGGTATATAAACAAAATTACAATTTCCCTACCCTTTTCCATACCTCTGGCCACAAAAAGGTGGAGTGGAGTGGGGAGTGCCCCCCTCCCCTGGGAGTTAATGAAAGAGATGATGGTCACAAAGCCCAGCTCCATCCACTGTTCTACCTTTTTTTACCTTTTCCCACCAACTGTGACCGTGCAAAAAACAAAGTATTCCTGCATATATCAGACAATCAACTAATAAAACGTTATGTCAACATCCTTACATTTGTCATGTTGGAGGTTGACATAAGGGGTACCTCATAGTATAGATTTAAGTGTAAGCAATTATACTTAAGGGCACTGTCTTTGGAAGGGGCTCGGCATTTTCCATTAGATGTGGTATATAAAGGTCACCTTTTCTCTCAAATTGATTGCAGGTTATAAAAGGGTCAGTGGCCACCTCTAGGCAAATTGTCCCCCTGTAAAACTTAGATGAGTAACACGTACCCCTGCAGGGGTAACTTTGAATGCAAGCATATTTCTGTATTCAGTATTTACAAGACAATCATTTCTAAAACATTGCATGCTGTCAAACCTCTAATTATTGCTCTCGGCGGTAGAGCAGTGTTTATAATAAGCAGTCACTTTAATTACCATCTTCCTGGAGATTACTCCATATCATCATCGGGAGGGGGGGTACTCAACCCCATTTTGGATAGGGGTGTGCTGCCGGAGTTCTAGAAACCTGACCCTGTTTAAGACACTCAAAAGTGAAAAAATCATGCCCTGTTCAAGACAAAAGAGAAGAAAATCGACCCTAGCCTCGTCATTCAATTCCGATCCGTTGCATATGATTAGACAAAAAACGGCTGAGGAAGCGCTTTTTTGTTTATTTTGAATATAGTACCCTACCTAAGATACAAAAAGATGATATGGCTTGGGATCTCGTCAAAATTATAGATCGATCCTGTTTAAGACAATTTTGGGTAAAATGTATATATACCCTAGTAGCTGTTCAAGACAGCAGGGCCAAAAACCATACCCTATCCAGTGGCACATACCTGTATAACAAATATATGGGAGTACCCCCCCCCCCCCCCCCCCCCCAGGATCATCATATGCATTGATCGGGGGCAATATTAATTTGTATCAAGCACATGCTCAGTAGGCAACTCCAAATGGGTGACTGCTTAATACAGGTTTGACTGGTGTAAAATAGATTAAGTGCGCTGAACTGGGAATAAATGGCTATTACTCACACATGGAGGGCTGGTCTTCCATTGCATAAAACAGGTTCCAGTCGCACCCTTCTCTTCATGAAACTAATCATCAAGATGATAGCAATCTATAAAGTAATGCAAGTGCAATATGGTTTTAATAATCAGAATACAAATAAAAGTGTGCATCATAAATAGTATTAATAATTATTAATATCTTCTTTATACCTTCAAAATAGTGGAACCCCACCAATCTCTCCAAGTTCCACTCCCCACCTCTCATTCCCCATTTCCCATTCTCTCAAGCATCCCCTTACAAAACTCCAACATCAGGGACCACACTAGGGACCACAAGGGAGAGGCATCTCTTGGGGCTTGATCAGCACCACAACCTATTAAGATTTTTTCAGAAAGAAATTCTTAATCATCTAGGATGGACTGTGACTTTTGTATGAACAAATGATTTAGTCCCTGTTCACTTTTAAGGTCTTTAGGTCCCTGTAAGAGCAGCTGCAAATATTAAAGAAGACTACTGAAAGTCCTACTGTTTTAATATTAGTGTGGAACTCAAGTTCCCTTCTAGCATCAAGGGATTATAAGATATTACACTAACTTCATATTAAAAAATGTATTGTATGTGTCACTTACTGCTGGCGCCAGTGTTCCAAGGTCGTAGTAATATGGATCCACTAAACACCTTTAGGCATATAACATCAAAGAAATAATAGAAAAAGAAAGGAAAAATACCTGTCAGGAGCTAGATGACTGGTAATGGGAAATATATTACTTAAGTAATACATAAGGAGATATAAGGAGATGACTGATAATGAGAATATAGGAACAGTTACATTTGTCAGACATTCGACCAGCTTTTGTGGCTACAGCCTCGAAGAGGCGAAGCCACTTAGTTATTTGGTTGTAAGGCGGGTGTCCGTGTGCAACACCACATGAAGCCCAATAGTAAACTTCGGAACCAATCATTGATAGACTTTGAACGAGTAGACAATGATTGATAATGATAAACAAACCCGGGGGGGGGGGGGGGGGGTACTCCCATATATTTGCTATACGGGTATGTGCCACTGGATATAGGGTATGGTTTTTGGCCCTGCTGTCAATTGAACAGGGTAATTACATTTTACCCAAAATTGTCTTAAACAGGATCTATAATTTTGATGAGATCCCAATCCATATCATCTTTTTGTGTCTTAGATAGGGTACTATATTCAAAATAAACAAAAAAGCGCCTCCTCAGCCATTTTTTTGTTTAGGCTAGGGTCGATTTTCTTCTCATTTGTCTTGAGCAGGGTATGATTTTTTCACTTTCGAGTGTCTTAAACAGGGTCAGGTTTCTAGAACTCCGGCGGCACACCCCTATCCAAAATAGAGTTGAGTACCCCCCCCCCCAGTAAACAAAGGGCACTTTCAAAAGAATTTTGATTCAGAGTTAACGAACGCAAACTACCGCGAGAGTCTGTCAAGAAAACAACAACAAAGAGGCGTATTGAGTTTTACCACCGTCATCTTTTTTTCAAACTATTCCGTTTTTAGTCACAAATCAGGACAATTTGTTCGCGAGTCCGTTTTTCACTGATTGATTTAAAATTAAAATCGAAAACAAAATTACTAGTTTTATAACCTTCTCAATGTAGTTTTGACTTTGAATGATTTCTTTTTACTACTTGTCTTATTTGAATATTGTTAGCTTTTCTTTTATTTGCACAGGCTTGAAAGCTATGTCAGCCAGTTCACAGGTAGCCCAAGCTCACTATTAGTGGCTATTTATAAGAGAATGTATGTCACTCAATAACACTCAAAATTTCTATCTTAATTTTAATAAAATTCCACGATACTTCTAGATTGTGTTGTTCATGCTTTCTTCTAACCTCTGAATGAGTTTCAGTGAAATTCGTCGATTTTAACTGCTCGCCCTTTGCCACTCACTATTTTTGAGTGGCAAAGGGCGAGCAGTTAAAATCGACGAATTTCACTGAAACTCATTCAGAGGTTAGAAGAAAGCATGAACAACACAATCTAGAAGTATCGTGGAATTTTATTAAAATTAAGATAGAAATTTTGAGTGTTATATCTTGCAACAAAAATTCAAAACTGCCGGTCAATGACCTCGAATTCCTATTTGACCGGCAGTTTTTAAATTTTCCAAAACTTCCCCGAAAATTCGTACACCATCTAAAGTATTCTATCTTTATTTAGGAATGGTAAGCGGTTACAACTACCGTTGTAATGTGTAATTAACTCTATTTGCCTAGCTCCGGCACAGAGTAGAACGACCAGGAAGTGTCTTTTGGTCGCTCGTTGTACTCTGTGCCGGGGCTAGAGAAAAAGAGCTAGTTGGACACTAGAGCGCTAACTATGACCGCTTACCATTTCTAAATAAAGATAGTGCATGTACTTTAGATGGTGTACGATTTTTTTTCGGGGAAATATTGGAAAATTTGAAAACTGCCGGTCAAATAGGAATTCGAGGTCATTGACCGGCTGCCGGTCAAATAGACACAATTCCATCGTCACAAATCACAGGTAGCCCAAGCTCACTATTAGTGGCTATTTATAAGAGAATGTATGTCACTCAATATCACTCAAAATTTCTATCTTAATTTTAATAAAATTCCACGATACTTCTAGAGTGTGTTGTTCATGCTTTCTTCTATTACCTCTAGATGAGTTTCAGGGAAATTCGTCGATTTTAACTGCTCGCCCTAAGCCACTCAAAAATGGAGAGATCGAAATTTTGAGTGATATTGAGTGACATACATTCTCTTATAAATAGCCACTAATAGTGAGCTTGGGCTACCTGTGCACAAATATATTCAGATATTCATGACCACTCAAGCCTGACAGAGCAAACCGATAAAGAACTACAAGAAAAAGCTATACTGCACGCCGCAGCCGCCTGATTTTGTACAATAGTTTGCATTAATTATTTAAAATAGTTTTCGTTTTGTAGTAATAGTTGTTTACACGGCTAAAAACGAGGAGAACAGCCTACAAGTTAATTAATATTTGGTTGTTTTTATCTTGGACGACGAAAGTTTCGTCCATGTTGTAATTTTCGTCTTGATAAATTTCGTCAGAATAAATGCAAAACGCATAATTTCGTACAAGACAAAGATTTCAACTGTTTTGTACGTCCAAACGACGTACAATTTTCAAGATTTCGTGTGAATTTCATCTATTTATGCCACCCGTCGTTCCAAAATAAAAACCGCTATTAATGATGGACTGATTAATGGATTGATTCAGTCACAACACGGGGAATATATCATTCGATAATTTCTATACTGCTTTAGAGTCTCGTATTGGAATGAGGATAGTTCAGTACACTAGAACCGGCATACCCTGACTCATTTCTGAATCATGGTACGAAGTTTGGCGTGTTGGCATGTAAACGCACGGTTCGAGATATTCCGGTATCATGTACAGCCCTTCATTTTCGATTTTTAATACTTACGTAGGTGAAGACATTTCGCTTTTTTCCCCTTTTACGGATGTTCGAGGGTCCGTTGATCACGGCCAAAAAGTCGCTGTTTCGCGGTCGGCGCAGCTGTCTCTTGGTCGAAGCGGTGGACAACTAGTTCTGAGAACTGAGGTTCACCGCGCCCAGAATGGTCTGGTTGGCGTGACACATTGTTTGTTTTTTGTCACTTTTTTTGCGAGTACAATAAATTAAAACAAAGTGATTTAATTAACCCGTGACCCAAAAACATTAATACCTATAACGTGTAATATGCTCAAACAATAGAAATAAGGTCGACATTTATTGACATTTGTTAACAGATCTTAACATATAAAAAAAATGTGAATTGTAAAAAAGTTTAAGGTGACTCGACTGGGTTTTGTTTGAGGCACACCTTCGCTGTTTATATATTAATCGCAAGATGCGTCACGGCCAAAGACCTTTTTATTATCATTATTATTTTTATTTTAATTCAATATTTTAACGGGAACATCTAATTTAGCCGATAAGCTAGTTCAAATAGAGTCCTGTCTCTTGATTGGAAGACAAATTAAGGGAAGTTTCATTTCAAACAAAAGTTATACCGTTTTAAAAAGAAATATGTCTCATTTTGCGTACCAAAAATTTCAGAAATCGGTTGCTATTTATTCGCTCAAAATTTGACCTAAAAAATCGAGTCTCCCCCACGTGCACAATAAATGCCCGCGGGCCACCTTAAGAAATTGAAAGCCAGTCAGAGCCGGTAAAAAAATTATGCCAAACCCCCAAAGCCTGTAAAATTCATCATTTTCTGAAAAATTATTTTGAACCCTGAATAGGTGTTTCAATAGGTTATCAAAAGGTGCATAATAGGTGTATCTATAGGTGTATCTGTAAGTGTCTATAGGTATATCTATAGGTATATATCTATAGGTGATGTAAAGGAGTATTTATAGGTGTACCTATAGGTGTATCAAACATTATCGATAGGTGTTTCAATAGGTTATCAAAAGGTGCATCATAGGTTTATCTACAGGTGTATTCACAGGCAGCCCAAGCTCATTATATGAGGTGTTACATTAACGAACGAGTTATTTTAACGTATTTATCGTTAATTTTTGTAGCACGTAAATTGGTACTTTTATGAATAAAAATTGCTTACCTTGATAACTCGTAGTCTCATTTGATATTCGACTGAGTTTGAAGCCATTTGGGGGCGTTTTTACGGAGTTATCGTAATTTTGGTTCTCCTACTAAAGGAAATCCCACGGCCATAATTTTGCAACAGAATCAAAGAAGACATGCCAGCGCTTCTTCTCCAGAAGCTCAAAGCAGCATTCCCCCTAAAAATGTGGACGCTACAGGCCAATTTCTTCCACAATGAATACACTTCTGACCGTCGCTCGCCCCGTGTAACGGACGCCATGGACACCTCTACACTGGATTTGCATGATGGTTAGGATTTGAAACAAAGAGCCGTTAACCGAAACGGTATTAGGGGTCCCCAAAAGCCCGGATTTGGTGAGCCGAAAGCGACGCTGCCTACCCATATACTAGGGTCTACAAATCCTAACCATCATGCAAATCGAGCGAAGAGGTGCATGTCCATGGCGTCCCTCCGAACTCATTTGATTCATTGTCTTGTTTCGATTCACGAAGATGCGGCGGAGATCCCATGAAGTCATCAACACGAAGTTTGACTTCTTTTAAATTGTTGATAAACGCTTTAAGAACATCCTCTCGATCAACGTTTGCTTTGACAGAAATCATGTGTGTCGTCATCCGGTTTTTCGTTTGAATCAATCTGGACAAAGTCGTGGTCAGGGCGTTGTGTTGACTTTGGCCTGGCACGAACATCATGGTGATAATCAACAACAACAACATCTCGTTGCACTTCACCATGACCTTTTTACACGCAATCAGTTTCTAGAGTAACAAAAAACAACACGTTTACAATATATAGTTACATCAACAGACATAATTCAATAATGTAATAATAATTGTACAAAGAGAACTCACAATTGGTGAA
Source organism: Telmatactis stephensoni (assembly GCA_029948255.1). NCBI lineage: Eukaryota > Metazoa > Cnidaria > Anthozoa > Actiniaria > Isophelliidae > Telmatactis > Telmatactis stephensoni. Next base: position 34,953 of record JALIZF010001451.1, on the reverse strand, counting down.
TACGCATGCGCACATGCACTAATCCTTCGATAGGTTGCTTTTCCAACATTGAGTGGACGGGGAGGTACGACAACCGAGGGGCTCTGGGTACGAGAATGGCTTTTACAACTTCACATCCTGTCTCGTGAGTAATTTTTACCAGCTGAATTACAAGTTTTCACAAGAATTTTTCCTAGTTGAAAGCACAATTAACCCCCTTCTCCAGTCAAACGCAGATAATGAACCGATTCATTGCCTTTTACTGATTGACAGTAACTTATACGTACTCCAGTGGAATCACATTCAAAACATCGTATTCTGACTGCAATTACGTTATGTGACGTAATGATCCAAATTTCCTTGGCAGGTACAATGTTCGACTCCCTTGCCAGGCTTCCTGTGCTTTGACGAGGAAGAGGAGGACTAAGTAGAGGATAGTTACTAACAACACAGGAAGACCAACAATAAAACTAGAGAACACAGTACAAAGTAGATCTGACCGGGAAAAGCTTTTGATCTAGCTGTTCAGTGACTCAATATGACCAACAGTAATCAAAGCCGTCGATACATGAGAATAAATCAATAAACTTAACGCAACCTGAGGAGCAGCTAAAACAGCAGGAATGGAATTTGGTCTGCTATTTTTTATGTCTAGCTAGGATTATGCTTCCGTTTGCGTAAGTGTGACGCATTTCAGGGGCGGAGCGGAACAGGAAGTTGTTTAAGTTTCCCCTTCTCCATGGCGGCCTACTTATTGCAGGCTCGTTTAATTTACTAGCCGCTAAGGGCTCCGGTTTAAATACTCACCCAAATCAATAGAGGGTAAGGATTTTATCCAAAATGCTCTAAGGCTGGAAATCGAGCCTATACTTATTACTTGGCCAATATCTCCCTCCTTTTGCGTACTCTTAATATAGTCACTACTCTATTTAGTGTTCTTGCCTCCTCCCATGCTATCCAATTTCTTTCTCATTTTCCCTTTAATTCCTCCTATGTTTTGGGAACATTTCTCCCTCCTCCCTCTTCCCTTGATCTCTTGCGCACCGTATTTCTTGTTTTCTTGGCGAGAACGTCAAAAACGCTGGTGTTAGTCAATAGGCCTTTTGCATCTAACGGTCACATGGTACTAAATCTGCCAAACTGGAAGGCAAAATAATGTAAACAGCCTCTTAAACAAAAGAACCTTCGCCATTCAAGCTTCACTTGACTTTGTTTTAGATGTCCCAGTGGGGATTTTGCGCTTCAGTATGGCGGATTTTGTACCATGTGATCGTAAGATGCAAAAGGCCTATTGCCTTATAATACCGTTCGAAAATTGGCACGTTAAAGATGCAAGTACTAAATTCAACTAAAAGCGAAAGAATTGTTTTCTATGTCATTAGAAGAATCAATCCGTAGATATGATTATGCTGATAAACACAAGTTTCACGTTCACGAGTTTTGCCCAAGCCCAAGCATATCTCGCCAAACCCCAAGGGAGCTGGAATGTGCATGAGGTCCATGGCCCTAGCTCATCCCAGAGGAGTTGGGCTAAGGTTTTTTGGTTTGAATTGAACTTATAACAATAGGTATTTTCTTGATACTCATGTAAATAATCTGGATTTAAAGAATACCTTTAGAAAAATATTCAATTGCATATTTCAAAAACAACAACAACGAAAAGCAACCGTTGCATGTGTATATTTATACATGCATGGAGTAATCCCCCCCCCCCCCTCCCCAGCAATCAAACACAAGAAGACTAGCTAAGAGGGCTGTTTATATAAAGATGGTGCCAAGACAACTCTTTTGTGTTTTTAGTGTCCTTGAGATAAAGAAAACAAAAACGTTCTACATAGATAGGTAAGCAAGGACAATATAGCCTTCGTGATGGTTATCTTTAAGGGGAGGGGGTGGGAGAGGGAAATTAAGGAAAGAAGCTGTCGATCGTTTCGTCTCTCTCTTCCTCATGTCCACTAACGAGAGCTGCTACGCAGGATAAGGACAATTGAAAATTAGACAAGAGGTACACTTACCTTGCAGGATAATTGTAATTCTCTGAACCATACGGAACATTATGACCTTACTATGCGTACTTCCTTTGCGCATGCGCATTTAGCCACGTTTCAAAGATGTATTGTTATGCAAATTAACAACACTATAAAACCCGGTGATAAGCCAGGCCAGGCCTCTTCTTCTTGAAGTGCAAAAGGTAAGCCAAATTAAAGTATTTGGCATCCATCACTGAGGGAGGGAGACACGATGTGAATCTGCAGCAGATGTCCAGGGGGGGAAAGTAAGGTCATAATGTTCCGTATGGTTCAGAGAATTACAATTATCCTGCAAGGTAAGTGTACCTCTTGTCTAATTTTCAATTCTCTTTCACCATACTCCACATTATGCCCTTACTATGCGGTTTCAAAGCCCCAGATGCCAAATACGCACGCTTTCAAAAAACAGGACTTTTTCAGTTGCCAAATGAATTAGAACAGCGCAACGAGGTTAACGCTGACCGTGGGGACAGAACTGACTTTTGACATGGAAATCAGTCAATTATCAGAACAATTTCCACTTGGAGCAAAATCCGTGGGAAACCAAACGATTTCACGGCTGATACCAAAATCGAAAAGAACATACAACCAGCAGTCGCAGTCGCGAGCTCGAGGCTGCCCTTGACCAAGATATCATTGGCTAAAACACCCATCTTGCATAAAGGATGCTATACCGTTATTCGAATAACTAAGCTCGCCGACTGACAAGCAAGTACATTTGACTAGATAATGATTTTATGACAAGGCATTTCGGGGCCGGAAACGACATTTTTACATGCATGTGCATGGCAGTGCCGTTTCCAAAAAGCTTCACATATACATGCAAATGGATTTCATGTAGAACAATGGATTTCGAGAGAGTTTTTCAACACAATCATGAGGAATTAACACTTGTCAATGAGTTGATTCTTTATTGACACCATTATTAACGCCATTGAAAAGAAATCCATTGGAATGAGCTGACAACAGTCACCCTGGGCGTTGAGTTTAGTTCATATCTTTAACGAACCAATTGCACAGCTCAGCTCCTGGGTCACCAGACTGAAAAGCTTAGCACAAGGCACATCATGATCAGCGATAGGGCGTTGCCTGGAGTTGAGAACAATGACAAGATCAGACGTTATTGATTTCTAGAACGCGAATCCAGGGACAAAAGATCAAATAATACGCTCATTACATTGGTGAGCTAATTAACAAGCACAATGAAAAACGCGGACGCAGTTGCATGATGACACCTACGGCTAGAATAACCAGTTGGATCAAAATTGGTAGGGAACATTTTACTAGGAGCTCCTTATAGAATTAGGGAAAACAACGAAAACGCCCGTGGTCATTCTCGCATGGTTTACAAAATCACTCGTGGACCAACAAACGAGCTTGCAGGTGACCAGAGCAACCTGGACATCTAGGCAGACAGAAATAGACTGACAATTACCCGACGTTCACATGAGCAACATAGTCAATGCAAGATGCAATGCAATGGTTCGACGGATGGCAAAGCTGCCATTCTCAAGCTAGAGAACTAGAAGCTTGAAAAAATACTTCTATGTTAACTATGAAAAAAGTGCGACTAGAATCATAATCGAGCCGCATGAAAAACGCAGTATCTTCCCTGTTAAGACAATTTGTGTCCCAAGGAGACATTACCAACTCAAATACGGGGATGTGTACAATAAAGCTGGATTTTCCCCCATTCAGTTCGACACCTTAATTTATGCATGCAATTTCTAAAAGGTCTTTTAGGAGCTGTTCAAACTTCAAAAGGATTAACAATGAAGCCAAAAAGACTCGTGCACCAACACGTGATCATGACGTGTTTAATAATTGTTTTGTTATTGAACAACCAGTCTTGATGAATTGATCGACAATCGTCGAAAAATAGTCATTAAAGTGTTCACTAATATCATTAGGATCTGTTATAATATTACCTTGGCTGCATAATTAGACAAAGTACATGTTTCTTGGTTTGCTCACCTAGATGTTTGGCATTGAAAGTTAATTGGTCGTCAGATGAAACCCAATTTTTCATTGACATTCCAGGGCATTTTAATTCGCGCCGATAGATTTCCAAGTCCATAGGGAATTTAAAATGAACTGTTTGCATACATTGCATGGATGTTTTTCCAGAAGAATTCCATCGTGATATCACTGTTTTCTTGGAATCGTTGACTCAATTAAAGCAACCAGAGTAGTAGACGGAGCTGCTAAGAAAGTTGTTTTTCTACAGCTTAGACATCAGTTGGGTTTTGGTTATGGTCCAGAACAAACGACAGAATAAGAAGCCATTTTCAGTGACACATTGAAGGATTCATTTACAAATGAAATACTCGAATCAAAAGCAATCACGTGAGAGGCACGAAACAATTTGCAATCCATAAATACTAGATGTTCGTGGATTAACAGAATCGCCAAATTGCAAAAATGATAGGGCGACCCAGAAAAGAGTTGACTGTCGAATAGATTGATATCAAACTGCTGGTAAATGTCTAGGAATCTCGATCGTCTGCTGAATTAGACTGGGAGGCAAACTGTATGCTCCCAGGACGTTTAAACCACAAAGAAGCATTTGGAAAGCTGGGATGTAATTCAGCTGGTAAAAAGTCCACACGGGACAGAATAGGTTGACATTGACACCTTATTATAGGTAATAATAATAGCCTATAATAAAAACGTTGAATAACCAATTATCCAGTAATCGATACTGACTATCAACTGATTGGGATTCTTGGAAAGTGAGATATGGCTAATGACACTTAAGTAAATGCTTGAAGGTTTTTTTTTTTTTTTTTTTTTTGGCATTCCTTAGCTCTCTGTTAAGATATCTGAGCTGTCATTGTCCCATTTGAGTTGTAGAAAAAATGCTCCAAAGATATGAGTATCTTTAGAACACGGATGTCACTAGACAAATATTACTGAGTTGGGACAACGAGCTTTTTAACCAAAAAGTACATGGAATAGGTAGAATAGACGCAGTGTTTACAAACACTGACACTAAAATGTTAATGTAAAGCCATTTGAAAAAATGCAAATAACATTGTATAGTATTGTACTTTACAATAGCTTTATGATTTGTGCTTGGAAATCAATGACAATGGCTAACGCTCATTAGCCTTCTTCTATTATTAGTCAGGAATTGGATGCATATTAAAAGTGCTAGTCCAGTAATTCCATTGGGAATCAGTCAAATAGTGACTGGTTTGTATATAACTAGGATTGCAGCCAATCTGTCCAAATGGTCGGTTGTCTCGGCAGGAGCATTCTATCGGGCGACATACAGTTATGATTACAGATAAGTAAATCCCATAGCATTGCTTGGAAACAATCACTGGCCTATTTTACAAATAAGGCACACAGTAATCCCAAGCGGCGCTAAACTGGGCGCTGGAATTCCGGGAAATGAGTCTGCACGTGTTGTCATTCAAATGGCATGAGTTGCAGATCACGTCCTTTTTTCTTGAACTGAGTCAGTTGAAAGAATGCAAATTTCACTCAAAACTAGTTGGAGTAAAATTGATAGATCAAGGTTACGGCTAGATTCATAAACTCGTCATCGCGTGCTAACAAGCGATTTTCTGTAAGCAATTTCCAATAGAGATGCAAATGAGACAGCAACTTTCGGTCGATCCTTGAAATAAATAGTTCAAGGAAAACATGGCAACAATGACGCCAAATGAATGCAGTCTCAGATCACGAGCGTGCATTACTGACGAAGGTTTCAATAATTATCCTCAAAGCATGATTGTTGTGGACGAGTCCTTCAACAATATGCAATTTAGTTAGCAGTTACAGCTAGTAGTTTTAGAAACTCGCTTCATAAAAGCAGAGATTACTTTAGACAAATATGAAGACTTCATTTTCTTATTTATTGGTTTGGCAGACACATCGGCTCGGCGTTCTTGCTTGGGCGGTCTTGCACGTACACGCAAAATCTAAAATTCATCGAGTGAATTCCTTAGTAGGCTCGCTCGAGTACTGCTCAGCAATTGATGGGGCGGGATGTAAGTCCTTGCCTGCACAGCGCTAGCATTAACTAGCATAGGTGACGGGATCGAAACCCTCGTCAACACGAGAAACGTTCCAAGCGTGTGGCTGAGTCAGCCTCTCGTGAGCCCAATTTCGAGTTGGCACAGCGCTAGCATTAGCTAGCATTCGTGACGGGATCGAAACCCTCGTCAATACGAGAAACGCTCCAAGCGTATGACTGAGTCAGCCTCTCGTAATCAAATGTCGAGTTTGCTCTTCACGAGCAAACAGTCCAGTACACTGACGTGGACAAGATGTTCCATCAGGCTTCAAAGGAACTTTAAAGGACTTCGGAACTTGGTAGAGAGATGACTTGAGGTGATTTCTTTCAACATGAAGTGAATCACTCTGAACGGCATTCATTCAGCATTCTGAACAGCAATGTGTGTCTTGTAGCTCAGTTTTCCAGTGCACAACAAGACGAGGCGCCATCTAATCCAAGATGGAAACAGCAAAGCTGTTCAAGATATATAAAACACAAATAGAAAAGTGTTTAGTATTTCTCTTAAACAAAAGTCAGAATAGATCTTCACTCAAAACGAACGTGAAGACGAAACGTGGCTTACCTGTGCGCCAGCACGAAAGAAGAAGAGGCCTGGCCTGGCTTATCACCGGGTTTTATAGTGTTGTTAATTTGCATAACAATACATCTTTGAAACGTGGCTAAATGCGCATGCGCAAAGGAAGTACGCATAGTAAGGGCATAATGTGGAGTATGGTGAAAGAGAATTGGACAAGAACTGCTAATGAATATAGTACACTAACAAATTGCACTATGCCAACGCAGTTTAATTCCACTATGGAAATATATGATAATAAAAAATTCACATTGGAGAATCATCACTTTTATACATTACATACCTTAATCAATCGATCGATACTAAATTAATGCCAGCTATTGCGTTTTATTTTGATCCTTTACCCATGCAGTTGTCTCTCATCTGTTCAGTGGTTGGTGTGTTACTGTATCTTCATGCACGACAAAGTATGCATGTAATATGTGTAAAAATGTGACCTCACCTAAAGAACTTTCTCCTCACAACAGTAGATTGATTTCGTCCTGGCTGAATTCCATGCATGCAATCCGGAGAATTTCTCACGTACTTTCGATCAACGTACAATTGCAACTGTTCTCGTAGCTGTGGTGTCGTTGAATTGACATGATTTTCTCTGTTCCCGAAAAACAGTGAAATACATTTTGGTCTTTGGGCTTCCTGCGAGCATGGAAAAGTGGGAAATGAAATGTTCCATTTTTCTTTATTTATTTTAGCTCACAAGCCTTGCAGTGTCTATTTTTTCCTAACACGTTTATTAAGGGGGTACTGCCATATACTCCCTTAGATAGCGCCATGCCAAGAAAAGAAAGAAAGAAGAAAGAAAGAAGGAAAGAAAGAAGGAAAGAGAGAGAGAGAGAGAGAGAGAGAGAGAGAGAGAGAGAGAGAGAGAGAGAGAGAGAGAGAGAGAGAGAGAATTAAAGAAATATTTTCAGACGAACAGGAATCATCCATTTGAAAAAAATCAGGCTCCAGGTGACCACCCACCCCCTTCGGCTAAATACATCCTCATTTAAAAAAATTGTTTCTCAGTATTATTCAGAGGACGCGTGAAAAATGTCATGGAACGTCAAAACAGGAAAAGCAAAACAAAACAATTGCGGGTAGGGTAAAATAACGAAAGAAATGTATGACAAAAGCAATCAACGAATGACAACAAGCCATCACAGAAATGCTTTATTTTATTTCAGTACTGAGATCTTATCGACTAATTGACAGGCTCAGTTAGGTTTTCACCTGATTAATTATTGATCGACAGTCTAACCTCAAAGCTAAATGTGATCTAATTGAATTTGCTTTTTCACTCAAAATACCCCAGGAAACCTGTCTCGCTGCAGCACAAAATAAACTCCTTCACAGATTAGCGCACCAGGCGGTGTGTGTAATTGACAAACAGACCAGCTGTATGACGTCATCAGAACACTGCAGCTTCACGGGCTTCCTGTGTTACTGTTTTTATCATCGTCCCCAGATCTCTTGTAGATTTGGGTTCGAGGTTACTTCGCTCACTGTACAAGAACTCTAACTTGGAGTCATTAGTATATAAATTAATGATAAACTAGAAGCTAGCGTGAACACATATCCTGACGACTAGCTCCTAGTGTCAACTTTACCCTCCCCTCCCCCTTTGAAAAAAAAGTCCATTACAAATATAGGTTGTGTTCACGATAGACACCATGATGGATCTCATATTGTAATGCAAATTAGCCATAGGGACTTCAAGGGGGCAAACACTGGAACAAGGGACCATTCTTAAAGTCCTTATGACACATAATTTTTTATTTTCAAACTTAGTTATTTTTAGAGAGCATAGTGAAGATCTTTTTACCCAGGTTTTCCTTACCTCGTATTTTCTGAGATATGAAGGTTTCAAATGTCAAAATGCAAATTTGATGACGTAAGAGGAGGCAACACTGCAAACTTCTCATGGGTTTTACAAAAAGAGGACTTCAATTCGAGAGCCAATTTTTTTTACTAAACAACAGGCTTTGCCAACGGAAATGAGTTACAAATGGAAAAATACAAGTAATTTAAATTCTCTTGTTTTTGTATAATAAATGATTACTCCTCTTACGTCATCACATTTGCATTTTGAAATTTGAAACCTTTATATCTCAGAAAATATGGAGTGAGGAAAAACAAGATTAAAAGATCTTTACTATGCTTTCTTTCAAGAACTGAGTTTGAAAATAAAATATTATCCGTCATAGGGACTTTAAAAGATCGATCGACTTGTCCTATATGCCACAGATTTTATTTTTCAAACTATCCGAATCAAAATTGTTAATATCAATAAAGCAGCTGAAGTCTCCTGAATTGAAATTGTTTGCACCCTTGGCTCGGAAAGCACTTCACTAATCTGCATTACCATGTGAAAACCATCATGGCGTCTGTCGTGAATACTAGATATTCGACCGGGATCAGATATAGGAGTGTTCGCATACAGGGTTGTTGCCTACCGTTTTGGGAGTCCAGTCATAGCGTACACTATACTTATACGTACAATATTAATAATAAAAATTAAATAGTTCATTCTGTTTATAGATTATTACTGTTTGTTTATCATGATAATTCCAGTTTTGACTTTACATGATGAACTTCGTGTTTGTCCTTTGACTGTGACTCCCATACTTATAAAATCCTGTTTGTCAGGATGTAATACACAAGAAACTTGTCGTCATAAATTAGCAAGTGGAGGTCCGTAAAAGATTTCAATAGACCCTTGCAAAGCAATAATTAATGGTTTTTGGCTCCAACAGGCTCTGCGGCTTTTTACTCCTTCCACCAATGAACCATCCTCGGGAACCCAGCAATATTATTTGCTCGCTCGTTTCTCGCTTCCAGGAAAAAAAATTAAATTACCCGTGGAAGCGTTCCCTTTTAGAACTTGTTCCGAAGTCCAAATTCATTGTAACGTCATGGTAACTGTTATTGTAATTTTTCTTGGTCGACCAATCAGAAACGAGAGAAAACTTTAGTTCCGAAGCAAGTTCTGGCTAACGCTCCCATGGGTAGATTTTTATTTTCTGGAAACGAGCAACATGCTGAAGCCTGGGTAATATACCTAGGATGCTAATGTACGACAAGTCACTTAAAGTTGAGTGTGAAAATAACTCGATCGAAAGGCCATGCAAGATGCAAAACAAGTTGCGTGATTAAAATATGCTTTGAATTTTGTTAATAACGATATATGCATGCGTGCGCAAAATAGAAATAGTTGCAGTAGGGAAAAAATCGCACGACCACGCCCAAATGAAAATCTATAATAAAAAATGCATGTATATTTAACAGTTTTCGTGCAAAAAATTGAGGTCTGGACTACTGAAAGACCTGAAAGAATGCTAATGCAGGATTTAAGTACAGCAAAAATATTTATTTTAGAATTGGAGTAATGAATCTTTTAAAATAAAGACCCTGGAATTATTACGTTATTTGAACGTACGTAATAATCATGATGGAATCGAAACAAGCTTCGTTTTGACTAGTGGCAAAAGCATAAATTCAAAAAACACAAATTCCGCATTTATCTTATGGAAATAGGAAATATTAAGCTAATGAACCGTACTGAATTAATGGCACAGTGGAATGGGCTTTTGCCGCTAATGAAATCAAGCTACTGTGAATCATTTATTGCGCGTAAATAGTCTGCGTCTCTTCCGGGCTTTGCCTCCAGATGCGACGCTACTAGCCATTCGTAAATAGTCAATATTTTAACATTTTGTCAAATAATCATATATGACATACTATACGTGCTTCCTTTCTGAAGCCGAATATTCTCACTAGTTAATTTTTAAATTTAACGTTAACAATTAATTTTACTATCATTTAACTCATAAACTTAATTAATCCGTATAGAAATAAATTATATTTTGCGATATTCATTTCTGTCATTTCATTTCGAAGTCCTGCGAAAAGAAATGACTGACGACTGACTTGGCGACCACTTAATTATATTACATATAATAATATCTCAGATGTCGAGTCAGCTGAATATATATATTTAGATGATTTACACAGTAAATGACATTATGCCTTATGACTCATACAATTTTAAATATCAAGTGAATATATACACACGTATTTTCATTTGTTTTGCTTTGCTGAAGCGCACCTTATCACTTGACATTTTCGTCGCTCATAAATTTCGCAAATTTTGCGATTTTGAAATAAAATATTTTGAAAATATTGCGAAATCTATAGAGCGCAAAATGTTATGTGATACCGCAGATATACCTCATGAAAACGAAGGTATTTGATATTGTTTTCTGGTAGCTAAATATACTTTAACTCTATAATTCTACTTGTTTTCAAGCTAACAATGTAGTGCAATAAATCGCTTACAAGATGAGCAAACCTTGTGAGTTTTGGCTTCAGTTACCGATGCCCCAAGACTTGGCGAGCTCATTGTCGTAGGAATACTTGGCCAATACGTATATCCCGGCTCACAGAATCCAGAATCTCTGTTGTTGATGTCCTCGTTCTCAAGAAACACATAACTGATAGAAGGTTCAAGTTTATGGATGCAATAAATACATACTCTTGATTGGCAAATTTCGCACTCACGTGACCAGTGCCCAAGCAACGAGAATTTCCTTTTCTGACAGCAGAAACAAAGTTTTCCATTTCTCAGTTCATTATACAGGCTGTCCTCAGGGTCTATAGCCTCGAGCTCAAGTTTTGCAAGTGTTTTTCTCATGTGTTTTACCTCCTTGAGAGTTAAGTAGATTTTGGAGGTGACTTTCAAGTGTTGAAGAGCGCGGAGTGACGGAGGGAACAGTGGACGATCTTCAAACGGAAGAACATCGAAGCTGGTTCGGAATCGCACGTTCTGAATGCAGTCGTCCTCTATTGAGCTAACACTAGAAGGACTCGAGTTATCCTGTTGCCTTTGCAGTTCAATGCACGTTGCTTTGAAGCTCCCCGAGCTGTAACCCGAACTCTCACTTTTGATTGAATCGTTCAATAATTCAAAAAGATCCATTTTTGGAACATCCATTCCAAATGAACTGCACGGACTCGGGCTGCGTTCGGAGCTTGGCGACGGAGTATCCCATCGGCTAATTGATTCAGTCAGTTGTATTTCAGGCTTCAAACATTTGCGTTTTGGAGCAATATAAGGTGGCTCTTCCGGGCTTATTGGAGAAATCTCTTCAAAATACAACTCTCTTGGGGTTTTCAGTTTGGGTTTCGGGGTATGCTTTAACTGCTTTCCACTGCGTATTTCAGTCAACAACTTCTCGTGCAAATTAGGGCTAGTCTTTGGCAGCGGTTTGATTTTGCGATTTGAGGATTTGGACAGTGGCGGTCTTGAGCGAATAAAGTCCAAAATAATATCGTGTGCATCTTCTTTCTTTCTTTGCGCTGTCACTGAAACGGGATTAAGCTGAAAACGGCGATAACGAATGTCATCTAGCAGCATTTCAAACGGAGTCATCTCGTACGAAGCAGGTGGCAATTTAGCATGAACAACATGCCGAAGAGTGACTCCTTGTCGCAGCTCTCTCATTGCTTGTAGCCACAGTTTTGCCCATTCAGATGCATGTAGACTTTGTAAATATGCCCAGTTGGTGAGACCTATGCCTTGGCCCCAGCTTTGTGACATTAGTGCTCGACCATTGTAAAGCTGACGTAGAAATTCTGACAGCTCGATAGCTTCATTCACCAGAGCTCGACAAACAGCTCGAAAATGACCTACCGGGTCTGAGATATCTTGCGTCAAATGATCTGTGCACCTTTGCATTACCATTTCGAGATTTGTTTCTTTAACATAGTGTCCTTTGTTTGATCCGGGGCTTTTTGAAAAACTCGAGTCCTTTGAGATCAAATCCTTTGCTTCAAATTCATCAGGAACAGAAATTCCTTCGTCTCCCTGATCACATGTCATGTCAAGAATCAATTTTTCCAATGAAGGATCTAATTCTCTTTCCATGAATACTTCCATACCGAAGTCCAAACACTCATAAACCAGACTTCCAAGGCGAAATAGAACGTCGCCGTTTTTTTGCGGCGGTCGTTCCGAGCAGACTGTAGTGAACTCAATCGACCCATCTTTGCGTATTTGTGTGGTTTCCAAACTGACATCAATGAACTGTGGTTGTAAATGTTGAAAACTCTCTTCTTGTTTCGATAATAATTCGCCGGCACACTGATAACACACGGCCCATGCCTGTTCCTCGCTTAGAGGAGCTCGAAAACACTTCAGTATTTCGTGTATGTTCATAATTTAACAGAAACTCAAGTTTCAGTCGAAAACAACCGGCAAGAAACGCTTTGGGAATCCATGAAATACAAGTCGCCGCTGTAGTTCCCTTGCCGTGTTTGTGTTGGTGAGAAGTGAATAATTTATTCAGGAAGCAGTGAGTGAATCTCTCACTGAGTCGATGAACAAGAAGTTTTTGAATGAATAATACATAAGAACATAGATCGCATTTAGGCGCCCACAACAGACAAAAAAGATAATTGTGAAATTTCTATCTTTCGCGCAAGAAGCAATCGCGCATTTACTCAAGTCGCACTCTTGGCTCTGATTGGCCAATGGTGTGATCCGAGGGTTGGGAATTTTGTAATTATCTTAATGTTTCAATGACCCGTAAATTATCGAAAAGAAACTGGAATCTTGGGTATTTACATGTTTAATTCATATTTGTAGGTTTTCTTGAAAAAAAGGAAATTTTAGCGTCAGAGGACTGATGCATACCAGTTTGATCGATTGAGGGATCAGGAATCAAAACCTCAAGGTATAGCAAATAAAAACAATCGTTGTTTTGCTCATTTGACATCCAATAGAAGTTTATTTTTAAGCATGCAAATCAAATGTCTACAGTGGTCAGAAATGAAGAGTTCACTGGTAAAAATATCAAAACAATCGACAGCGATTCGCCGAAATTAGAGCAGAAAAATAAGACGATCGACCATCAATTGAAGATAAAATTTCTTTTTGAAAAATGCGTGCTTTGGATTCCCCTTTAAACATAATGACATTTGTCTCGTCTGGTAAGAGCATTATGTTAAGCTGAATTCATACAAATGACGACAATAAAGGTTTATAAAAAAAAATTCTTTTCGAAAATAAAGAAGAGTTCTCTCGATGAGTGCATATATCATCCAACAAAAGTAGTTCGTCATCCGGAATGAAAAGACTGACCAATATTTGCTGTACTCTAAAGAAATTCAATATCATTGTCTACATCTTTTTCCGTATTTAAGATTACAGACTACTAACCCTAGAAACGCAATTATTTTAAATTCAAAATATTAGTTTTGCATGACAAAAGGAACATTTTTTTCTAAAATCTTTTTGGGGTCTTCGTTCGCCATAACCCGCAACACAACAACACTAAATGTTTGGTAATTTAGCTTTGACAGAAATTTTAACCTATTATAAGCTTTTGACATTAAATGGCCGGCAGCAATGAATGACTGCGTAGATCTCAAGACCGATATTTCCTCAGTTATTTATCTTATATAAATTTCACTGACCGAACGTATACTTGTTGGCTGAAGTAATGACGCAAATAATGTAAATACCTTTTCTTAATGGTCTTGTTTATCTCAGTAGAGTATAGTCATGTCTAGAAATAGTATTCGATCAGAGTAGTAAAGGTTTTTTAATCTAAAGATGTAAAACTGTCGGGTCTTATCTATTCAGTAATGGTGACGGATATTATCGTCGTCAAATCAGTCCGAAGTCTCTTGCTAAAAGAATGAAATGTTTCGGAAAACGGGACACTTCGCTATCTTTTGTATTGAATTCCAACAGTATTTCTAGATAAAAACATTAAACTATGCAGTGTTATATAAATGGAGGAATTTGTTGCCCGAGGACGTGGACGGATTTGATTATTTGAGGGGGGAGGATCAGGGAAACAGCGACTGAAGAGCTTCCTGCCTTGGAAATGAATGGGAAAGGAAAATCTCTCTATTTTTCAAATATTGTCGCGAACATTCATAGAATATTCATAGTTTTTAGAGAAAACCCAGACAACCTATCAACAGTATAATACAGAGTGATTCGTAGAAGTGTCACTGAGGACCTTTCGCAGCCATTTCCTTATTTAGAAATGGACTTCCATATTAGGAGTATGGTTTTCTTCTAGTTAGCATTTTCCAAAAAAGCGACACTGAGGTGCCATTTCACATATATATAGCTAATGCATCGCTATATATAGCTTTGCACTCTTGAGTTTTGAGTCTTTCTCGTTCAGTAATACACAGACTAAATCTTAAGGCCTTCGGTCAATAACACTCGTCGGTTTATGTTTTATTCATATGAGATTATTTTAATAATTAACACTGATATATCCCCTGTAAATAATTCACAATTAAAAAAAGTATTACACAATTAATTAAGAAATGAATGGACACGAAAGTAATCGGAATGATATTTAATTTGCATTAGGTAAATGAAGCCGCAGAAGCAAACTAAGAAAACAATTCAGTACTCAATTCCTCATGTGATAAAGTCTGATTTGAGCTGTCAGCATAAATAACTTATGTATTCTAATCAAACCGAAAGAAACTCTGGCCGGGTTTTGTGATTTTTTCTGATTTTCTTAAGGTACAAATTACAGAGAAAATCCCAAAACTACAGTGTCCAAAGTACTGTTTTAATTTATTGGCCAATGGAAAGCATTTCCTGAACATTTCATGAAATATCTCATTCGTTGTCTGTTCTTAGTTTTAATGGCCTTAAAATTTAGACGTCGTTATTCATTTACGTTTTAATAATCTCAAAACGGACACAATTATCAGTTTTGGGTTTCTCGAACCTCGGTTCATTCGTTTTCTATTCATTCACTTTCAAAATACAACGACAATAAACAACAGTAATTACAAGCTCAAAGATCTACAGTCAGACTTTCAAGAATGTCTGGCAAAAGAACTCAATATATGATGCTTGAAAAAGCGGATGCTAAAAGAGTAAAAGTGCCGGCATTTAGTATCCCTCAAAAAGTGATCAAGTTTGGTACCGATATTGTTCAATAGCCATCAGTAAAAAAAACAAAGACGGCCACATAGGCTGCTGAAATTGGTAACATAAATAGTGGATACAACATAGAAGAAATCCAGTTAACAAAAGCTATTGCAGTTAAAACAAGAGCACATACTTATGAGACACCTTATTGTAGTTACAGCCTGTAACTGAAACCATGAATCTACCTGATTGATTTTTATGCGGATTTTTATTGTATCTTAGGCCCGGTCCAGACGGCGTATTTCTCATGTACTTAATTGCTGCCGTACATAATTCAGAATTAAATACGGCAAAAATACGACAGGGCCTGTCGTGTTACACGGCAAAGGAACGGCAACTGATTCATGCGGCGTACATTTGTAGTGCCGAATCAAATAAATATTCCCGTAATCCAGCTTTACATTATGTACAGCAGCAATTAAGTACATGAAAAATACGCCGTCTGGACCGGGCCTTATAACGTACATTCCAAACTACCCTAATTTGGATTCAAAGTTGTAGACCCTAGCCCTGCGGACACGGATGAAAAACGCATTGTGCATACTCAGAAGTTTTAAATAAAACCATTGGAGGTTTAGTAAATCTTGAAAGTTACGGCTGTCCGTGAAAAGTAAGTGCTTATTTTTTCCTAAAACATCGCATTAATTAGTTGTTCTCTTTCCATGGTCAAATAATACTCGAGAAATTCGCAATAACACACGACAGTTGAATCGATGGTACTTTTACTATTTGTAAACACGAACGCGTCCACGAATTCCCGCCGAATTTTCGAGCATGCGCAATTTTTCACCCGCGTGTCAACCTTGCGTAGGACGAATCATGCTGACCAGGACGGATGCAGGCTTTAGTACGAGATTGGCTGAAGAGCTATGAAGAGAATTTGGACTCTCGTTTAAGCCTCTCATTGTTACGTTCTTATCTATCAAGTGATAAAACATACCGCGTTGGTTTTTCCCAGATGCCATTGCGGTCTTACGTTGCGTACGGCTAAATAAAACCATTATCCTGTTATAACTGAGGGCATGAAATTACGCACAAAAAACATACCCATATCCTCAAAAGTCCAAAAAATCCAACAAAAGTTTACTTTCTAAGCCGTTCATTCCACAATTCATGAATTTCTAGTATCGCAAATGACCAAATGACCAATGCAGTAGTCAACAGAAAGCCACGAGTGAAACGCTGCATCTTATACTACTTTCTGTAAAGCTGAAATATCTAGTAAATAAATCCATCTAATCACAAATAGGATGAAGATGACCTGCGGCTAGGTTGATGCAGAAGACGCTCGGTAGAAACTTTTTTGGGTTCACAATTGCGCTTTAATTTCCAAATACTAAAGGTTCTTACACCTTACTTTCTGCTACAACTTCTGATCAATTCTGGGTTGTAGGACTATTATAGTTACTCAGCTCACCTAAGTGGTTTGACCAGTTTTTACCTATCAATCAACGATACGCTATACGCAACGCTATTGGTTGCTATAGGATCAAGCTCAAAGCTCATTGACTTTGTTGACTATAACAAACATGGAGAAGGTTTCGTAGAAATTAAACTTCTTAGTGTTTTCTGGGTCAAAACACTTAGTTACAACCGTATCCGAATAGATAATTTCAAAACTACTTAAGTGGTCAAAATTATTTTGCTTGACAAGTTACTTGCTGGAAGAACAACTCCGTCTCAAGCTCAAAAGTTTGGGTGTGTACCCTGTTGTGTAACACCTAGAATGCACCAGTAGGAGGAGTCTCCTTTTGCTTGTAAACAAGATACCAAGAGCTTGAGAGAACTGGTTTTCCAGCAAGGCCAAGTTGATGTTTACGTGGTTTCTATTAGTCACCGGTATCAGGAATCTGGTAGACCAACTCGTAGTCTATTATTCCTGGATCAACGAAACTTGTACTCTATTGTTCCTGGATTAGCGAACAAAAGAAACTTGTACATTGATATGTTGAAAAACATCGGTAATCAAATTAATAGCCAATTTGTTTCACAGCATGAAAAGCTGTATTTACGTGTCCGTAAAGAATCCACAAAGGTTCCGTAAAGAAATAGTTTACGCCTCTTTACGGCATTATTTACAAGTGCGTAAAGATTGTATTTACGGTACTATCACGGTGATTGTAAAGGTGCCGGTACAGACATAATTTACCGGTATATTTACGGAGCTCAAAAGATCCGTAAATCTCACCTTAACGCATATAATCGTCATCGTAAAGATGCGCAAAAGCAATCTTTACGGGTATATTCGTGATGGAAAAGATGCGCAAAACCAGTATTTACGCGTAATCGCCATCGTAAAGATGCGCAAAAGCAATCTTTACGGGTATATTCGTGATGGAAAAGATGCGCAAAAGCAATCTTTACGGGTATATTCGTGATGGAAAAGATGCGAAAAACCAGTATTTACGCGTACAATCGCCATCGTAAAGATGCGCAAAAGCAATCTTTACGGGTATATTCGTGATGGAAAAGATGCGCAAAACCAGTATTTACGGGTATATTCGTGATGGAAAAGATGCGAAAAACCAGTATTTACGGGTATATTCGTGATGGAAAAGATGCGCAAAATCACTATTTATGCGTACAGTAGTCATCGTAAAGATACGAAAACCGACTTTCACGCGTACATTTTTAATCGTAAAAATCCCCAAAGCTACATTTACGCGCACTTCTAATTAAACTTTGGAGAACAAAGAACTTTGCTACTATTTGCTAGGTTGTTTCATGGTTTTAGTGTTAGCGCTCTAAAGCAAATGTAATGACCTCCAAATCCTACATTTTGAGAAGCTTGTTCATATCATAGATATAAAACGATTTAAAGAGTAAATATATTTTATTCAAAAAACAGTAACCTTCTTAGTGAAATTACATTTCAAAATCTCTAAATATATTTAAAATATTTGAATATCAAAATATACATAAAATACTCTGTTTCAACGTATCCAATACAGCATGATCTAGTCTTATCAGTCCATTATACTAGAATTAAGGTATCGTAGCGCGACATTAGGTCATTTACTTGCTTGTAAACTGGAGAGGGAAACCGTAAGCTTCGCAGACGGTCAAAGACCTTCGAATGGTCTTTAGCATCCTAGAAACAATCACATAAGAAACTTTTAATTATATCCACTTCTTTTGATGCTAATTCACCACGAAGATAAACGCGCTCTCGACTCATATGAATCAGCTGCTCATTTCGCTCATTTCGATCTCGCGCGAGTCAAATCTTCCATAGAAACGGACTGACAACGCGTCATAACACTATAGCTTACTTTTAAAATATAAATTTCAACAAATGCTACTTACCAAAAAGTTATTTTAGCTTTAGAATCGATTGGAGATCGGTTAAATGTATGGCGCCAAGCATCATAACATAAGCTTAAATCCCAGTCACAATGTTAGCTTTTAAGCTGTTCTATCAGTTTCTTCTCGGCCAATATTTTTAAGTAAAAGTTTTTCTTTGTATCTTTCATTGAATCGAGCAACAAGCTGAAGATCTTTGAGGCAATAGAGGGCATATTTATCGAGACAAACTTCATAGAATTCACGCGTGTTCAACAACCATAACGAACATCAACGAATTTGTAATTGAGCGGCAAGAGTTCTAATATCAAATGGCGCGTCATGATTGGTCAGCTTTGGTAAATACTTCCGGTGATCGTGTTATAATTAATTAAAATTGATTCGTTCCAGATTTGTTATTGAGTTCTTGAAGTAATCGACATAATCATCTGTAAAATTTAGCGGCCCTAAAGTGACCTAAAGGCAGCTTTGATATTTAAACTCTAATGTAATGCTTTTTCAACCACAGAAGACTATAACAGTCGATCCTAACAAAGTTAATAGAGTGGATCCTAACAAGTAGAACCGTAAACAATATTAGCAATCCTTTAGCAAAAGCATAAAGCCCAGAATAAACGTATCTGTTAAAAATACGTGTTGATCGTGACGATTTCCTGACTACTGTAGCAATCATAGTCGAAGATACTGACGTATTCCTGACCAGTTTTTGAGTAGACTGTACTCAATATATTGAGTAAAAGCTGACTTATTTTACTCAAAGAAAAAAATTGGGTAGATAGTAAGTTTTTACTCAATCAGTATTGGGTGATAGCCGACTTTTACTCAAAGAAAGAATTAAACTAACCCATTCTAAAAATAAAATTTTTGCAGTGTACATACCAAGAATTTTACATAGTTTTGCTTTTCTTTACATGTCTTTACGGTCTTCTCGAACCTTTACGGCAAACTTTACGACGGAGTATTTACGGATCTTTATGACTTGTTTAAGGCAACTTTACAATACCTATATTTTTACGTGCCTTTACGTTTCTTTACGTGTTTTTACGGTCTTTTCGCACCTTTACGGTGAGCTTTACGACGGAATATTTACGGATCTTTATGACCTGTTTAAGGCAACTTTATAACAACAATATTTTTACGTTCCTTTACTGTACCTTTACGTTTCTTTACAATCTTTTCGCACCTTTACGCTCCTCCGTAAATATAACGGTAAATATCCATCAATCTTTACGCACCTTTAGGACTTACGTAAAGAAGTGTAAATACAGCATTTCATGCTGTGTTTGTCAAGCACGGATTAGTTTTGATTGTTTAACTTAAGCTCACATTAAAAATAGAAGAACGCAATAATAAAACTAAACCCTATGAAATGAATAAGATTATGAGTAATATAATGCAAGTGGGTAAAATATAAAATAAGGTAAATGTAAAATGAGTAAAATATATCGCCAAAAATATTGAATAAAATTGGATAAATAATGTCGTGTAACATATCTGTGTCTAAAGGCCATACCTAATTTAATCAGTATCGTCTTTTACTCAGAGACGAAACCACAATTTGTAAGAGGATGTACTAGATGAAGGATCAACAATATTGTGACGTCATGAATACTACGTCAATACATCATTAATCCAATTTCTTTTGTATCTAATATGATATTTATCATTCAATGCATGCAACTGTTCATTATCCAATATTACTGAGATAAACCGAAGAAGGCAATAAAGAGCCCCTTTTAGAACCATTGGTACCGCGAATCAAATTGTCTAAAGCTGGCATTGTTCACTAAATATTTTCATGTTGGAGGCGCCACGGATGTTTTTTGCCGGAAAGTCGACATGAATGATTTTTTTCACAATTATCACTATATCTCGTGCCCTATTGTAATTCGAAGGTAGATCGTTAGGAAAATTGGGCTCCCTGTTTACTCTTTCAGTCTCACTAGATGATACCCTGATTGTGCAAAGGATCTTGAGAAGAAAGTGAATATTAGGATAATAATAATAATAATAAATGGTTCTTCATAGCGTATCAAACAAAAGTCTCGATGCTCTTTACATTAGGCCAGATAGAATTACAGATTCTTGAAGTTTAACGAAATACCATTAGATTATGCGTTCCTGATCATGATAAACAGGAATGTTTTCAGTTGAGATTTAAAGGAAGCCAGAGAGATAGCATGTTTCACAGTGTCCGGTAGATTGTTCCAAAGGGAAGGTGCAGCCAGCGTTCCTATATATTACAATCCGTCAAAAATGCGCTCGCCATCGCCGCAGGAAACACAAGGCCATTAAGGGGACGAAGTCTTTCTCGGGTTATTTTCCGAAAGTTTGATTTTATGTTCATTCTAAGATCACTTTCATGTTGTGCGACCAACTGAAGCTTCGGCACAAACCTTTGATATTATCGCCGGCACCCTGAAAAATATGCACTAACCATTTTGCTACTGAAAGTACTAGTTTCACAAGTGATTACCTGTTCTCGGCACCGATCAGTAGCAGTCGTGGTGGCGATGGTAGCAGACAAAGACGACTTTTTTTTACAAAAGGCGAAGACGTCGTCTAGGTTATCTATTGTGCCGCGCGCGCGATGTAGTTTACGCTGCACGAATGACGTCGTGTCAACTTCTCTGTCTCTCCATTTAACCAGAGACAACATTCGTTTCTCCTGGCTGAAATGAATGGTATATATATATATAAAATCAATCAAAAAATTGACGGACCATAAAACGCTGTTTGCTGAAGTTACCTTCCCCTATAGTTTTAATTCCCAGAATGTTTACGGTTCTGCGCGCGCAAGTGTGATAGCACATATATGTGCGCATTGTATTGGGAGCTCTTGCAATTATATCAGAATCGTTAACTATGTCGTAGGTCAAGAATTGCCATTGCAGTTAAGGGATGTCCGTTTTAAGGGGTGTCCATATGGTTTGATATCCTCTGTGCAAGGGAAAGCTATAAGGAAGTCAATAGATATACAATCAAATAACGGGAGAGTTTATATCTGCCGAAGGACTGCTTTGTTAATTCAATCTGCGTCAATTGTTGTTTCCAATATCTTTTTCTTTTCGGCTCGAACGTTTTTGCAAACAATCTTCACTCAAAATGCTAATTCAGGACGCCTGCTGATGATTATATTAAAACTGTGTCCATGTTGTTAACAGCTCAATGAGCTCAAACCCTGACTGACACCCTGCCAGTTTATCAAGCCTATTGCGACTAGTTTCTTTTTTATATACCGTTTGGTGCAAACAATAGGAAACCGTGTAGCCAAAATAATAGTCACGTGAACTGAATTTCAGGACAAAATCCGCTTTTTGTGGCCTCAGCAGTGACTGAAACTGATCGAGTGAAAATGAATTCCGGTAGAGCAGCAAAAGGTGACTGGCACTGAGTCAGCCGGCCAGTTGTTGAATCCCTGTTGAATAATCATTAAGAGCGCCTAGAATGAAAAAAAAAAAAGATTTGTATTATGAAAACAGAAATATTTCACGATCAATTAACATTTAAGAATAGATCACTGGCAATATAGCCGTAAACTTCTGACGTCATTACTGAGAACGATACTCCTTGTATACATCTGTGGCATCAAATAAAGAAAGCTTTATTATTATTGGCTCTCGTAGATTATAAAGCTAAAAGAGTGGATTTTAAAGAGAGTATTTTAGCTTAATGAGTGGAAAAAAAGATGAAAATAAAATACTGGCCGATACTGGCCCTGATGTTCGTGTTTTCTTAAAGATGTTGTTATGGTAACGGATGTAAGCTATACGTATCTTGCAGTGCATTGTGGATGAAGGTGGAGAAAGAAGCAGGGAAGCTCGCTTGTTGGTGTAGGCTCTGTTCAGAGTAGAAAACGACCTCAAGAAGTGCTCATTTGGTTACCCAAAAGCTCAGCTGAGTCTGACATATGCTGCTTGTGGCATTGGGGTTGGATGTCTGTGAGTGAATGACATCGAATGATACAGTTCATCAGTCACGTTTGTCCTCTGAAATGCAAGCTTGAAACAGTTTTTAAGTTTTCATGCTGAAAAATCACTGTGACGAATCGTATTACCATATCCCCATAAACTGTGGGCTTTAATTTGATCTCCAGTAAGTCAGGAAATTAGTGTAGGGTTTAGAAAAATGAGAGAAGAAGACGTTGAAGTCGCCATCAAGGTAGTGGTCGTAGGCAATGGGGCAGTTGGAAAGAGCAGCATGATACAGCGATACTGCAAAGGGATTTTCACCAAAGATTATAAGAAAACCATTGGTGTGGACTTCCTTGAGCGACAAATAAGGTAAATTTTGTACTATATCAACATAAGCGGCTGTTTGCTCGAAAGCGGAGGAGTTTGCTTGTAAGTAATTGTCAACCTTTGTTAGTTTTGTTGTTGGACGTGTAGGGTTTGTTGAGCTGGCTAAAACCAATTGTCATCATTGAAGAAGGCAAGAGAGAGCGGTTTGTCTAACTTGAGGACCATTTTACTTGCATTTCCTAGCATTAATGGCGAAGATGTACGTCTTATGCTATGGGATACTGCCGGGCAGGAGGAATTTGATGCTATAACGAAAGCATATTATAGAGGTATGTTAAACTATCGCTGTGCTAGTCTCTGTTCGTCTAAACAAAATATAATCCCCCGGAATCTAATTCTTATTCTCCATTGTAAACGATACATCTCGGAGATCCAATTCTTAAAATTTTGAGAATTTATTCAGGCACCAAAATTGCTATTTAGTTAGGATGGCAATGACTTGAAAGGACGATGATAGACGCCTCAAATTTATAAACATTTTAATATTGTATTCATCGAGATTGCAATTTAATAAATGGATTATAAAAATATTTCTTTTTTCTACGTGTTTTCATTGATGTAATTCTCATTTTTCTTCGATACATATCTCGTTGATTTAATTGATAAAATCTTTTTTTAAACTTCATTTTATTTTCAAAATAATTATTTTAAGCATTTTATAAATTCTGCGAAAGTTTAAGAAATTTCTCATTATTTAAAGCACATTAATTTTTTAAAATTTTTTAGAGTTCTTTATTCAGAATGCATGTATTTGTTCCTATAAGTAGATGCAGGTTTTCAAAGACGTTAATCCCTTGTCTGCTCCTACACACATACAAGGTATACCTCAATTATTAAAAGAAATATTTATACCTCAAATGTTTTAAATGTCTTGCATTCAACTTCATGACAGAACTTGTGCTTGGTTTTCAATGAGCTGTCACAAACAATACAAACTGTCCTTTACAATACTCAATTCCTTGAAAGAATATCTGATCTTTACTATATTTATACCTCAAGGCTTGAAATCAGCTCAGTTGCAATATTTTGGCATAATTTTAGAAGTTAATTCACATGATTGCTATTGATACTTGTTTAGTGTTTTTAACCTTTGACTTGCAAACAAATACCACTTTTGGAAAATGCAGCATATTCTTGCATATTCTACTTCAATACAAAAGAACAGAGCAAATTTCATATGACTTTGAGAATGGCACAGTTAGCGAAAGTATTTCAAGTGTTTTTACAGACATCATGGCACTGTCGACACAGTCAGAGTTTCACACTCAAAGAGAACTGCTCTGAGTCACATGCAAAACTTTTCTGATATACAACAGTACAGTTATGTCACACATTATTTTATGTTTCTTTAAGACAGTACAAAGATCTTTGATGCTCAAAGAATAACTGGCATAGAGATATGTCCATTCTTTGTTTTATATACTCTTTTGAGCATTCTCACCTGCACCCCCCCTCCTCCCTAGAGAGGTGTATCAAGAGGTGTATACCCATCAAAACATTTTCTCTGTGTTTGACAGTTAGAAATAATATATATCAGGAGATTTTTGTTTTTCAAGTTCTAGTTGACAAAGTTGGAAACCCAAATGAGGTTTTGAAATAAATACTCCTAGTGAATTGCAGCCATTATAAACACAAAAGTAGCCATCAATAAGGTCTCAAGTACCTTTTGACAATCTGTCTACCACTTATTATTTAAATGACAAGGAAAATTGTTTTAATTTTATTTTTCAGGGGCCCAAGCTTGTGCTTTAGTTTTTTCCACTGTTGACAGAGATTCAGTAGATTCTATAGAAAACTGGAAATCTAAGGTACAATTTATGATTTTATCCTGATGTACCACTGAACCATTTATTATACATTAGAACACATGGCTGTATTATTGTTCCTTTAGACAGCTTTAAAGTAGTCCCTCATTTCCTTATGGCAATACAGTAGTCCAGTCCCAAGACATGCTTCACTTGTCACATACAAAGGATTTAGAATGAGGCGACATGCTAAAACTTTTATGTTATGAATTATATTGAGCGTTATGCAGTAGTTTCAGCTGGGCTTCTTTGTATGTGGCAAGTAAAGTGTATCTCTGAAGTCAGCTACTGAAAGGCATGAAAAAATGTCATTACCAAGTTCTCTTTACATGTGAGAGGAAATATTTCATCTTTCTTTTCCATCTTTAATAATTCTTATTGATCTTATCAATGCCAATTTTCATACATAGCTTACTACTACTACTACTAATAATAATAATTTAATACTTATATAGCCCTTTATACATATGGATATGATCTAATGCGCTTAAAATAACTGAGATAAAATAACTATAAAACAAACAATTAAAACTAATTAAAAACAAATTTGTTCCAGATCTACTACGTAGGTATTGGCTATTGTAGTATATGGTGGAACACCACACAACTGTAGATCACACTTAATTTCTTGTATAAAATACTGTTAATACAGCCATTCTGTTATCAGATTTCTACTGTACATGTAGTGTAAATCATTCTCAATATAATGAATACATGTAGGTCTCTGCAAAAATTGTGTACATGTAAGTGACCTGCTCAAATACTTGATTCTTCTTTGAAAATAAGATATTTTTGGGAGAATGTATACTTTGATCAGAGAGCACTAATGTTGTTTTGCATTGATCATGTCTTCTTACTTTTATTTTTGCCTCATAGGTTGAAGTAGAATGTGGAAATATACCAATGGTTATAGTGCAGAATAAAATTGATTTAATTGACCAAGCTGTAGTTAAACCGTAAGTATACATGTACATTTTTGGAATAAAATAATCAGTACAACCATGACATTGTCCATTATTACTTTCATATTCACTGTGCTTGATTAAAGAATAGTTGCCAAGAAAATTATATCATATTGTTATGTAGCCTCCTCCGCAGGCAACTGTTCGCTATTTCGCTGGGCCTCCTGTGTTAAAAGACGCGTAGTGGCCTGGACGCCAGGCGAGAAAAGGCGAGAGTTGCCTGCCAAATATCGACAACTACTTGTCATATCGCGCAGGTCGGTTCGCGCATCTTAAAATCTCCTAAGCAGGGGAGGGGTGCTAAGAATTCGTAGCCTCTCGAAGATGTCTACGTACAGTGTTAGAATTTTCTCATTGTGTACGATCTCTTATAAACTAAATCGCCTGTATTCCTACTTTCGCGGCACAAAAGTTATTATATACCGTTACAATGATGTAAATGGTCACGAAAATCCATAGCAAATTCTTAGCTTTCGAAGCTGCTTTGAAGTTTTGATTTCAGTAAACTGATTGCGCCCGGTACACATCCGTGGAAGTCCGTGAGTTCGATGCATGGAAATGGAGTATCTACTATGATCACTACATATGTCGATTAACAGCCAGATAGTTCCTCAGGTTCTATTAGAAAGGAGGGGAACTTCAAACTGTTTTCCAGATAATTCACAGACCCACAATAATTCCTTTGACGACGTTCAACAGCAACAACAACAACTCGAAGATATTGATCTTACAACGGGAGAGGATTGATTCCAATACAAGGACTTTAGACCGTTGCATAAAGTAATAAATGATTGTGTTGGGAATAAATAAAATCAAACATATCTTAAGCTTCCTGCTGTGTTTATATAGCATCAAGGTCAACCGTCGTTAATCATTTGTCCGATAAAATTACTGCCTTTCAGACCAGCCGGCGCTACTCAGCGTTTACCGCCGGAGATATATCGTAGGAAATACAAAATTTATTAAGGAAATACATTTGTTCAAACATATTCTTGACCTCAGAAGTGATGGAACATAACTGCATGAGTAGTTTACATGAGTTTAAGCCTGAGCGGCAGACTCTCGAATTCCGTATGAAATCTTACTCTGCTTGGCAGAGGTTCCGTTATTTTCCCCCTCTAACGGAATTCTTTCAGTATTTGAATTTTTTCCGGTTTCTCTGAGCCTTTTTGTATTCAAAAGTACTATTCGCTAGAACATATTTGAGTCTCTGAAATGAATCAACTACTGAGCCACTGGGAGAAAGGATTTTGGTAACACAGTGAGCCCCCTAGGGGACCCGGGGTGCATCTGCATGTCCTCGAGGTACCACTGCATGTCCAAACCCTTCGATATTTGGCAGGCAACCCCTTCTTCTTTTTTCCCTCCTCCTTTTCGTCCCCAGTCTTTTTTCTTCTCAAAATTTCGCACAGGAAGCCCAAAAGGTTGCCTGCGGAGGAGGCTAATTGTTATGATATATCAAAGATAATAAAGCCCAAAATGGCATGTGGAGAATGCTTAATTAGATCAAGAATGTGTGAATTATTATTTTGTTATGGCATTATTAATATCATTTTGTTATTGAAATTCCTATTTGTAGGGAAGAGGCAGAATCATTAGCTAAAAAACTGAGATTAAAATTTTACAGAACCTCAGTTAAAGAAGACTTAAATGTTAATGATGGTAGGTTCTCATGTGTCTAGTTAAGTTTCTTTAGCTAAGTGTCTGTAAAGTTCCTAAGTCAGGTTTGCTTTCTTCTGTACAGTTTTCCAGTACTTAACAGAAAGATATCTAGATATTCTACATAATACTGCAGTAGAGGATCCTGTATCTAATCAGCAGAAAAGTGGTAAGAAATGATTTGTATTTGTAGCAGTGGTAGGAAATGATGAGGTCTTTAAATGGATCTGAGACCTGGGGGGGGACTTCTATGTAAATTTTTGGGTGGCAAATTTTCCCAATGGCTTTTGGTAGTATAGCCTTGCTGTCTAGGTATAATGTATAAAACTATCCTTTGCTTTATAGGCAAATGACCTTTTTGGGTGGTCTTGGAACCATTTGCCTTCTTTAGGTTCATCATTTTTAGTTGTATTTGCACCCCCCCTGTCACCATTGTGTCCGAGTACCCCCAACCCTACCCCTCCCTCCCCACTTCATTTCTTTTTGACTGTTTGTTATTTGTATCTTCAGTTGCAGGTCTTTTCAATGCAGGTGCTTCTCAGAATGAACCAGGCTCTACAACAAACAATAATGCACAATCTCCTCAACAAGCTGGCACAGGTGAAATCATCACTCTGAAACCCAACAAACAAAGAACTCAAGGAAAAAAATCCAAATTTTCCAGCTGTTCCATCATAGGATAATTGATGGACCTAGTATATCTTTTAATTGAAAATTTACTAAGAATGGTCTGGGATGCATATGATGTGGACTAAATCAATGGAAACGTGTATGTGCGACGTCGTATCTGAGGGCTCACAGTTGAGGTAGAAATAATCTACCTAAAATTCAATGGGGTGATTTGATCTGTACACTGATGTTTGGTATCTAGCACATGATTGAATGTTAAAATTAATGAATTTATTGACTGGATTGCCAAGAATTCCTTATAAAATCAACAAGTCATTTAATAATTATAAGGCCCAAACATGAACATGAATTGCAAAATTTTGAGATTATGAGTATTATTGCTGATGACAACTGAAAAAAAGCAAAGAAAGCTTGATAGTTTGTTATCTAAAAAGAAAGGAAAAATATACCAGATCCCCCATACAGTAATGTTACTAAACAATATAATGTAAGTCACATGTAATAGTTAATATAAGCAAATTCAGCACTGCCAAGAATGACTGGCTTATTTTATTTCTTCATTAATACCACACAAAAAATATTTGGTGGCACTTAGTGGTCTTGCACTTTATGTAATATATCCCACACAAGTACGAGTGTTTGATCAGCGTATCAAAACACCAAGAAGTAGGTTGAAAAAATGAGGTGTAGCCAAGTTTTTTAACCCACTTCGGGGTGTTTTGATATGCTGATCAAACACAAGTATGAGTGTTTGATATAGCTTCTCAAATTCATGGATAATTATTGGATAAATTCAAAGCAAAAGTTGGTAAATTTATGCAAGTGTTTGATCAGTGTATCAAGACACTGTCACGGTAGTGATTTTTCTTTGTTTTATACTCATTAATTATTCATGAATTTGAGAACAAATTGGCTTGTTTGACCAGACTCACATAAATGGTGGAAGAGAAAGGAAGAAACATCCCATTTCTCTTACCTCCCTCCATGGTATTCCCTTGAGAACTTGGCTATGCAAGCTAATATTGAGTAAATTAATGCAAACTGGGAACCATGTTAATAGCAAATATTGCTGCCTCACAGTGTATGTCATAAAATTAGGCAGGAGTGAGAACCAAGTCAAAGAGAAGTCATTAGTATAGAATTTTTACAATCAACTCAACTGATTGATGTAGGATAGCTATATTTGCAGGGTCATATCCACTACTGTTAGAATGAAACTTGTGATTTGTTCAATTAACAAAAACAAAGAATGTGTGGAAATGATAAACAATGCCTTTTGTTCTACATGTAATCTCTGTCCTTTCTTTTGTTTATCTTTGTTATTTGAACAAATCACAAGCACTGTTCTGATGGTAGTGATTACCCTTATTTGCAAGCTAGGAACCAGTCATTTAAAATGCATTTTAGACCCTTTTATGTTGATTTTGTACCCTTAAAGACTCAGGTTATTAAGTTTCAATAATATATTTTCACAGTTGTTGGGAAATGTAGTTCATTGTTGTAGAATATTCCAAGCACAGACATGCACTTACAAAGAATATTACATTTGTAAATTTGTAGTACCAGTTGTCATTTTAATGCAATCAGTTAAATAAATGCACCATCACATTACTAAGACATGACTGAAATAAATGACATGATGTCATATGCTCATTAACAAATTCACTTTCATTTTTTGACATATTTCAATGTTTTGAAAATTCCTTCCTTCCTTCCTTCCTTCCTTCCTTCCTTCCTTCCTTCCTTCCTTCCTTCCTTCCTTCCTTCCTTCCTTCCTTCCTTCCTTCCTTCCATCCCTTCCTTCCCTTCCCTTCCTTCCTTCTAACTTCCTTCCTTCTAACTTCCTTCCCTTCTTTCTTTTTTTCTTTCTTTTGTCTGTGTTATATTATTGGGGATCCCATTATTGGAGTTTATCCCTATCCCTGGCGAATTTTGTAAAATCAAATAAAAATTTGTCCTATTGATAAATGTATCACAAAGGCGGATCCAGGATTTTTCAAAAGGGGGTCAAGATTTTCCACTTCTTTGTTTTTTTACTTATATGAAGTGCTGTTCAAACCTTACCAAAAGAAAAAGAAAAAAAAAAAGACCGGTTACAGCGGACCCCATCGCACTACCCCTAGATCTGCCACTGTATCATTGTAAAGTTTCCTCACAATAATGCTTACAATAGTGTTATAATAATTTATTTTTGAATTTCAAAGCATGCACATAACTTCCATTTTATAAACAATTGGGAAGAAATTTGCAATATGTTTATCAATATGACATGATGGGCAACTGTTCAAAAAAAGAAAGGTTTTAGAAAGCATTCTTCTCACGTCTCCTTGCACCAGTTAGGCCCAGTTGTTTGAAAGACGATTAGCGTTAATCCAGGATTAAATCTAAAGAAAACCATTCATTTTAACCCAGGATTAGCGTTAATCGCCCTTCGAACAACCGGGCCCTGCTTTGCAGGCTATGTCCTAATTGTCACGCAACCTCATTAGCATTGTGTGACAATCCTAACATCATCTGCATAAAAGGTACAAAAGCACCTGCATAATCTACCATAATTTACAAGAAAAAATGAGATATTTGAATTTATTTCTTCATTTCTTTTTAGAGACAAATTTTTTATTGATTCTACCGGGCTTCCTGTGGAATATACGCCTTTTGTTATCTTGACCAGCGGTCTTTGAATTTCAACGATGCGCTAAAGAGCAAAGAAGGAAGCCTATCGCGCATGCTGTCTTCCTCTTTTTCAAGGCGCTCATACAAGAGGTGAAATACTCGTATAGTACCTATAATAATTGGAATTTTCTTCCCTTAGAATCCACCAATTACAAAAATAAAGATGTCATAGCCTAAAATGATGTTTTTACTCTTTGAATGCCTTATTATATTTGCCAGATGGCTCCGATACTGCTAGGATTGAACCAGATTATTCTAAGTGTTGTTCTTTTTATAGATCGGCCATGTCCATGTATACGGCTAGCGCTAAGATAGTAAAACCACACGGCGAAAGTGCCGATGAATTCGAACAGAGTGTTTCCCAGGTAAGGAAAAGAAAGCATTCTTCTTCATCGTGGTGGTTGTGTTATTCTGTAGACTTAAGTGAAATTCTGATTCTAAAATGTCAGACGTACATAGATTCGAAGTAAAGCATGATTTAGAAATTCACGTGTCTTTTTATGACTTAACTTTTATATTTACTATTTAGGCTATCCTGGAGTTGGAGATGAACTCTGATATGAAGGCTCAACTTCGTGAGTTGTACATCTCTGCAGCTAAGGTACTGATATATAAATGGTTTAGGATTGTCGTGTATCGTGTGGTATCGAAACGCTTCCACGATGCTTGTGTAATTTTCTTAACTGTTATTTTCAGATTTGTGTTATATTGTACAGCATTCACGTATCTTGGTGCATGAGTCCACTTTTGCATATGGATGCCAGACATCATATATTTTGTTTACAGCTCTGACCAAAACTTTTCTGTTGAAAATGACTCAATTAAAACTTTCAAAACCCAAATTGATGCAAGAGTAATTTTCAATGGACAAATTTTGATTGGAGTTGTAAACAAATCAAGTTGGTAATAGAGTTGTTTTCGTATGAGTGGGAAACTAACCATACCGTATCGTAACTGTACCAGTATCATAGTTTCTATAAAATCATTCGAAATTCCTGATGTAACCTTATTGTATTGTAACCGTATAATGTTCCCACTCATACGAAAACCACTCTAGCCCATGGCCTGTACATGTGTACTATTGTTGCTGGTATAACCTTGTGAGGCTTGTATGCTATTACACAAACTACACAAAAACCAGTAGTTTTCAATGTGAAGAGTCTGTGTTGTCTCTTAACATGGTGATTAATAAATGTTTTTGTCTTATCCGATCAAAATATAGAGCCACTTATCAAGATACTTCTTAAAAACTGCTCCATTATAGGCTGACCTATTATATATGCTCTTTTGCTGATCTGTTATTTTTGCTCTTTAACTCAGGAAGTTGATGTTTCTGGCAAAAAAGCCATAATTATTTTTGTACCTGTGCCTCAGACACGTGCCTTCCAGAAGATCCAGGTACGGACTGTGCTATACTGTAAATATTTACATCAGTGTCTGTATTGAAGACTATTATCTACATGTATGAAGATGATAGATGACTTTCAAAAATGGCTGGCTCATTGTTCACGATAACAAGGCCAAAAAGGCCTCCAAAATCAACATCGCATCAAATGATTCTAAATATATAAAAATTATCCTGTAAAATGCACATAAAATAGGTATTTTAAAAGGAAAAGGAACACATTGCCTTTGATAGCAATAGAAGTGTATTATTTTCTGGTAACAAGGCCTTTGTGGCCTCGTTCTCATGTACTAGGCCGCCATTTTTGAAAGTCGTCTATAATGTCAGCCCAATCTGATGCAGTATATACTCTGACAGATTGACTTTTTCATCTGAGCTACAGTCATTGCTGTAATTCTGTACTTGTTCGTAGTGTTCAACTTGTAGTGATATTGTTTTGCAGCCCCGTCTTGTTCGTGAATTAGAGAAGAAATTCAGTGGAAAACATGTGGTCGTTATTGCACAGGTAAAATGAAAAAACTTGTCCTTTCCTCCATTTCTTTCATCTCCCTTTTTTATTAATTCGCTATTTGCTTGCTTCCATTCTTTTTCTCTTTATTTGAAGAGAGTTACACTTGATAGTTATTTGGGTTACTGGCTAACCTTCATTTGTTTGTGAAATATTGAAATATTCATGTGCTTTTTGTTGGTGCTTGTGTCACTGATGATGAATCTTATGCCGCCCCAGTCTGATGTAGCTTATACTCTGACTGACTGGCTCTTTGATCTGAAGTGAAACAGTAGAAAAGCAAGCCAATTTCCAAGATGTACTTCACTTGCCATGTACAAAGAAATCAAGACAAGGCTATGTGCATAAAGCTCAGTCATTCATGACAAAAATATTGTACACATGTATATATAACCTTGTTCTAATTTCTTTCAACTGGACTATTATGCGATAAGTTTTATGTGTTGCTGCCTCAAGCATTTGTATAAATTTATAAATGCAAAATACACTATCAAATCAAATCAAAATCAATTCTTTTGGTTTATCCTTCAAATGGATTTCAGAGTAGCAAATACTGCTAATATCTCCAAGACTCAATCATACTTGCTACCACTACATTTGAAATACTCTACATGCAACTCACAACTCACATGTTGACTTCACTCCTAACTTGCTTTTAAGCTGATTTGTAATTCTTTCTCCAGAGACGAATCTTGCCTAAACCAACAAGAAAGTCTAGAAATCAAAAGCAAAAAAGACCAAGAAGGTAAAATATAATAAAATAGATAATTTATGATTCTGATGATTAACTGCATTTTGATATCTATTGAACTAGTTTAGATACAGTGTGTGTTACGTACACTGAGGCAAACTTATCTAATGTTTACATATGTATAATCAGAATAGACCAGTTTGGAGTTGATGTTGCTCCGTGTGAACTCTGATTGTGTGTAAAACAGTCTTCAGAGTTTTGCTAAAGGTTTGTTGAAAGGCATGCACACCAATGAATCAGGGAAGTGTGTATTTATTAAGTAAACGTATTTATTTAGATCTCCACATTTTTGCTCAAAGTTTTAAAAACCATATCTTATTGAAATCAAGATTGACATTGAGCAACCTGTAACCCCAAATTGGTTTTACTGAGAATAAAATTAAGGCCAAATTTAATCAATTGTAATTAGTTACATATACACACAACTGAATGTTCATTTAACAAGAGTGGTTGATGTTTATGCATCTTTATTGCATAGCCGAACACTTACTGCTGTTCATGATGCTATCCTTGAAGACCTTGTATTCCCAAGTGAAATTGTTGGAAAGAGAATCAGGGTTAAGCTTGATGGCTCTCGACTCATCAAAGTGTGAGTATAATTTCTTGAAAAGAAGCACGTTACACCTACATACATAAGATTGATAACACTCCTTCAACTTGAAGGACAAAATGACTGGTCCTCTCGTGAGAATTAATAAGTGAGAATTTTAAACAGTGTTTTGTCTTCTAAATTGGGTCTGAAATTTCTGGGTTTCAACCATTCCTTTTAGAATGAAAAGATAAGCATTAGCCATATTGGATGAACAAACAAGAGATGCTAATGAGAAATCTCGTTGAAGTTCATTCAAGATGGCTGCTGTGGCATCACCTACAATGCAACAATCATTATAAGAATATAATAATGATAATAATAATGTTTAAGATTTATATACCACAAATATCTATATGTATATATAGGAGGATCTTTGCTGACGTCATGTGTTTACATTCTGCTTCATTAGCATACGGTTAAAAATTGATAAAATTACAAACTGATTCCAAAACTTTTAAGAGCTTTTTAATATAAGTAATCTACGAAATGTTTAGCTCTTTGCATGCAATATTGTGCGAGATATCCAGCTTCCAATTTGCTTTCAAATTTCTGGGTGGCAAAAGCGCTAATGAGCTCATACATTCTCTGCAAAATGTAGAGTTTTTAAAACTGCGTCACGCAAAAACTATTGCTTGTGCCACGCTCAAATTTCCAAAGAAAGCTAGTTTTGCCATGCCCTTTCAATATTCAGAGGTAATTTGGTGTTTATTTGGTTGAAAAGAGAAATGCCTATGCTAATGAGCAAAAATTGTAAACAAAGATCCACCTATTCAAATGCAGTTGAAATGAACTGAAATGAAATGA